>JACCEG010000065.1:8498-22161 GCA_014065205.1 Tuber brumale | reverse complement strand
AATTTTCAACACAAGTACCGATACTTAAGCGACATGAGCGAAACTTCTTCAAATGCTGCCGTAGCACCTCCACTACCTCCCCCAGCAACTGCTGGAGTACCTTTACCACCACCAGCTGCTGGCGTACCACTTCCAGCATCACCTGCTGTTGGACCACTCCCAGCAGCTCCCACCCCAGCTGCCAGAAATATCGCCAACAATTCCAAGCGTTCTTGGGCACCTTCCTACAAACTGAGCTCTATCCCAAAGCTCACCGGGCCCGACAACTACAGATCATGGCGCGATATCTCGGAATATGTGCTGGGACTTCACAACTGCTGGGACATAGTAACTGAAAGGGAGGTAATACTGGAACCGTACGAAGATGAAGAAGGCGAGAACAATAGTGAGAAGATAGATGAGTTCAGAGATCGATACCAATGGGCCTCGACCTACTTCCTTGAAACAATAGACTCCCAATGGCTAATCCTCCTGGCAACCCACAAAACACCAGCAGCCGTATGGAAAGCCTTTCAAGACAAATTTGCTAGAGAAAACACCTCCTCCTTCTTTGAGCAACTCAACGCTGTCCTCAACACCAAATACGATGCGGCCACACCAATAGCCGACCACATCAACGCATACGATACCCTTTGGAATCGAATGCAACATCGTTGCTCCTCCTCCTCCGCTGATGACCAATACACCTTGCCGTTTGTTTTCAAAACGGTTTTTGAGTCGCCTGTAGCAAAATCTGCAGTTCTTCTCCGTTCCCTCCCCGAGTCAATGAGTAACATCGTTGACAACCTCCAAACCAAGGAGGACCTTACCTACGATCATGTCTATAACAAACTGTTGGACTTGAGACCTACGGGTAATTCCGAAACTGACAAAGCGTATAAAAGCGCAGATGTCAAAGGAAAAGAAAAGGAAGGGGAAATGGTTCGAAAGACGCCGGCCAACACCAAGGAATGTACCTACTGCAAAAAGCACTACCCCACTGCACGGTCAGAAGGACATACTTGGAATGAGTGTAACAAACTCAAGGCCGACAACCAAAAGAAGAAGGAAAAGAAAGCTGTTAGTTCAGCCAAGATCGGAAAGGAAGAGATATCCGAACCGGTCAGTACATCCTCCTCCCTTCTCTCTACACAAAGAAATCCTCACCCACTCAACTGGGTAATCGATACCGGCGCAAGCTCACACATGACAAACGACCTAGACCTTCTTATAAACTATGTACCTAGTACTGGTACCGTTAAGTTGGGAGATGACTCTATCATAGAGTCATGTGGTTCAGGAATGGTTAGACTCATGGCCAAAACCTCAAAAGGTCATGTAGTCCCGATAGTCCTGCAACGAGTTCTCTGGGTTCTCAAGTTAGGTAAAAGCAACTTGATGTCATGGCGCCCTGTGGTTTCGATGGGAAAGGGTTTTTCTTTAAGTTGTAAAGGGAAGGACATGTTCATTTTAGGGAAAAATAAAGGCGAAGTAATCTGAGGAAAACTAGACGGTCAAGATTATGTTGTGCAAGAAGAAAAGGATATAGCGAACAAGATGACTTACCAACAATGGCACGAAGCACTTGGACACCCTTCACCTCCTTACCTCCAAAGCAACAACTACAGTGACGACCCGTCAATCCCCAAAGTTCCTAAAGACTGGCGTTGTGAAACTTGCATCACCTCAAAGTCAACAAAGCACAAACCCGAAACAATACAAAGTCGATGTAAAAGCCCCTATGATCTGATCCACTCAGATCTAAGTGGAAAGTTTTCGTCCCCATCCTTTGGCAACTCCTGGTACTATGTCACATTTATCGATGACTGTACACAATACACTTGGGTTTACCCCATCAAAGTCAAATCTGATACCGTAAAAGTGTTTACACAGTTCATCAAAGAAAGACAAACCCAGGACAGCGCTGTTATTAAATGATTCTGAACAGACAATGGAGGAGAATATGTCAATAATGAAATGATAACATTGTTACAAAAGCATGGAATTATACATGACAAAACCCCTCCTTATTCTCACGAATCTAATGGTGTTGCCGAACGGTACAATAGGACGATAATCACATCAACACGTTCTATGCTTACAGGATTACCGCTACGACTATGGGCTGAAGCAATCACAACCGCTGTATACCTAAGGAACAGACTCCCTAACCGATCCATAGGAAACTCAACGCCCTATGAATCTCTCTACAACAAAAAGCCGTTGATAAACCACCTTCGCCCCTACGGGACCAAATGCTTTGTCCATATACCAAAGGAGACACGCAAACCTGGGACGAAGCTACAACCTCGGGCAATCGATGGATACCTTGTTGGATATACTTCCTCCAACAAATTATACTGGATATACATCCCCTCACAGCATAAGATTTCTGAAACACGACAGATACATTAGACGAACAAAACAATACAACCATCGTCCCCATCAGAATCGTTACCGGAACCAGAGGTCTATACGAATGTCTTTCTACCACCTATCCCTACTCCATATGAGAAACAGATACCTCACTATACCACATATGAGCCACCGGAATCAGATACAGAAAAGACACCACCAAAACCGACCATCGAAGTACATCCTCCTCCACCGCCAGAAAACCCAGAAGATTATGATAAAACCGCAACACCAGAGGCAACCCCGGAACCACCTGAACAGGAGGAACAAGCGGAGGAACCACCGGCAACACGGACCAGATCTGGAAGACTTATTCGTCCACCCCAATACTATGGCAGAAATGTCAAAGTACAGGCAAACGAGGACCCCTTGACATATCACCAAGCGACCACTAGCTCGCTTAAGGAACACTAGACCTCAGCCATGGACGATGAGATAAAGGCACTGAAAAAGAATGGAACTTTCGATGAAGTAGATAAACCGATTGGAAGAAAGATAATCGATAGTAAGTGGGTATACAAAATGAAACGAAATGCTGACAGTACACAGGAACGATACCGTGCAAGAGCCGTAGCCAAAGGTTTCTCTCAAGTACCTGGGTTCGACTTTGATGACACCTTCGCACCAGTTATCCGTTACGAATCACTCCGTTTCCTGCTTGCCGTTTGTGCCAAAAACATATGGCGACCTCGACAATTCGATTTTAAATCAGCCTTCCTTTATGGTGAATTGAAAGAAGAAGTCTACATGCGACCGTTACCTGGGTACAGTAACGGAGACAAAGTATGGCGACTTAACCGATGTCTCTATGGACTTAAGCAATCTGCGAATGAATGGTATGCTCTCCTCGCTAGATACTTAACATCTAGAGGTTTTATGACATCCTCTCTTGACCCATGCATGTTTGTTCACAATAAACACGACATCTACATCTCGGTTTACGTTGACGACATCGCTATATACTTGGCCGAAACTCCGGAAGCCACCTCTCTGATAGAAGACCTGAAAACGGCATTTTTGATTACCGACTTAGGGGAAGCTACATTTCTGCTCGGCCTTCACATTGTGTATACATCAGACGGGATACATCTTACCCAAGAACGATACATCATGTCAATCCTCGAAAGGTACTCTATGGAAAACTCACGTTCTGTATCCACACCCTTACCGAAAGGCATTCAACTACGGAAAGGAACAGAAGAGGAACAGATACCCGACCCTTCCACATACCAATCTATAATAGGATCGCTTATGTACCTTACTACTGGTACAAGACCTGACCTAGCGTATACCATTTCATTCCTCTCTCAATTTTCTTCATGTCCCACGGAACAACACCTCAAGGCTGCAAAACATGTCTTACGATACATTAATGGTACAAAAAATATTGGACTGCACTATCTGTACACTACTACGAACGCTATCGATACATATGTCGATGCCGACTTTGCTGCTTGCCTGGATACCCGCCGTTCCTTTACAGGATACATTATACTTTTCAACGGCACTTGTATCTCCTGGCGATCCAAGAAACAGGCCTTGGTGGCAACATCCACAACCGAAGCGGAATATGTAGCTATGTCACTGGCTGCGTGACAAATCCAATGGTACCTCAAAGGTCTCAAAGACATTCGCCAAACCGTACCTATCGCCCTACATGCTGATAATACCGGTGCAAATTTCCTAGCGACAAACCATCAGTTAAACGAACGAACAAAACATATCGATATACATTTCCACAAAATACGCGAAGAAATCGATAACGGTTCGTTCACACTACTTAAGATTGCATCGTCAGAAAACCTAGCCGATATATGTACTAAGACTTTGGCAAAACCGGCGTATGAGCGTCTAATAGGACTGTTGGACTGTAGATAATGAGGGGAAGTGTTGAAATTTTCTATTATTCGTTTCATAACTATATTTCTTTTAAATAACTTGTATTTCTCTTTTTAGTTATATTTTCTGGTTTACCTATAGATCACGAACATTACTACAGCAAGAGTATATACATTGGGTATTTCGTTTATATTTCATGATAACGATGGGATAATTGGATATATATTTTCTTATTGCATATGCGAGATATTTCGGTTATTTTTACTTATGTACTGCAACCTTTTCGTAAGGTGCATTACATGTTGATTTTCCACTTAAAATCTCTCACACCATTACGATTTATATATATTTTATTTGGGATTTACTTGGCAGTTTTTTCAGGGTCAAACTTGTTCGCACTTATGTTTCTTACAAGATTTCCCGCTTATTTCTTTTCTTCGCTTAAGTATGCGCACCTGTATATATAGCTGGCTACCGCTCCGAGTGTTAGAAAAGAATTAAGGACAAGAACTACTACCAATCTGCCCACCTACTACTATCCTCTTCGCCTAAGTGTGTCTACAGTATACCTTTAATACTGTATCGTATTCTCGTACTCAAGCTATTAGGATTGTGCCGCTACATACAAATTCAATAAATTATACCTTCAAGGACCAGTCCCTGGGACTACCCGAGGTAGCAGATGAATTACAAAGAACAGTTTTGCAACTTGGACGAACTCCAAGCCCTACAACACCAGAAGAACAATCAACATACGCGGAGTCAAGCAAGCCCAGAAGAAGAAGACAAGAGAATGGAGGGACCAGGACCAATCGGAAGAGCGGGAGCTGGCCCTGAGCTAGGCCCGACACAAGAGACAGTACTGGAGCTGAGTCGTGAACAGATGTAACAAATTCTGAGACTGATAAGACAATACCGACCCAAGGTCAAACAACCAGAGAGATATACAGGAAACAGATACCAGCTCCGGAACTGGATGGCCGAATTGACAATTTACTTTCACGCTACGGGTTGGCAAGAAGGACATGATGTGGAGAAAATCATTTACGTTTCAAGCCTCCTACAACGAGATGTAAGCAAATGGCTCACACTATATACGGAAGGCAACAAACCAACAGGATGGAGGAACTGGGAAGAATTCAAAGAAGCAATCAAAATGCAATTTGGAGAGGTGGATCCAAGGGGTGCAGCCAGGATCCACATAATGAACATGAAGCAAGGGTCCCAACCCATGACGGAATATTGGAACGAGTTCAGACTCCACCAAACAGAGGCACTATTGGACGACGCAACGGCATCACAATACCTATACAGGGGCATGTCAGAAAGACTACAGAAAGAATTCGAGCATTTTGACTCAGAGACCAACACAGTCGAAGAGTTGGCTGCCTGTGCTATCAAGAAGAAAACTCAGCTGGCAATCCTGAAGAACCTAAAAAGGGAAAACCATGGGGAGACAAAAGAAAATTCCACACCCAGGAACATGGATGGAACATTCAGACCAGCATCACAGACCTACGAAGGGAGCTTCAGGCCCACCATGGATCGAGAGGTGGAAATTAACAAGGCTCAAACACGACGACCCCTCAACCTATCCAATGCGGAGTACAAAAAGCGAAGAGATCAGAATCTCTACTTAAGATGCAGCGAAAAAGGACATCAGATCAGGGAGTGCCGCAACCGAGCAGACAATGGGCAGAAAGCAATGACACCCACCTAAGGTAACAACTAGATGAGACAACAGAAAAGAACCAACTGGAGAGAAATGACGACGGAGGAGGACCAACTGGAGAAAGAAGATAGTCCCCAGTAAGAGATGGTCTGGCAAATAAGAAGGGGAGGAAATCCATCGAGAAGGAGAGGACGGACACAAACAGAACCAAAAAAAGTCACCATTGCGAACTACTACACGGCACTAATGGAAGAAGAAGGAGATCGTATTATGATTAAAATGACACTATATGACATGAAAAAGAAAGGCACTACGATACACGCGATGCTAGACTCAGAGGCAACGGAAGATTTCATCAATAAGGAAATCTGCGACAAATACAACTACCCCTTGACACTGATATGAAAGAAGAGACAGGTTTATCTAGCAGATGGAAAACCCAGTACAATGGGATCAATAACCCATACAATGCAAGTACCTATGGCCATAGGTAGCTATAGAGAAGAGGCGACCTTCCAGGTAGCGAACCTAAAGAACTATGAGCTTGTCCTTGGGATGCCATGGTTACGACAACATAACCCCACGATCGATTGGGACAACAACAAGATTACATTCGCTAGCGAACGATGCACGACATGATGTCAACAGTTCGCCAATGGTGTATACGACACTAGAGAGAGAGGCACAAGAGGAGAACCTGAAGGCACGATTCAACCAACTCAGAGAAGAATCAGATCAAAGAATCAGATTCAAGAAGTTGCAGGAGAAGAAGCTAGGGCCAACCAAGGGCTCCAGACAAGTGGCAGGTCATGACCTATACGCCGACCAAGACAAGAAGATCCAAGCAAGGGGTCAAGAAACGATATCAACCAGAATAGTGATAGGATTACCTCCCGGTACCTATGGATGGATAGCACCATGCAGGGGACTGGCAGTCAATAAACAACTCATTATCAATGTAGGTGTTATCAATGCCGACTATACTGGGGAAGTCAAAGTGGTTCTCGCCAACCTGGGAGATATCGACCAAGAGATTCGATAAGGAAACCGGATCGCACAGTTGATCATCGAGAAGATCAACACAGAAGAGGTGTATGAAGTACGCGAACTTCAGGACACCAAAAGAGGAACGAAGGGCTTTGGTAGTATGGACAGCTCAAAGACTAAGAAAGAGGAATTGGCACAGATTCGAGAAATATCAGCCAACGCATTTGGCAGATATTACAAGAGAGGAGACCTCACAGGGATTCTCAAATGGAATCCACGAGAAGAGAAGCTGGAATTGGCACGAATCAACATGAGTACTGAACTAGTGATAAGACAAAAGCATCAATGACAGGAGAACGAGTGGTAAGATATTATACCATACGAATATCAACAATTTACGAACCTATTTCAGGAAAAAGAGGCTAATTGACCACTGCCAAGAAGACCGAAAGTGGACCACAAGATCCACATCGAAAAAGATGAGAAAATGAAAGCAAAGAAGAAGATTCCTTATTAATGCCTTTACCCACTGGGAGAAAAAGAGTTGGAGGACTTACGAGGATATATTCAACAGAATATGAAGAGAGGATGGATACGATACTCATTTGCATCAGCAGGATCGCCTATTTTGTTTATTAAAAATAAAGACAGAAAAATGAGACTATGCGTGGATTACCGAGCCTTGAACTCGGTAACAAAGAAGGACCAATACCTGTTACCACTAATCGGCGAAGCACGGGATCGCCTAGAAACAGCAAAATACTTCACCAAACTGGACATCAAGGACGCCTATCACAACATACGGATAAAGGAAGGAGACGAATGGAAGACGACCTTCGCAACAAGATACGGAATGTACTAATATTTGGTCATGCCGTTTGGCCTGACCAATGCACCAGCATCATTCCAACAATGGATCAACCAGGTATTCAACAAATTCCTGGATATATGTTGCATTGTCTACCTGGATGATGTACTTATATATTCAGAAAACCTGGAACAACACTGAAAGGATGTCAGCAGCATCATGAATGAGATTCAGAAGTCAGGGATGAAGATCAAACTATCCAAATGCGAATTCTACAAGACGGAAACGGAGTACTTAGGATTTATCATCAACGGAAATGCAGTTCAGGTGGACTCAGTCAAAACAGCAGCCATATGGGATTGGGCAAAGCCAAACAACAAAACAGATATCCTATGCTTCATGGGATTCTGCAACTTTTATCGAAGGTTTATTGAAGGGTTAAGCCGAATCGTAAAACCCCTATATAACTTAACCAAGAAAGATGTCAAATGGGAATGGGGAGAAATGGAGCAAAAGGCTTACGACGATATTCGGACAAAACTCATGTCAGCACCAATACTGGTACACTTTGACCCTTGGAGGGAAACGACTATCGAAACCGCCGCATCGAAATATATCTGTTCTGGGATCCTATCTCAGAAATGCGAAGACGGAAAATGGCGCCCAGTGTGCTATCGATCGAAAAGCATGACACTGGTAGAATGCAATTACGATGTCGCCAACAAAGAACTATTAGCAATAGTTCAAGCACGCAAGGAATGGAGACAATACATACAGAATAATGACTAACAGGTCAGAGTTCTAACCGATCACAAAAGCCTAGTTCCCTTCATGATGACAAAAGGGCTCAATGACAGGCAAATCTGATAGATGGAGAGCTTGAGCAAATACAACTTCAAAATTGAATATCGACCTGGGAAAGAAGGAGGAAAACCAGACGCCTTAACAAGGATCGTAAGCGACAAACTACAAGACAAAGAGGACGAAAGGATCAAGCAGAAAAATCGTGTTCTGCTTTTAAAAGAATACTTCGAAGCTATGGAATCAACATAGATTCAGGATGAGGACGATGAAAAACTGCAGAAAGCAATCGAAGAAGAAAAGAAGTTTTGAGAAATAAGGGAAAGCCTGGAGAACGGGGACAAAGAAAGAAAAGAGGTAGCCTTAGGCCTATGCAAATGGAAAGACCACTACCTTTGGTACGACGGAAAGAGATGGATACCAGAAGATAAAAAGATAAGGACGAACCTCATCAAGAAACACCATGATGACAAACCGGCAGGACATGGAGGAATGGCTAAAACAATGGAGCTGATCATGCGGAAATATTACTGACAGGGACTGAGGAAGTCTGTCAAACAATACATCAAAAACTGCGATATATGCCAAAGGATGAAGGTGGTCCGACACACACCATATGGGCTATTAAAACCCAACAAAGCACCTGGGAAACCATGGGCATCGATATCAATAGATTTCATAACGGATTTACCTAAGACCAATGGATTTGACCCAGACTTGGTTGTGGTAGATCGTCTGACCAAGATGAGTCATTTTATACCAACTCAAATGGAATGCCCCAGCACCGGAGTTCGCAACAACATTCATCAAAGAAATCTTTCAACAACATGGACTACCGAAAGATATTATTACCGATCGAGGATCCATATTCACGTCAGGAATATGTAAGGGGATAATGAAAGAACTTGAAATCAAAAGAAAGCTATCTACGGCCTTCCACCTGCAAACGGATGGACAAACCGAATGAACGAACGGCATATTGCAACAATATCTACCAGTCTACATCAACTATCAGCAGGATAACTGGGACGAGCTATTACCAATAGCGGGGTTTGCATACAACAACGGAAACCAAGAAACAATTAAGACAACACCCTTTTACGCAAACTACAGTCTCAACCCAGAATATCAGGCCATAGGTCATACAACTAAAGGACTGATAATGGACAAAGAAGATATGAGTCAATTATATAATACCCTACGAGCAGAAATGACAATAACACAATTACGACAAAAAGAAAACTACGATCAACACCAAAAGCCCGATCCACACCTACAACAAGGCGATAAGGTGTGGTTACTACCAAGCAATATACGAATGACGAGACCATCCAAGAAATTGGACTACAAGAAAATGGGACCATTCAGGATATTGGAAAAGATAGGGAAACTAGCATATAAACTGGACCTTCCCCCATCCATGAAGATACACAACACATTCCACATCTCGCTTTTGGAACACTATCAAAACAACAAGCTTCCCTCGCAGACGATCACACCTCCTCCGCCTATCGAACCAGGTGGAGAAACCGAATACGAACTTGACGAAATAATCAATTCCCCCTTATACGACGATAACCTTCAAATCCCATGCTAAGTGGAGCGGTTATACGGCCGAACACGATCAAGAGTGGTACCCAGCTACCAACTTCGCAAACGCTCAAGATACCCTCATTCTCTTCCACCAACGCTACCCACAGAAGCCATCAACTGAGCGTCGAGGATGTTCCAAACAACTTTCAACTTGTGGGTAGCCCCACAAGTCCTCCACCCGACGCAGCCAAGGGGGCTGCAGCCGAAAAAGAAAACAGAATCAAGAAGGAGGAAGAGGAGAAGACCATCGAGGTTGAGTGGGCCAAAGTGGTCAATGACAACAAAAGAAACCATACCCTCTATCACTGGATGGCATGTACGGACAACGGATGCCCTGTGCATCTAGATGGAAAACAACGAAGCAACTTCTTCCCAAGCAAGAAGTCGGCAACAAAGCGGTCGCCACCAACCACCCCGATCCAAGCCGAATGGGCAACACAACCACCACCTCTGCCCACCAGCTCCTCACACCACAAGATCTGCTGGCAGAACTGTATGCGCAGATACTACCCCTACCACAGAAGACAGCAATGGGAAGCCAAACAGGCCACCCAAAAGGTTCCGAGAACAGAATCTAGGGAGGAGGGGGATACAAAAACCTTTATATCCAAAGAAGAACTAAGATGAACAATCAAGCGGTTACACCGCAAAAATGATTGGCAGGAGGAGGAAACAAAACAGTAACAGGAAACGATCACGCGCCTGGAAAACCAGCAAAGGAGATACCAGCAAATGATTGACGGAGCAAGAAGGGAGATGGACATAGTCCGGGCCTCCTGCAACGACATGATAGCCCAATTGGATGAAGCGCTACGAAAGGAGAAGCTCAAGCGAAGAGCTATCATCGACGAGGTGCAAGGAATGAGTCATGAAGCAACAAACTATTCCAAACAATTTTGGAGGTTAGCGGATTGCCTCCACAATGGGAGGTTCTAAGCTCCAAGAGACTCGAACTTAGGGAGGGAGGAGCTAATGTCACGAATATGGCTTAGGGAGGAAGAGGTTTTCACATGACTTATAGTTATGAGTCATAGGTATGTTATGTTTTACACATGACCTCATTAGCGGTCATGGGTTTTACATATATGACCACTTCAGTCATATGATTGGTTTATGATAATATGTATGTTTCGCACATGACCTCATTTAGAGGTCATGGATTTTGCGCGTGTGACCATTTTGGTCATATGATTATTGTTTGATGTTTTGATATGACTCACAGTTGTGAGTCATATGTGGTGCGTGACTTGAAGTATGAGTCACAAGGGTGTGAAGGGCAACTATAATAGAAGGTCATTAGGACCGAGTAGATAGGCTCTTTACGCTTCATTCTAAGTTACTTTCTTACTTATTACTTTATACTTTTATGAATATAAAATCTTTACGCTCTTTATGCGTACCCACCTACAAGACGAGGACTCTACAATATGAGTAGAGTCGAAGAAAGAGTACGATAGGCGATAAGGACTAGAGACATGAGAGTCTCTCTCACGTTATCATAGGCACTGGCCTAAGAACTATCGTCAAGAGAAGACAAGAGAAGACAAGAGATGTATGGCCTACCCATTGCTGAGAACTGACACTCGTTAGGGATTGTAACATCCGGCCTCCATATGAGGCCGGCACGTCATTAGCGAGATTTTGAGAGTTGTGTCCTATAACAAAAATGTCACTTCAATGAAGTCCACTTTATAACACCATATATGTCACCACCATCTGTCCAACCACATGCTGTTCACAGGTTATATGAGAGGCGACCCTTGGTGATATCTGGAAAGTAGAACGGATGAAGGCCTTTGGAGGAATATTGAGATAATAGGCTTCAAGGTTAGGTTTCCTACATATGGGCCGAAGGTGACGGGACATTTTGGCAAAATGCTCCAAGAGGATGTCCCAGTAGTGTAGGCTACTGAGGACATACCGAATCTACCCATACCCTTTTGAGATCAGCTGTAGGTTGGTTAGTCCTAGCAATATAACCCCTCTACAGAGGTAGGTGGACTGTTAGGCATATGGAAATCTAAGACAAAGTGTACAGACCTCACAGTAGAGTAACTGTGCACAGACCATCGATTTTCCTGAGAGCCAACACCTCCCTCCGGCCCCCTCATGGGGCTCGCACCTCATTAGCGTGATTTCGGGAGTTGCATTCTATAACTAAAATGTCATATCAATGAAGTCCATATTATAATACCATATATGTCACTGCTATCTGTCCGACTGCATGCTGTTCGCAGGATATATGATAGGTGACCTTTGGCGACATCTAGGAAGTAGAACAGAAGAAATTTGTGGGAGGCTCATTGGAATAGTAAGCTTCAAAGTTAGGCTTCCTGAACTATGAGCCGAAGATGATGGGACGTTTTCGGCAAAATACTCCAAGAGGATGTCCCAGTAGCAAAGACTCTTAAAGATATACCGAATCCACCCATACCCTTCTGAGATCAGCTGTATGTTGGTTGGTCCTAGTAATAAGACCCTTCTACAGAGGCTGGCAAACTAAGGGAAAGCACACTCAGAAAGGAAGACCTAGATAAGTCAGAGACCTTTAAGACAGTGACACATTGGGCGAAGACTTGCGATTCGCACTAGGTGGCATGGCATGAACCTGATCATTTCATGACTGAAGAGACTACTAGAACAATAGTCAATTAGACTAAAGTAATATAATAGTCTGTGCAGACAACTAAGTCGAAGACCACTGTTTGGTATAACAAATAGTGCAGTCATTTCAACGGAAGAATACTATTGTCACGAATGTGGCTTAGCGAGGAAGATGTTTTCACATGACTCATAGTTATGACTCATAGGTATGATATGTTATGTTTTGTACATGACCTCATTTAGAGGTCATGGGTTTCACGCATATAACCACTTTGGTCATATGATTGGTTTACGATGTGATGTTATATTTCGCACATGACCTTATTTAGAGATCATGGGTTTCGCGCATGTGACCACTTTGGTCATATGATTAGTTTATGATGTTTTGGTATGACTCACAGTTGTGAGTCATATGTGGCGCGTAACTCGAAGAGTGAGTTACAAGGGTGTGAAGAGCAACTATATAAGGAGGCCGGTAGGGTCGACTAGATAGGCCACGCTCCGCTTCCGCTATTTTCCCCCCCCTATACTTTTCACTCACTCTCAACACCATCAGCGTCCGGTGTGAACACACGTTTCTTACTATTCCCAAAGCCTTTGGCTGGGACCTCTCTACCTAGTCGAAAGATGGCCTCGTCTTCGGTCCCCCTCCCCCCCTCGGAACACTCTTCTGTGTCAGGAGTCCGTCCCCATGTCCCCCTACTGCTTGCTCTGCTTGAAAATGCGACAACAGACGCGGGTGTTTCCCCACAACTCTTCCCCCCGATCAGCTCAGGAGAGCTAGACGACCTCTCGCCAGGCGAAGCCGTCATTCTCCCCCTCCTATGCACATCGCTCCTGGCGTCCAGGGCCCTATCCACCCAAATAGACGAACTCGCAATGGAGGTCGCAAGACTCTCCGGCCAGATCGATGATCTCGACGCACGCAAAGGAAAAACTCCTGCCCCCCCCCCCCGCCCCCCCCC
>JACCEG010000649.1:0-18420 GCA_014065205.1 Tuber brumale | reverse complement strand
GTAACCATGGCTTTCAACTCTTCAGTATCTCGGATGTGGCGGTCCTGGACAACACGCATGTGTTTCTCCAAGGCAGAATGGGTGATTTGTATAACCTTGTATCTGGCTATCATGGAGTTGTGGTCGTTTCTGAGCTGGATGACATGAGTGGTGAGGGAGTCTGATCCTGTGTCTTCCTCTTCCGAGAGGTGAACAGAAGTGCCGACTGTGTGGACAGGTGATGGAGTATCCTCAGCCATCTGAGTATCCTCAGGCGAGGCGGGGTTTTGGGAAGAGGAGGGCTGAAAAGGGGGTGCAGGAGGGTTTGCAGCCCCCTTACCTTCGCCTTTGCGTCGGGCAGACATCAAAGGTGATGGAAAGCGTGACTCAGTTGACAGAGGTGATCGAAAATAAATAATAAATGATGATTTGTCTTTAAAAAGTCTTTAAAGTGGAAGGGGAACCGGTGAGATTTGGTTGTTGACCAATGAGGTTGAGGCTCGGCGAAAGATTTGGTGTGGTTTTTTCTTTCGCTGTGGTTGTAACGGTAGCGTAGTCCTCTGGATGGGCATGTTTGTTGCCTTGATAAGTCGTATGTTAGTGCCGCTTCATAGCCTCTGGCTCCACAAGCGCGACAATGATATATAATAATAATAATAATGGTGAAAAAGACTCCGTTGCCGTTACGACCACCGCGAAAGAAAAAACCACACCAAATTTTTCACCGAGCCTCCACCTCATTGGTCACCAACCAAATCTCACCGCTTCCCCATCCACTTTAAAGACTTTTTACAGACAAATCATCCTTTATTGTTTGTTTTCCATCACCTCTATCAACTGAGTCACGCTTTCCATCACCTTTGATGTCTGCCAGATGCAAAGGCAAAGGTAAGGGGGCTGCAAACCCTCTTGCACCCCCTTTTCAGCCCTCCTCTTCCCAAAACCCAGCCTCGCCTGAGGATACTCAGATGGCTGAGGATACTCCATCACCTGTCCACACAGTCGGCACTGCTGTCCACCTCTCAGAAGAGGAAGACACAGGATCAGACTCCCTCACCACTCATGTCATCCAACTCAGAAACGACCTCAACTCCATGATAGCCAGATACAAGGTTGTCCAAATCACCCATTCTGCCTTGGAGAAACACATGCCTGTTGTCCAGGACCGCCACATCCGAGATACTGAAGAGTTGAAAGCCCTGGTTACCAATCTCACCAACCAAGTTGCGCATCTCCAGTCCCAACAGCTTAAACAACAACCATCAACCACCCACCAATCCACCCTACCCCCACCTGCTACCACGCAAACCTGGGCCCAAAAGGCTTCTAAAGCCCTCCCAGTCAAACCTGCAACACCCCTACCAAAGAAAACCAGTCCCTCATCTCTCCTCACGAAATGCGACCGTACGATTGTGGTTGAAAGAGATGGAACAATACTGCCAGAAGACACCAACTGCCTTGCCATACGCGATGCTGTTAACACAGCCATCAAGAAACAACTGGTATCCAACATTGAATTCACCCCCAACCACAATGTCCTCCTTATTACAAAAGACAACACACCTGCCTCTACTATACTCAAAAACCACCGCTTTGCCATTGAGGAGGCTATCAGAGCCACCATACCTGCTGCTAACGGCCTCAGAAAGGATGAGGTCTGGCAAAAGGTCATCATCCACGGCATTCCCACTACTGTTACCTTTCCTACCATCCAAGCTGAGGTTGAAACCTTCAACCCAGGCACCCACCTTCCCCACCATCCCAGGTGGCTCACCACTGAAGCCCAACGTCAGAACAAGGCAGCATCAGCCATGGTTCTCACCATTGCCGGCAAGGACTCTACTGAAAAAGACCTCAGCAGAGGCCTCTCACTCTTTGGCAGGAAGCTCAAAGTGCAACGTTATCTCTCCTTTGGCCCTGACACCCAATGCTCCAGATGCCTTGAATTTGGTCACCATCCTTCTCAATGCACCAAAACCCCCCACTGTGTTATCTGTTCTCAGGAACACCCAGCCCACCTCCACACTTGCGGCAGATCAGACTGTCCCACTAAAGGCAAGCCATGCTTCCATACTACCATCCTTTGCCTCAACTGTGGCAACAATCACCTGGCCACCTCCAAGGAGTGCCCCACCTACCTTCACGCACACCAGGCAGCAACTGACAGGAGGAACAGGGCAGCTTAGGTTTCAATCGCTTGTATTTCCTTTATTTGTTAGGCTTCAGGCGGATAGGAGGATTTCCTTACTTGTTGTTGTTGTTTGTGCTTTGGCCGCGGGTGCCCATTCAAAAGTTGACACTACCATTTAGGAGATGGGATTTCTGGACGGGCAAGTTTGTTGCCTTGATAAGTTGTATGTTAGTGCCGCTTCATAGCCTTAGGCTCCATAAGCGAGACAATGATATATAAGAATAATAATAATAATAATCCCTGAACTCCTAGTTTTTGGGTGGCAACCAGCTCGACACACCAATCTTGGCCTTTCGCTTAGGCTTCACTCTATAAGCGACCCCACCCCGCACGCGACTCATACCTTCTGTTAGGACTTACAACACGGGAAGGGCCTCGCGCCCAGAATCCCCCACCTCTGACCGCTCCCAGCCCTATGCGGGAACATCGGCTCAGGTCCCATCTGCTCCTGCCCTGGCACCCGCCGCCCAGATTCACTCCTCCCCCCCCCAGAATCTGACACGGTCCTCCTCCATGGGCCCACTCGACCCTAACCTCCCCCTCCTCAGGGAGATGTACAACCACACCACCTCCAACCTCGCCACCAACAGAGACGTATTCTCTAGGCTATGGGACGCTGATCTCAGAAGCCTGACAGCGGGCGAAGCCTCAATCCTTCGCCTGATCATGACTGCACTCGAAGGAATAGCAGCCATCCACGCCAGGATCGGTTCCTTAGAAGACAAAATTACAACCCCCCAACAACAAACCCAACCCACTACAGGCCCCTCCCTAGCCTCTATCCAAGCCACAGTGGCTGATGTCTCATCCAGAGTGGCAGCCTCCCTCTCGGCAAAGCCACCAGCAATGGCCCACCAACCTCAACCAGGAAAACAAACGAAGCAGGAGGGGAAAAGCCAAGTAGCCCCCACTATCCGGACATCTAACCCTGAGTCCGACTTTGACTCTGACATTCCGCGCTACGACACAGCCACTGACAAGTGGTATGGTGATCCCAACGCCTACGCAGTCAAGCACCCGCGATCATGGAAAGCCCAGGCTTTTCGCGAGGGGAAGTACAGCGCCTATACATTCACTCCTGGCCATCTCGAGCCATTACTCAACAAGGCTCTCAGCAAAGCCAAGTCCAGACCATCAACCTATGCTCAGGCTGCAGCCCTGCAAGCGCAATCTGGTGGAAGGAAGTCCAGGAAACCAAAGAGTGGAGACAAGGCCTCTGCTTCTGCTGCTCAAGTCGCAGCGTCGGCGGGTGCGGGCCCATCAGTGAGAGGGCCACCCCCCCTCCCAGCGGCAGACAGAAGGTTCTTCTCACCCAGGGAGACACCCCTTCCCCACCAAGATGCACTCAGGATAGTAGCAACAGCCCCAGACATAGCAGCCCAAGTACTCAGGGAAGCGAACTGCCCACACCCCCTATGCTTTAGCGCCTCCGTAAACGCCCGAGGTGCCCTTACTCTTACCACCCGCTCTCGCCAGACTCCCGCTACCGGCTACTCCCCCTACTACGACGCCCTCGCCGCAAGGTTCAACAAGGCGTTCCCAATTGGGGAGAACCCATTCAGGCCGTTTAGGCCGGCACCCAATGAAGTCCAGCTAGCCATCCATGGCCTACCTATTCCCTTCCTCCCGCTAGACCAGGAGGAGCTTCGCTCCAAGCTGGGAAACTCTATCATGAATGCCACAGGAGTGACCATCTTCTCCGCAAGATACCTCCAACCAAACCCTGAAATAAGGGCCACAAAGAACTCTACTTCTATTGTTGTATCGGTTCCCCCTGCTGACGTTGTGAAGATAGGAAGGACCATCTACCTCTATTCCAAACCCCGCAAGGTGGACGTCTGCTACTCCAAAAGCCGCTTCATGCAGTGCCGTAAGTGCTGGAAATTTGGACACCCCTCTCCTATGTGTAAGGAAGGCAGCTCAGTCTGCCCACTATGCTCTGGCTCCCACCCACACTCAGCCCATCGATGCACCAACCCCACATGCCCCAAGGAAGGGCACCTGAAGGCTGTAGCTGCCTGCTGCCCAACCTCACCCTTGAAATGCCCCAACTGCTCAGGGGACCACTCCGCAACCAACAACGACTGCCCCTCCAGACCCAAACCAGTGGCTAAAGAAGACCTGCCACCAGCCCAAGAGGAAGAAGGGATGGATACCGGCGAGGACAATTCGAGACCCATGACGCCTAAAGGGAAAGGTAAACAGACCGACACCAGCGTGGAAGAAACCCCGCGCCAATCAACCGCCCGCACCCTCCCAATGAGCCTGTTTAAGGCCTCCATACCCAGACGAGTCGGCCGACCCCCCCCATGGGCTGATGCGTTCTCCTCCGAAGACCCCCTTACAGGTGCATAAAGGTGGAGGACTCTACCTGCACCTCGCCCATAGGGCCACCTCCCCCACCCTCTCTTAAGCAACCTTTTTTTGTTCAACATAACTGCCTGGCAAGCTGGGATGTGTTTCTTTCATTATTTAATAGCTTTCAGTCTCTGAAAGCACCCCCACAGAAAATACTGTTGCAGGACCCTCCTGTGTACCGCAACAGGCTCCCTACTTTTGCGTCTTTTAAATCATTTGCTCCACCATTTAAACAAGCGACACCTCCCAAGGTGGCTACTTACGTTTATATGGATTTTTTGAATGTGTTTGCTGTACTTCCTGTGTTTTTTGACAGGCCTGATTTCATGGCCATTGATGTTTATTCTCCCCTTGGGCTTTTTGACTCCAAATACTCACAAGTTAGGACATACAACCTATACTCAACGGTCGGCACTTCCTCTGGAAACAGAACAGTCGATCCCGCTACATGCTTCCCCCTACACCAGTTCCCCACACTCGTGGCGGGGGACTTCAACATTCACCATCCTCACTCTGACCCCCTAAGAACCATTTCTTCGAACGAGTTTTCAACGTCTAGCCCTTACTTTGAGCAGGTGAGTGACAATGGCTTCGAACTCTGCAACACACCTGGAGCCTACACCAGGTTTCCGTTTGACAACAACCCTAGGCCCGGGGTTATTGACCTCGCCTTCATCAACTCACCCCTCACCTCATTTCTACAATCTTGGTCAACCCGCCTACCAGCAACGGGATCTGATCACCTCCCAATCTGCATCATGTTTACGGCGCCTCTAATCAGGCCCCCACCTCCAACCCCCTACTGGGACAAGACAGACTGGACTACCGCATCGGGAAAGTTGCAAGAACTGTCGGTTCCTCCACCGCGCCCCAACCCCACCGACCTCGATCTAGATAACTGGCTAGAGAGACACATGTTAACACTCAATACACTGATGAAAGCCTGCACCCCAACCAAGAGAGTCTCCATCCACTCAAAGCCCTGGTGGGACTTGACGATCACCCACTTGAGACAAGCACACCACCGGGCCTCGAGGGAGCACAGGAAAGACCCCACAGAACAATCCCTAGAAGAGTTAAGGTCCCACCGCAACCGGTACTTCTAGGCAATTAAGAAGGCCAAATCCAAATACTGGAAAGAGTTCCTGGCAAGGGTCACGCCACGGGTCAGTCTGGAAAGCCAAAAAGGCAGCCATGGGGAGGGAAGAAGACAGATTCCCGGACCTACCGGACGCAAACTCTCTAAACGAGATCAATGAACCATTACTAGAACACTTCTTCCCACCGAAACCACCAACGCAATCGGTGGCCTACCCGCGGTTCGACCCCGAGCACCCGCCACTAGCCCCCGAAGAGATCTCATCTGTCCTCCGAAGATCATCGAATACCTCAGCCCCAGGCCCCGACCAAATCCCCTATGGGGTTTGGAAGAGAGTCCATGCCATCAACCCACTTTTACTAACGTCCCTCCTTGCCCCCCTACTGGCATATGGACACCACCCGAGATGCCTCAAAATGGCTAATGGGGTGGTCCTACCCAAACCAGGAAAGCCAGACTACTCCACCGTGGCTGCGTTCCGAATTATTGTTCTACTAGAAACCTTCTCGCAGATACTTGAAAGAATAGTAGCAACCCGCCTCTCCCTTATTGCCCGCGAAGTGGGGCTCGGGAACCCCAATCAGGGCGGTTCACTCGCCGGCGTTTCGACCTTTGATGCCACGGCTGCCCTCACGCAAGAAGTAAGGGCAAGGCAGAACCCCTACCACAAAGCCTCCTCCCTGTTTCTGGACATAAAAGGAGGGTTCGACAATGTTTCCTCCTGCCTTCTCACAGCTAAACTCAGAGCCAAAGGGACTCCCAAGTACCTGGTGGCCTGGGTTCGTTCTTTTCTTACAGACCGTTCATGCCGCTTGTTGTTTCAAGGGGCCCCCGGGGTTTTTGCTCCCGTTCAAGTGGGGACTCCGCAAGGGTCACCTGTTTCTACTTTGTTATTTGTGATTTATGTTTCTGAATTGCATGTTTCCATACCCCGAGGGGTGATTTTTTCCTATGTTGATGATTTTTGAATTACGGTTTCTACTGCTTCTTACAGGGGGAATATTAGGTACCTTCAATATTGTTTTTCTTTGCTTCAGAGCAGGGCAGCAAGGATCGGAGTTTCCTTTTCTATCCCCAAGACTGAACTGATACACTGGAGGACACCTAAGGTCAGATCCCCAGTTTCTAACCAACCAATAGGCCTGAACGGCTCCATTTTTCCACCCTCCTTTTCTCTAAGATGGCTGGGGTACTGGTTCACCCCCACCCTGGAAACAACCACCCACTTCAGCAAGCGACTGACGATGGCCTCTGGGGCCTTTTCTGCTATCAGAAGGCTTTCGCCTCCGGGGATCGGAATGCCCCCCCACATGTGCCGAAGAATGGCTATGGGCCTCATCCTTCCTATCCTCACGTACGGAGCTGACCTCCTGATACCAACACAAGCCACGACGGACAAGATGTCGGTTCTGTGGAACAAAGTTATGAGATGGGTTACAAACTGCTTCAGCTCAACCCCGACGACTATTCTGGCCATTGAGGCCTGCCTCCCCCCCCTGGACCTGTTGATCACCTACCGGAGAAGGATGTCGGCACTTCGCCTAGCCTGCTCCTCCCCTCCCTACAACCCAGCGTCAGCTAGGCTCCCCCCAGACTTCCCCTCCTATACCTCCCACCCAGACAGAGCCGCACACAGGGAGCTGCTCGAGAGGAGAACTCAGAACTACATCCCGCTAGGCTGGCGCCATTACAAAGCAGAACAGCCCATGAGGAGACACCTATCCATTGACTCGATGGCGCACGTCCTGATGCAGGCCATGCGACAAACCATAACGTTCCCGCCTACCTACCCGGCCCTGGAGCCGGGACTTGCTACAATACCTCCCGCCCTATGTAATTACAAAACCCTCAAGGCCTCCCTACGGAACAGACTCCTGGAAGACTGGACGCACCGGGCCCCACCCCCTCTCTACTACCCATATCAGGCCACACTAAGACCGCACGCCTTTCTGGGCCTTGACCGCTTTACAGCGGGTCGCATACACCAAGGCAGGGCCGGGAAAAGCTACCTGGGCGCGCACTACTCCTGGGACGATCCCCAGTCTTCCTCCCTAGGTACGTTCTGTGAGGCAGACGAAGAGACGTGCACACATGCTATACTTCAATGCTCAGCTAAGGCTGATAAGAGGACACTCTACCTCCATGGAGTTTCCGACATCGGCCCGGGCTCACCAATTTGGTCCTCACTTCCTGCCATCATTGGTCTTGGCAACTAGATCCGCACTACTGGCACCGGATTCCCGCGACCCATGCCGCCGATTAGGCCACTTTCACCCTCTCGCGAGGACTTACCTCCTCTCGCTGTCCTGACTTGAGCGCTATACTGTGCTTGACAAATTTTTTATGTGTTTTTTACGTGGAAAGTTTATTAATTTTTCTTTACTATTTTGAGTGGTCACCGTTTGAGGTGCTTGCTACGGATTTGTCATTTTGGAGATTTGAGCCGATGGTTTCTTTTGTTTGTTTGTTTGGAATTAAGGTTTTCTTTTTGCCATAACTTACGCTGCATGCACGTTCTTGTACCTAACAAGTAATATATGATATAAAAAAAGAAAAAAGAAAAAAAGAAAAAAAAAGAATAGTAATTGAGATCATCAAAAACTATCACATTGTCAGATGCCCAACTCCAGGCCCTCCTTGCTGCCCTCTCTAATGATTTAGAGTTGGCTTCTTCTGAGGGTCCTGTAACAATAAGGGCAATGTCATCAATAAAGGAAGGACATCTTAGCTGAGGAGTGAGGAGAGTAGGTCCTAGGTGCTTGAACAAGTTGGAAAGGTAGAATAGAAAGAGGATTGGTGAAATAGGTGACCCTTGTGTGATTCCTGTTTTGACTGAGTGAAGTGGTTGTTTTTGGCCATCAAAAGCTAAGGCAAGTTGTCTGTGTGAAAGGAATGTATCTGTCCATGAAAGTACAGGGAGTGGAAAACCTAAAGACTGTAAAACCAAGAGTAGCTGTGTTCTGGACACATGGTCAAAGGCACCTTTAACATCAATAAAGAGAGCAGAGAGGACTTTACCATTAGATTTTGCCTGTTGCACATCATATACCAAAGCCATAACTGTATCAATTGTACTTCTTCCTACTCTTCCTCCCATCTGTTCACTATATAAAAGTCCATAGGTCTCTGCCATGAAGGCAAGTCTGTTAGCCATAATCTTTTTAGAGATCTTACCTAAACAGTTTAACAGAGAGACTGGTTTGTAAGCTTTGGGAGTTGAATAGTCTGGCTTGTTTGGCTTTCTGATAATAGCTCCAGTGGCCTCTCTCCAGCAGTGTGGATGATACCCTATTCTCAGTAGTGACTTGAACAATTCAGTGAGAGGAGTGGGAATTGCCTGATATACATGCCTCAAACAAAGAAAGTTGACACCATCAGGACCAGGAGCTTTGTTAGGAGCAGACTTAAAAGTTGCATCCTTCACCTCAGAGTCAGTAACCTCTGGCCAGGGAAAGCACTTATCTGGTTCTGTATCCTCCAGGTTGAAGTCAGAGTTGCTAGTTGGTGGGTCTGGAAACATGCAAGTCCTAAACATTTGACACGTCTCTTCAAAGTTAGTAGCAACCAGTTCATTTATCAAGAGGGTTGGAGTTTTCAAAGACACAGTGGGTCTGGTATACTTAGCTGCTGTGAAGATGTCTTGTCCTTGAGCAGTATTCAGAAAGGTTTTC
The DNA here is from genome assembly GCA_014065205.1 of Tuber brumale. Classification (NCBI taxonomy): domain Eukaryota; kingdom Fungi; phylum Ascomycota; class Pezizomycetes; order Pezizales; family Tuberaceae; genus Tuber; species Tuber brumale. Next base: position 9,122 of record JACCEG010000649.1, on the reverse strand, counting down.
CAAGTATTGGCTTTACTTTCCCTTATTGCCTGAAAGTATGTGTTCCTAGATCTCTTGTAGTCAGTGTGGTAAGATGCCTGTTTGTCTGATTTCCACTTTCTGTGCTTTCTAGCCATTTCCTTTCTTAGTGTTGTAAGCTCATCAGTCCACCACCTCTTGGATCTGGTGCGAGGGTTGCTGAGAGGGACATGGAGGTTGAGGGAATGGATAATAGAAGCTCTGAGAATCATGGCTGCTTGATCTAATCCATTAGTAGTACCAGATTTCAGATGGGAGTTGAAGTAGGATAAAGACTCAGCCATAAGTACTTGAAGTGTTGACTGAAAAGAGTTCCAGTTTGCTTTCTGCCAGTTGTATTTGTTTCTCATTGGACTAGGAACTAAGTTGTCAGCATCTAATACCAGAGAGAATTTTACCACCTCATGGTCACTTCCAGTATGAGCATTCTCATTCACTGCCCAGTCAACAACTCTGTCAAATATGTCCTGGGTAGCAAGGGTGAGGTTCAAGATTGAGCTGCCAGAGCCTTGTCTGTAGTTAAAGGTAGAGATATCAGGATGGTTCACTAGATCACAATTGTTAGCTCTGACCCAATCTACCAGGACATCACCTCTGATTTGTTGCTGCACTGCTGAATTCCACAAGCTGTGGTGGGCATTGAAGTCCCCACAAAGGATTGAGTGTAGAGGGATATGCAGTTGGTAGAGTGTTCTGTCCATGGTGTAGAGTGGCCTAGAGTCTGGGGTGAGCTTTTTTCTTTCATTGTAAATATTCCACAAGGTAAACTTCTCTTTTCCTGCAAGGATTTGAAGTGGAAGAACATCACCATCAAGGTGGGTAAGAAGGTCAGATCTGTAAGTACAAAGGATATCAAGTCTATACTTGCTGATGTAGGCAGCAGTTCTAGGTCTCTCATTATCAGTAGTATCAGGGAGAATAGATTCAAAAGTGGGATGGGAGTAAGGAGTGCCATCAGTAGCCAACCAGGGCTCCTGAACAAGAACAATATCTGCAGTACCATTAGTGTAGTGAAGGAGTGAGGTTAATACTTCATAAGTCTTTGCACAGTTGTGCTGTATAATATTGATTGGTTTACCTTTCATAAGGAATGAACAGGATTGTCAGCTGTAGGAAGTTCAGGTTTTTTGAATAAGTTCCTATGAGCCTCACACCTAAGATGAGTAGCTTGGTGAGAACCTTCACAGTTAGCACATTTAAGTAAGGTATGGGGACATTCCTTGGAAGACTCGCAGGTAGAACATCTATAAAGACTGGTTGGATGCTCTCCTGCACATAGCTGGCAAGTGGTAGGATATCTGCAGATTCTCTGATGATGTCCAAACTTCTGACAGTTTCTGCATTGTGTGGTGGGTCTAAGATCAACAAACTCTGAAGTCTTGACAGAAGTTCCTGCTATTACTAGTTGGCTTCTCAGTGCATGCTTTAATTCTCTCTGAGTTTTGAAAGAAAGAACAAGGGAGGAGTGCAACTTTCCAATTCTAGCCTCTCATCTTGTGAGCCATCTGGGTGGAGCTGCAAGTTCAATGTCTGTGTTGTAGGTTTGAATGTCCTCCTTGAAAGCTTCCATTTGTTTCTCCTCATTTTCTGCCAAAATCAAGTCAGTAGGTACTGAATGTGCAACTAGCTTGAACCATCTTTCTCTGACCACCAGCTCCTGAAGTCTTGGAACCAGATGACTCCAAACACTTTCCATCTCTTTGAGTTCATCTGCTGTATGACCTTTCTTTACTTCATTTACTATGTTATTATTGACAGAAAGTCTCACAAGAACAACAGTAATAGTCAGTTTAGCCTTGAGCAAAGCACTGTTGATTGACTCTCTGATCTGGAGTGGATTGAAGTTGGTTAGAGGAGTGGTAGGCTTCAAGATGAGAGTTCTCTCTGGCTCTGGAGTAGATTGTGGTCGCTTTTTTGAGGCTTTGGTTGTTGTAGAAGTGGTAGTAGGAGCAGCCTGGTGGCTAGAGGTAGTGGGAGAGGTTGTTGATTGAGTCTGTTGTACAATATTAGCCCAGGTCTTCACAGCAGAGGAGGATTGGGGGGCTGTAGGAGCAGCAGCAATAGTAAGTTTGTCTAAAGTTAGTAGAATAGCCTCCAAGGTTTTCTCCTGCTTGGTTAGTCTTGCTTCAATTTCTTCATTACCCAGGTGAGTAGATTTTGGATAGGGGGTAGCAGTAGTAATCTTGTCAGCAAAAGTAGTCATCTTAGAAACCACTTGGTTAAGAAAGTCCTGTTCTTCAGCATCATAGTAGGGTTTAGCTACTGCAATCTGGTCAATCAAGTCTAGAATAAGTTCTTCAAAAGACAAGATTCCTGAACCCAAAGTAGAGGTGGGAAGTGGTAAAGGTCTTTGTGCAGAAGTAGGAGGGGGTGGGGTTGAACTGCTAAGGACTTGTAAGAAGCTAGAAGAAGAGGAAGGAAGGGTAGGATATCTGTCTCTTGAGTGCCCATTCTGTGGTAGAATAGTGAGATCAGGCATGGGGGGATTTCTACCAGGTGGGGTATGGGGATCAGATCCTAGGGTAGAGTTCTCAGGACTACTGCTCCCAGTCAGGGGAATTTGAATGGAGGTAGTCCTATGGTGGGTATGATGAATAGGCATGAGTGCTTCAAAAATGCGAAAATATTCTCTAAGGCCTTTTTACTAAGAGGAGTAGTAAGGGAATGATAAGGAAAGCAGATAAGAGTTGGCAGAGCAACCAAAGGGAGCAAAAGGTAAAGAAGGCAACAGGATAAAACACAAACAAACTAAGAAGAAAAATGAAACAAATAACAGCAGAAAGAGGAGAAGAAAAGGAACTTAGCAGAAATTTTAACAGGATATCTGGAATAGCTCCAGGAAAGTCCTGCCAAAATATTAGAGCAAGAGCTCCAAAACTGTTGAGGTGGTGGCAGGAGATATGGTTTTCAGGGGTAAAAATAGGGGTAAAATCAAAGATGTGTGCCAAGAAAGGGGTGATAGCAGGAATTTTGATCTGAAAATTGGAGAAAGTGTTTAAAGTGATTTATTTAACACGAATCTCTGTATAGGAAAATGGAGGAGAAGTGGTTGTGAAGATAATGTACGGGGGGTGTAGTGGAGGTTGTGGTTGGTTTGAAGATACTGGAAAGGATAGTAGCAACCCGCCTCTCTCTCATCGCCCGCGAACTGGGGCTCCGGAATCCTAATCGGTGTGGCTCACTCGCCAGCCTCTCAACCGTTGATGCCACGGCTGCCCTCACCCAAGAAGTTAGGGGAAGGCAAAACCCCTCCTACAAAGCCTCCTCCCAGTTTTTGGATATAAAAGGAGGATTCGATAATGTTTCCTCAAGCCATCTTACAGCTAAGCTCAGAGCCAAAGGGACTCCCGGATACCTGGTAGCCAGGGTTCGTTCCTTTCTTACAGATCGTTCATGTCATTGGTTGTTTCAGGGGGCCCCTGGGGTTTTCTCTCCCGTTCAGGTGGGGACTCCTCAAGGATCACCTGTTTCTCCTTTGTTATTAGCGATTTATCTTTCAGAATTGCATGTTTCTATACCACGAGGGGTAACCTTTTCCTATGTTGATGATTTTTCAATTACGGTTTCTACTGCTTCCTATAGGGGGAATATTAGGTATCTTCAATATTGTTTTTCTTGCCTTCAGAGCAGGACAGCGCGGATTGGAGTTTCCTTTTCAATCCCCCAGACGGATCTAATACACTGGAGGACGCCTAAGGCCAGATTTCCAATCTCCAACCAACCGATAGCTCTAAATGGCTTTCTTTTTCCACCCTCCTCATCTCTAAGATGGCTGGGGTACTGGTTCACCCCCACCTTGGAAACAACCACCCACTTCACCAAACGACTAGCAATGACCTCTGGGGCCTTTTCTGCGATCAGAAGGCTTGCGCCTTCCAGGATTGGAATGCCCTCCCACATGTGCTGAAGGCTCGCTATGGGCCTCATCCTACCTATCCTCACGTATGGTGCTGACCTCCTGACACCAACACTCGCCACAACAGACAAGATGTCGGTCCTGTGGAACAAAGTCATGAGATGGGTCACGAACTGCTTCAGCTCAACCCCAACAACCATTTTGGCCAGTGAGGCCTGCCTCCCACCCCTGGATCTGTTAATCACCCACCGGAGAAGGATGTCGGCGCTTCGTCTAGCCTGCACCTCCCCTGCCTACAACCCAGCGGCAGCTAGGCTCCCCGCAGATTTCCCGTCTTTCACCTCCCACCCAGACAGGTCCGTACACAGGAAGCTGCTCGAGGGGAGAACTCAGAACTACATTCCGCTAGGTTGGCGCCAATTCAAAGCTGAACAACCCATGAGGAGACACCTACCCATTGACTCGCTGGTGCACCTCTTGCTGCAGGCCATGAGACAAACTATGAGGTTCCCGCCTGCCTACCCAGCCTTGGAGCCGGGGCTGGCTCCATTACCTCCGGTCCTATCGAATTGCAAAGCCCTCAAGGCCTCAGTGAGAAACAGACTCCAGGAAGACTGGATTCACCTGGCCCCACCCCCTCCTTACTACCCATACAAGGCCACGCTGAAGCCGTACACCTTTGTGGGCCTTGACTGCTTTACCGCGGGGCGCATACACTAAGGTGGGGCGGGGAAAAGCTATCTGGCCGCGCATCACTCCTGGGACGACCCCCAGTCCGCCACCCTATGCACATTCTGTGCGGAGGACGACGAGACGTTCACCCACGCAATACTTCAATGCTCAGCTAAGGCTGATAAGATGATGCTCTACCTCCATGGGGTTTCCGACATTGGCCAGGGCTCACCAATCTGGTCCTCACTTCCGGCCATCATTGGCCTCACCAACTACATCCGTACTACAAGTACCGGATTCCAGCCACCCATGCCGCCGATTGGGCCGCTGTCACCCCCTTGGGAGGACCAACCTCCGCCCGCTGCCCTGATTTGATCCTTATACTGCTGTTGAGAAATTCTTTTTATGTTTTTTTACATTGAAAGTTGGCTGATTTTTCTTTACTGGTTTGCGTGGTCACAGTTTAAGGTGCTTGCGACAGATTTGTCGTTTTTGGAGATTTGAGCCGATGGTTTCTTTTGTTTGTTTGTTTGGAATTAAGGTTTTCTTTTTGCCATAGCTTACGCTGCATGCACGTTCTTGTACCTAACAAGCAATATATGATTTAAAAAAAAAAGGAAAAAAGAAAGTGAGAAAATAGGTCTTCCTGTCTCATCCTCCGTCTCCGCTACACCTCCGGTAATTGAAATTTATTTCCTATTTGGGATAGACTCACCACCACACCAAACTATCACTACTTTTCGGTCTGCACCCTGCACTTGGCGGGGGTGTAGGCTATCTCCATCCATCCTTTTAGACTCCGAGCTTGTCTCCCCTTCTCTTTCCCTGTGGGTCTACCCCCCTGGGATACTCTATTCTCCCCTCTGGCATCTCACGATGTCCAGAAACCTCTTTACCCCGCTTTTGCTCTAGCTTCGCTTAGCATCAGCACGGACGACTACAACCATTTCTTCATCTTGGCAGACAGCTGGGATTACAGTTTGCAGTACGCGATTGCGATGGATTCCTGTATCCCTGCTCCTACTGAACTGCAGGAGTTGTGTCAGGTTTCCTCAATAGGCCACGGTCGATTTCGCCACCCTTCTTCCACACTCATCGCTTCAGCTGGTGGTATCCCATCCAATATAGTAACACTATCTCTCTGAGAACCAGGGACTACATGAGAGACGTGGTAAAACAGCGGGCTTTGTTTGGGGCTTGCTGGAGGCCGCCTAGAAGGACACGAACACGATACCGACCGCCTTTTTGTCGTTTAGGGGCGAATGCATTCCTCCTGTACTCCCCAAGGTTGCGATCGGCTGGCACCCTACTGCTACACCGCACCTTGGCAGACTCCGTTGCCGTTACAACCACAGCGAAAGAAAAAACCACACCAAATTTTTTGCCTAGCTTTCACCTCATTGGTTGACAACCATTTCTCACCGCTTCACCCTTTCACTTTAAAGACTTTTCAACCACAAATCATCCCCCCTCATTTGTGTTTTTTCACCTTTATCAACTGAGTCCCATTTCCCAACCCTCTGATGTCTAATAGACGTAGGGGCAGAGGGAGGGGTGGTGCATATCCTTTTGCAGCCCCCTTCAACCCACCCATCTCACCTTCCAACCCAGCCTCGCCTGAGGACACACGCATGGAGGAAGAACCAGGCTCTCCAGTCCAGACTGTGCCTGCTCCTGCCTCTACCACCTCTACAGAAGATCAACCTTCCATCCCTACGTACTCACCAAGGCCTTTGGCTGAAGGCATCTCCAACACCCCCCTTGGCATCTCACTTCGCACTCAACACCTTGAAGATGGCTTCCAAGCCCTGCAGAAACACCTCATAATGGTTCAAAACCGCCATATCACAGACATCCAAACACTTCAAGGCCAAGTTGCGCACCTCACCTCTCAGGTTGAACACCTGCAGTACCAACTCCACCACCAACAACCCCTCTCACCACAACAAACCACCTTGCCCGCCCCCCCACAACAACAAACCTGGGCCCAGAGAGCTACCAGAGCAGTCCCAGTCAAATCCTCTACCATTTCACCAGCCAAAACTTCAACCCCAGCTGTTTTGACCAAATGCGACCGTACCATTGTCATCGAAAGAGATGGCTCTATTCTACCTGATACCACCAATCCCCTCACCATTCGCGATGCAATCAACAATGCAATCAAGAAACCTCTTATTGCAAGAATCGAATTCACCACCAACCACCATGTCCTCCTCCTCACCAAGGATAACACACCTGCTACCTCTGTCCTCAAAGCGCATCGTTCTGCCATTGAGGAAGCAACTAGAGATACTATTCCTGCAGCCATTGGCCTCAGAAAAGACGAAATCTGGCACAAGGTCATCCTCCATGGAGTCCCCACATCCTCCACCTTCTCCACTATTCAATCTGAGGTTGAAGAATTCAACCCAGGCACCCTCCTTCCACGCCCTCCTAGATGGCTCACCACCCCAGCCCAATGTCAGGATAAAGCAGCATCAGCTATGGTCCTCACTATTGCCGGCAATGACTCCACAGATAAAGCCCTCATCAGAGGCCTCTCTCTTCTTGGGAAGCAGTTCAAAGTGCAACGCTACTTGTCCTTTGGTCCTGACACCTAATGCACCAAATGCCTGGCCTTTGGCCACCACCCTTCTCAGTGTACCGGCACCCAACAATGCAGCATCTGCTCCATGGAACACCCAGCACACCTCCACACTTGCGGCAGATCAGATTGTCCTACCAAGGGCAAAGCATGTTTGCATACCACCATCAAATGCGTCAACTGTGGCGACTCTTACCAGGCTAGTTCTAAGGAATGTCCCACATACCTCAAAGCACACCAAGCGGCAACTGAGAGAAGGAACAGGGCTGTTTAGGGATTTTACTTTAGCTTCCTATATTTGTTAGGCATCTGGCGGCTTGGAGGATTTCCTTTTGTCATTATGGCTGATGAGCTGGCCCAATCGAACGTTGCTACCTTTCAATATGAGACGGGATATCTGACCGGCACCCTTGCGTGGTGTATTTTTTTGTATGTTAGTTATCTTCATAGCCGCTGCGGCTCCCTAAGCGCAATAAGATATAATAATAATAATAATAACCGCACCTTGGCTGGCACCCTACTGCTACCAGACAGCTTGCATCTTACTGCCGCCTTCACTCTTCGCGGGCTTTGCACCCACACCCCCACCCAAGCAGGCAACTTACTGCTACCCTGGCTGGCACCCTACTGCTACCAGACAGCTTGCATCTTACTGCCGCCTTCACTCTTCGCGGGCTTTGCACCCACACCCCCACCCAAGCAGGCAACTTACTGCTACCCTGGCTGGCACCCTACTGCTACCCCCATTCTGCTGGAGTTTCTCCGGCAATAACCCGACCCTAGCTGGCACCTTACTGCTACCTCTCGTCAGGGCTTGAAGGTGGCGCTTCCGCTTCTGCCCAACAACCCTTCCTCTGGGTGACATGGCCGACACCTACCTCCATACCGCCTTGTGAGCCCATCCCAGGTGTGGCGTTACCGCCCCAGTTTTCATCTTTTGGCTAGTCATCCCTCTAGGGGGTGCATTACGGGATATTAATTGGTTTCTTTTGTGCCTTCGGGCCAAGATTTCCGCTGCGGTTTTTCCTGATGTTTCCTGCCTGTTTTTAGTTAGGCTTCTCTTTTGCTCCGAGCTTGCTTCCGAGGTAAGGATGGGCCTGGCTGGGGGCGAGATGTGCGGTTGGCTCCATACCAGTGGGGCTTGGGACGGACGGCTTTTACCTGGTGGTCGGAGGGATGTTTGAAATTAAGGGTTTTCTTTTTGCCATAGCTTACACTGCATGCACGTTCTTGTACCCTAATCAAGTAATATATGATATAAAAAAGAAAAAAAGAAAAAAAAAAAGAAATTGGTCTTCCTGTCTCATCCTCCGTCTCCATGGTACCTCCAACCCCAACTACCCCCCCATACCTTATCTTCACAACCACATCTCCTCCATTTTCCTATACAGAGATTCCTGTTAAACAAATCACTTTAAACACTTTCCCCAATTTTCAGATCAAAATTCCCTCTATCACCCCTTTCTTGGCACACATCTTTGATTTTACCCCTATTTTTACCCCTGAAAACCATATCTCCTGCCACCACCTCCACAGTTTTGGAGCTCTTGCTCTAAGATTTTGGCAGGACTTTCCTGGAGCTATTCCAGATATCCTGTTAAAATTTCAGCTAAGTTCCTTTTCTTCTCCTCTTTCTGCTGTTATTTGTTTCATTTTTCTTCTTAGTTTGTTTGTGCTTTATCCTGTTGCCTGCTTTACCTTTTGCTCCCTTTGGTTGCTCTGCCAACTCTTATCTACTTTCCTTATCATTCCCTTACTACTCCTCTTAGTAAAAAGGACTTAGAGAAAATTTTCGCATTTTTGAAGTACTTATGCCTATCCATCATACCCACCATAGGACTACCTCCATTCAAATTCCCTTGACTGGCAGCAGTAGTCCTGGGAACTCTACCCTAGGATCTGATCCCCATACCCCACCTGGCAGAAATCCCCCCATGCCTGATCTCACTATTCCACCACAGAAGGGGCACTCAAGAGACAGATATCCTACCC
>JACCEG010000648.1:30354-54423 GCA_014065205.1 Tuber brumale | reverse complement strand
AAGTGTGCCTACAGTATACCTTTAATACTGTACCGTATTCTCGTACTCAAGCTATTAAGATTGTGCCGCTACATACAAATTCAATACCTCCCAACCAGCTCCCTATGACGGCGGGTACCCCATCTTACCAGTCAGTCAAGCTACGATGGCGAAATGCTCTCCTTCGAGACTTGTCTACTCAGTTTCCCCCCTTGCCCTACTACTCCTACGCCGCATTCCTCAAGCCCCATCGCTTCATCGGCCTGGGGAGATTCAAAGCGGGCAGGATCCATCAGATGCGCTCAGGCAAGAGTTACCTCGCTGGCCACCCCTCCTGGTTCACTGACGACTCCTCCCCCCTCTGCCCTTATTGTGCGCAGGATGATGAGGATTTCCCACACGCCATCCTATACTGTGAGTCTCACAAGGAGCCTGGTGAGCGCCACCTCCGGGAGCTCACAGACCTCGGCAAAGACAGCCCCCTATGGACCAACAAGGACTCCCTCTACTCCCTGGCGAGATACCTGAATGTGACCGCCACAGGCTTTTCTCCTGGCATGCCGCCTGCGTGCTGAGACCCCCCGCTCGCTCCCGCTTCCGCTGAGGTGGCTCTCCCGATTTATGGTTTTGCGCCCTGCATGTGGGCCCTCACCCCCCTGTTTGTTTCCGCCAGACACTTGCTTTCGCAGCTGGGTGGTTTTATTTTTCGTTATGATTTTTGCATTTGTTTGTTTTAGTTCCTGGGGATTTCGTGTCAGCTAGCGGACACACTTAGGAGGATTTTATAGTTTAGTGCGATTGTTTCTTTTGTGTTTGCGGGTTTTTGAGATTAAGGTTTTTCTTTATGCCATAGCTAGCGCTGCATGCAAGTTCTTGTACCGTAAACAAAGAATATATGAAGATAAAAAAAAAAAGAAAAAAAATAAAAAAATAGAAAAAAAAAACAAGAAAAAAAGAGACTAAGTAGATAGGCCACGCTCCGCTTCCGCTATTTTCCCCCCTCTATATTTGCACCTAGCCTTCAACACCATCAGCCTCCGATGTGCCCACACGATCTCGTCACTCTAAGAACCCTCAAGCAGAGGCCTCCCTGTGACGGCTGGCATGGCTTCTACAGTTCCCCTTCCCCCCTGTGAGCACTCCTCTGTGTCAGGAGTTTGCCCTCATGTCCCCCTCCTCTTGGAGCTCCTCGAGTGGTCCTCGACGGACGCGGGGATCTCCAACCAGCTTTTCCCGCCCATAAGCTCAACGGAGCTTGATGACCTCTCCCCGGGGGAGGCAGTCATCCTCCCCCTCCTCTGCACCTCTCTTCTAGCGTCAAGGTCTATCTCCACTCAAATCGATGAACTGGCCCTTGAGGTCGCCCGCCTTTCAGGACAGGTCGAAGAACTCTACTCCCCTAGAGAGAAGCCCCAACGCCCTCCTCCTTCCCCCAGCCAAAATGACACGATGGCAGCGTCGCTCTCCACCCTCCAACTGTGGGTGAGGGACCTTGCGTCCCGTCTGACCACCCCTCTTCCTCAACCAGCACGCCACCAACAACCTCCATCCCAACGCCCAACGCCCGCAGCGACTGGCACCCACATGGCTCAGGCAGCCCTTTCCCGGAAGGGCAAAGATATCCCTGCGTCCCCCCTCACTGCCACCCTCGCCGACGTATTGAACCCCCCATATGAGGGTGGGGGCGACACAGACATCCCCTGCTACAGCTCGAAGGACCAGAAATGGTACGGCGAGCCGGCCGCATACGCGGCGAAATTCCGACGCTCCTGGGAGGCCCAGGCATACAGGGAAGGAATGTACCCCCCCCTCTCAGAGTTCTACCCTGTCCCTCACCCTTCGGCTCAGTCTGGGGCCCCCACCTATGCCCAGGCTGCTACAGCTATGGGAAAAAAAAAAGGAAAGCAGAGCAAAGCGAAGATTGCTCACACGGCTGCCCAGGTTGCGTCTGGTCCGGCACCTCTGGCCTCCTCAAAAGGGCCTAGGAGCCTCTCGGCTGCTGAAAGACGTTTCTTCGCTCCTAGGTCTTCCCCCTTCTCACACTCCCAATCCAACCGAATAGCTGCCTCCTTCCCCGACATTGCCGCCTCAGTCCTTCGAGAGGTAGGCTGCACGCTACTCCTATCCTTCTCTGCAAGGGTTAACGACAGGGGGGCGGTGACGCTTCTTGCCCTCTCCCTATTCGTTCCCTCCACTGCCTATGCCCCCTACTACGACGCTCTCTCCACCAAACTAAACCAATCCTTCACAACCGGGGACACTCTGTAGCTCTCTTTCCGCCCTGCACCTAACAAGGTCCAGCTGGCGATCCACTCCCTCCCCATCGCCTAGCTTCTAGAGGACAACGACGACCTCCTACAGTCCCAGAGCAACCCCATCCTGATCGTCAAGAACGTTCAAATCCTCTCCGCCCGTTACCTGAACCCTGACAGGGCCTCCAGGGTCCTCAAGAGAGCGACCTCCGTTGTTGTGACGGTTGCGCCTGAAAATGAGACCTCTATGCTGGGCAACGCTTAACCTTTCTCCTCTCCATGCAAGACCGAGAGAGCATACTCCGCTAACAGCCTCGCTCAGTGCCATGGTTGCTGGGAGTACGCCCGCCACTTGCCTGGATGCGAGGTTGATCGCCCAGTCTGCCCAATCTGCGCCCTCTCTCGCCGGGGACAGGCACACAGATGTCAGAACCCCACCTGCCCCAAGGGCGGCAACCTCAGAGCTGTGGTTGACTGCTGTCCAACCTCCCCCTCACTGTGTACGATCTGCAGAGGTCAACACCCAGCATTCGCTAGAGAGTACCCATCGAGACCTTCCCCCCCTCCTACCCATNCTCCGCCCGCTACTTGAACCCCGACAGGGCCTCCAGGATCTTCAAGAGAGCGACCTCCGTTGTTGTGACAGTTACCCCTGAGAATGAGGCCTCTATGCTGGGCAACGCTTACCTCTTCTCTTCTCGATGTAAGATCGAGAGAGCATACTCGGCTAACAGCCTCACTCAGTGCCGCAACTGCTGGGAATATGGCCACCACTCAGCTAGATGCAAGGTTGATCACCCTGTCTGCCCAATCTGCGCCCTCTCCCATCGAAAACAGCCACGCAGATGCCAGAACCCCACTTGCCCCAAGGACGGCAACCTCAGAGCTGTGGTTGACTGCTGTCCAACCTCTCCCTCGATGTGCACGATCTGCAGAGGTCAACACCAGGCGTTCGCTAGAGAGTGCCCATCGAGACCTTCCCCCCCTCCTGCCCGCGGGGAGTCCCCTGTTCCACAGAATGAGGAAACTATGGACACGACGAACGACTCCGGCGAGGGTCCTTCAACTAGTTCACGATCCCTCCTGCCCCCCTTTGGTCTTGCAACACCGCGCCCTAGGTGTGTCGATGCCCCCCCAACACGTCGTCCCATTCCTGCCCTAAAACTCTGAGGAGGTGCCCAGCTAAACCCCGCATGGCAGGAATCTCCCACTTCTCTCCCCCAGCCTGAGATGCCGGAAGGCGTGTAATGGTTGGTTATACCTCTCCTACGAGTTCCGCGCTGGCGGTGGACTCCCGCAACCCGATATCCGTTCTTCAACACAACTGCTTGGGAAGCTGGGATGTGTTTCTCTCCCTCTTTAATTCGTTTTCTTTGTTGGATCATCCCCCTACCCTTATTGCCCTCCAAGACCCCCTGTTGCGCAGGAACAGACCCCCGTCGTTCCCAGGATTCAAACCCTTTTTGCCCCCTTGCCCCACTGGTGGTAAGCCCAGAGAGGCCTGCTATCTCCATATCTCCACCACTCAACAGTTTTCGGTCCTCCCAGTCTTTACGGACGCTAGGGACTGGATGGCTGTTGATTTTTATTCTTCTGTGGGCTTTTTTGATTCCTTCGGTACCAGGTTCTGTGTTGCGAACCTCTATAGCACGTGGGATGGTTCCCCCTTTCGCCGAACTATCACTCCAGAGGTTGCCTTCCCCCATACCTCTACACCGATGCTGGTTGTCGGAGACTTCAACATACACCACCCCTCTGCTGACCCGGGCCGCCTTTTCTCGATCTCGGACCTAGGCGCCTCAGCCCCTTACTTTGAAAAAGCTGCGGAGGAAGGTTTCTGTGTCTTGAACACTCCTGGTATACTCACTTACTTCCCCTTCGATCCTAGCCTACGCCCCTCAGTAATAGACCTCGCATTTGCCAACTCCTCTCTGTCCCCCAACATTCGGTCATGGGAGACTCCATTACCCCTGACAGGCTCCAACCATGTCCCTATCCTCATTACGCTGTCACAGCCATTGGCCCGCTCCCCACCCCCTGCCCCTGCGTGGAAGAAGACCGACTGGCCCTCCCTTGAGGATGCGATTAAGGCCATGAGATTCGACCCCCCTCCCCCCCTCCCCACGCCCTATACTCTCTCGACCTGGTTTGACACTGCCCTTGGCAGACTTAAGACCATCCTCAGGCTATACACCCCAGACAAGAAATCCTCCCCCTGTTCCAAACCCTGGTGGACCCCTGACCTCACGGCTCAAAGGACTACCTTCTGCGCAACAGTTTGGTCGGCGCGACGTGATCCGCTCCGCTGGTCAAAACAGCGGTGCAGGAAAGCCCGCCTGCTATATTTCAAGGCCGTGAAAAGGGCCAAAACCGATTATTGGAACAATTTCCTCAAGACCGCCACTCCCCAGACACTCTCGACTGCGAAACGCTATGGCTTCGGAAGGCCCCCAGACAGGTTTCCACAGCTGCCTGGTGCTGAGAACCCCGCGGACATAAACACAGCCCTGCTCTCCCGCTTCTTCCCTGTGAAACATTCCTCGGGCCCTCTCGCGATTCTGCACGAATTCAAAGTTGTCCCCCACTGTCGGCGGAGGAAGTTACAGTTGCTCTCCGAAGCTCCTCCTCATCCTCCGCCCCCGGCCCCGTCCAGAACCCATACTCTGTTTACAAGAAGGTCCACTCGTTGAACCCAAGCATCCTCCCTTCAGTCCTCGGCCCCCTTGTCCAGTATGGCCACCACCCCCCCTCACTGAAAAGAGCAAGTGGGATAGTCCTCGATAAGCCAGGGAAACCCTCCTAAACCATGCTGGCATTGTTCCACATCATCGTCCTCCTCGAGACCATCTCCAAAATCCTGGAAAGGGTTATGGCCTCCCGTCTCTCTGCCCTCACCCGTTATCTGGGCCTTTTGTCCCCCCACCAAACCGGTTCCCTTCCAGGTCTGAGCCCCTTTGACGCAGCGGTAACACTCTCTCACGAGGTTCAACTGTTCATGCACCCTAAGCTCTAGGTCTCGACACTCTTCCTCAACATCAAGGGCGGTTTTGACAATGTTTCAGCCACCATTTTCTGCGACAGGCTTGCCACTAAGGCAGTCACCCCGTACATGGTCTCGTGGATCAGGTCCTTCATCCACGGCCGCTCCTGCCGCCTGCTTTTCCAGGGGGCCCCCCAAGTCTTTTCTCCAGTCTCTGTTGGCACCCCTCCAGGGTCCCCGATCTCCTCCCTCCTATTTGTGATTTATGTATCCTCCTTGCATTTCCCGGTCCCTCGAGGCCTAATCCTTTCCTACGTGGACGACTTCGCTGTCACGGTTGTCTCTGGTTCTTATCGCAGGAACGTCCAGAGGCTACAGGGCATCACCAAGGCACTCCAGGCGAAAGCTGGAAGGCTAGGAGTTGCCTTCTCAATCCCAAAGACAGAGCTCATGCACTGGGTGACCCCAGCGCAGAAGGTCCATCCTCCTGCGATCCCGGTCTTGATAGACGGGCTCCTTTTCCGCCCCTCCATACTGATTTGCTGGCTTGGATACTGGTTGGAGCCCTCATCCACTTCCTGTAACAAAGGCACTACCTCCCACTTCGCGAGAAGGCTCGGCTTGGTGCAAGGAACCTTCGCGACGATCAAAAGGCTTTCTACGTCCGGAAAGGGTCTCTCCCCCCCTCTCTGCCACCGTCTGGCGTCTTCCCTCATCTCCCCCATCCTCCTGTATGGGGCAGACCTCTTCTCACCAAGCCTCACCCTCCTGGACAGGATGTCCGTCTTTTGGAGGGCCGTCCAGAGGTGGGTGACAAACTGCTTCTCGTCCACCCCAGTTGGTATTCTGGCATGTGAGTCAGCCCTGCCCCCCCTCCCGCTTCTGGTTCTCCACCGACAAAGGCTGTTGGCTGTTCGGCTTGTCTGCCTCCTCCCTGAGTCCAACCCAGCGACGGCCAGGCTTCACCAGTCCTTCCCTACCTCCTCCCCCTTCTGGGCTCCAGATGACCACCGCCAACATACTAGGAGTTTGACTTCCGTCTACGCCCCACTCCTCTGGAAATCCCCTCCCCCCTGTCCCCCCCTAAGGAAACACCTCCCGTTAGATGCAATTGCCCACAGGACCATCCAATTCATCAACCCCTCAGGCCCAGTCCCAGTGGCCTCCCCCGGCCTCCTTCCTCTCGACCAGCTACCAGGGGCGGCGGGAACCTCTTCTTACCAGTCCGTCAAGCTGCGGCTGCGAAACGCCCTCCTTTGAGACTGGGCTGCCCAGTTTCCCCCCCCGCTCTACTACCCCTACGCCGCGTTCCTCAGACCCCATCCTTTCATGGGCCTGGGGAGATTCATGGTGGGCAGGATCCATCAGATACGCTCGGGCAAGAGTTACCTCGCTGCCCACCCCTCCTAGTTCACTGACGACCCCTCCCCCCTCTGCCATTATTGTAAAGAGGACGAGGAGGATTTCGCTCATGCTATCCTATACTGCGAGTCTCGCAAGGAGCCTCTTGAGCGCCACCTCTGGGGGCTCACGGACCTCGGCAAAGACAGCCCCCTATGGACCAACAAGGACTCACTGCACTCCCTGGCGAGGTACCAGAATGTGTCCGCCACAGGCTTCCCTCCTGGCATGCCGCCCGCGTGCTGGGACCCCCCGCTCCCTTCCGCTTCCACTGATGTGGCTCTCCCAATTTCCGGTTTTGTGCCCTGAACAGGAGCCTCCGCCCCTCGTTTGTTCCCGCCCGACATGTGCTTTTGGCTGCCGGTTGGCTTAATCTTTCGTTATGATTTTTGTACTTTCTTGTTTTTGTTCCTTGGGATTTCATGTCGGTTATCGGACACACTTAGCAGGATTTTATAGTTTGGTGCGATTGTTTCTTTTGTGTTTGCCGGTTCTTGAGATTAAGGTTTTTCTTTATGCCATAGCTAGCGGTGCATGCAAGTTCTTGTACCTTAAATAAAGAATATGTGAAGATAAAAAAAAAAGAAAAAAGAAAAAAAAAGACCGCGTAGATAAGCACCTTTGTTGGATTCCCCACCTACCCTTGTTGCCCTCCAAGACCCCCCTCTACACAGGAACAGGCCTCCGTCGTTCCCAGGGTTTAAACCCTTTTTGCCTCCATACCCCGACGGTGGCAAGCCCAGAGTGGCCTGCTGCCTCCACCTCTCTTCCACGGAACAGTTTTCGGTCCTCCCAGTCTTTACAGAGGCTAGGAACTGGATGGCAGTTGATTTTCACTCCTCTGTTGGCTTCTTTGATTCTTTCGCTACCAAGTTCCGGGTTGTGAACCTCTACAGTATGTGGGATGGTTCCCCATTTCGCAGAACCATCCCTCTAGAGGCTGCCTTCCCCCATACCTCTACACCGACGCTGGTCGTCGGGGACTTCAATATCCACCACCCCTCAGCGGATCCTGGCTGTCTTTGCTCGATTTCGGACCTCAGCGACTCAGCCCCTTGCTTTCAAAAAGGTGCAGAAGAGGGTTTCTGCATCTGCAACACCCCCGCTATACTTACTTACTTCCCCTTCGACCCCGGGCTACCCCCCTCAGTCATAGACCTCGCATTTGCCAGCTCCTCGCTGTCCCCCAACTTTCGCTCGTGGGAAACTCCGTTGCTCCTTACAGAGTCACAACACGTCCCTATCCTCATAACGCTTGCATAGCCATTGGCCCGCCCTCCCCCCCCCGCCCCTGCGTGGACGATGACCCACTGGCTCTCCCATGAGGATGTTATTAAAGCCATGAGATTCGACCTCCCTCCCCCCCTCCCCACGCCCCACTCCTTTTCAACCTGGTTCGACACTTCCCTGGGCAGACTCAGAACCGCCCTCAGACTATGCAACTAGGACAAAAGGCCCTCCCCCAGATTCAAGCCCTGGTGGACCCCCAATCTCATGGCACAAAGGGCTGCCTTCCACTCAATGGTTCGATCGTCGTGACGGGACCCACTCCCCTCGTCACAGCAGCGGTGCAAGGAAGCCCGCCTATTAAATTTCAAGGCCATAAACAAGGCCAAAACCAATTATTGGAACAATTTCCTGAAAACAGCCACTCCCCCGACACTCTGGACTGCGAAACGCGATGCCTTCAGAAGGCCTCCAGACAGGTTCCTACAGATACCCGGGGCCGAAAGCCCCATGGACATAAACACAGCCCTTTTCTCCCACTTCTTCCTGCAGAAGCAGTCATCGAGCCCACTGGCGATTATGCATGAGTTCAAAGATGTTCCTCCACTGACGGCAGAAGAAATTACAGTCGCCCTCCGGAATTCTTCCACGTCCTCCGCACCCGGCCGCGACCAGATCTCCTGCTCTGTCTGGAAGAGGGTCCACGCGTTGAACCCTAGCATTCTTCCCTCCATCCTCGCACCTCTTGTCTGGTATAGACACCATCCCGCCTCCCTGAAGAGGGCAAATGGAATAGTCCTCGTGTTAGGCAGACACCAAACTCAAGTATATAACTGAGGGACGTAGGCCCGAAATCTTTGATTGGAGAATCTGTCGAGGAAGGCTCGTCTCGATAAAATAGGTAAGGTAAAGATTTAAAGCGTAAAACAATATTATATTGATAAGATCTCTTCTCCGTTGCTTGATGATGTCTGCAAAGCTCGGGAGGCACTGCGATATTTATATCCCGCGTCTGAGTGTTCTCGGACTACTTCTAACTACTATGCCTCCGAAGTACCAGTCTGGTTTTTTATACGCAAACGTCCAGAATCTTATAAGTGCGAACACCGTTTGACCCTGAAACTTATCACACCCTTTCGCGGACTCAGAATAGTATTCATCCGTTGAGATGACTGCGCTATTTGTTATTCCAAACAGCGGCCTCTAACTTAGATGTCCGCACAGACTATTATATTACTTTAGTCTTGTTGACTATCGTCCCAGTAGTCTCTTCGGTCATGAAGTAATCAGGTTCATGCCGGACCACCTAGTGCCAATCGCAAGTCTGAGCCCAACGTGTCAACGTCTTAAGTGGCTCCGACTTATCTAGGTCTTCCACTCTGAGCATGCTTCCCCTTGGTCCACTGGCCTCCGTAGAGGGGTCCTATTGCTAGGACCAACCAACCTACAGCTGATCTCAGAAGGGTATGGGTGGATTTGGTATACCCCTAATAGCTTCCGCTACTGGGATAACCTCTTGGAGTATTTTACCGAAAACGTCCTGTCACTTTCGGCCCATAGTTAGGAAGCCTACCTTTGAAGCCTACTATCTCAATGCGCCTGGGACGGATTTCCTCCGTTCCACTTCCCAGATGTCGCCAAAGGTCCCCTCTCATATATCCTGCGAACAGCATGCGGTCGGACAGACGGCGGCGACGTATATGGTGTTATGAAGTGGGCTTCATTGATGTGACATTTTAGTTATGGGACGCAACTCGCGAAATCTCGCTGATGACGTGCGGGCCCCATAAGGGGGCCGGAGGGGGGTGTTGGCGCTCTGGTAAATTGAGGGTCTGTGCGCAGTTACCCTACCGTGGGTCTGTGCACATGTCTCGGATTTCCATATGCCTAACATGAGCTCCCTCCTTCCGGGCTTCGCCTCGAATGCCTTTCTAACCATTTTATAATTTCTTCTAAATACATTTTAAGACTCAGTGTGGTCAGGGTAAAAAACCTTCCGCGTTTACTTGTCCACGGTAGGAAAACCTTTTCCTCACTATCTTACTTCTGCCCTTCCTGGCATGTCCGGATTTTCATTATGAAAATTCTCCACAACTTCCTCCGCATTTTCCATACCGGTGGCAGGTTCCCATGTGTTCTCATCTTCCGAACACCCTTGCCATTTAACGAAGTACCACAGTTCCCGCGTTTCTTGATAGTGGCCGCGTACTTGTTTCCTGTAAGAACGAATCTCGCTTCTTACGATTTTTTCAACATGCCATTGCAGATCGCCATCAATATCCTCCGGTTCTCTAGGGGGTTGTTGGCGATTGCCATGAACTGACTCGCGGTAGGGTTCCAATAGGGTGACATGGAATACGGGATGAATGTTCCATCGGTCGGATATGTTGAGCTTGAATGCTCTGGATCCGCGTTTTTCCATAATTTGGAAGGGGCCGCATAGCTTCGGACTTAGCTTCTTAGATTTTCGTCGGGTGTGAATGTTCTTTGCGTTTAATATTACTTTGTCCCCGATTTTGAAGTCAGGCTGTTGTCTAGCTTTTCGGTCCCAATATTGCGACATCCCTTCCCGTGTCTTCTCTAGTGACCCTCTTGCTTGTTCATGTATCGTCTTAATCCAGTTGGCGTAAAGTGTCGCCCCTGGATTTTGAGCTTCGCGCTCCTTCATCCACTCCGTCTGTGGATGGACTCCGTAGTTCGCGTAGAATGGTGACATCCCATCAGCGTTGGTTGCGGAGTTGTTATAGGCATGTTCAGCTAGTGGTAGCAGCTGATACCAATCATCCTGATCGTAATTGATAAAACTTCGCAGGTAACCTTCCAGCACTTGGTTGGTACGTTCAGTTTGTCCGTCAGTCTGAGGGTGGTATGCCGTTGACATTCTTCGCTTAATTTCCAGTGCTTTGCAAAGGGATTCCCAAAATTCTACTGCAAACTTTGAGTCCATGTCCGAGACTATTTCGGTTGGTAGGCCGTGCAGCCTCCATACTTCTTTCAGGAATGCGTTTGCGACATCCTTGGCCGTAGCCGAGGTCTGAAGTCCGATGAAATGTGCCATCTTCGTGAATCGGTCGACCACTACCATTATCTGAGTGCATCCTTGCGACTCTGGTAGTTGGGTAATGAAGTCCACTGAGATGGATGCCCATGCCGCGCAGGGTATTTGCAATGGTTGCAGTAATCCGTACTTAGCGTGTCTAGGCGATTTGTTATGTTGGCATTCATCGCAGGATCGTACGTAGTTGTTGACCCATGCCGCAAGTCCTTTCCCGTAGAACTCTCTCATGATTATTTCCAAAGTTTTTTCTTGACCGAAATGTCCTGCCACTTTTGCATCGTGACATCCTTCTGCAATCTTGCTATATAGAGCCTGACTATTTGGTACAAATAGTCGTTGCTTGTAATATAGTAGATCATCGGTTAAGGTCTAGTCTTTGGGAAAATCCTTTCCTTCATCTCGTAACCTAATAAGTTCTTCCCTTCGTTGCCTCTACGCTGCGTCTGTTGCGATAGCTGCCTGTATCTCGCTTAGGAATTCAGGATTGAATTGCTTCATACCTTTTTGCAGGATAATAGCATTTGACATGGGAACTTTTTGGAGTACTTCAGAAATATCGTACCAATGTTCGTTGTCTTTAGCCGATGCCTGTAGGTAGCTGATGCTAGGTTCCTGTTCCTTGACGAACAAGAATCTTGTCGCTATGTCAGTGCTTCCGAATCCTGCGGTTCCTCGCTTCGTTTCTTCCAAGTCATCGACTTCCATCATGTCTCCGGTGTTGACCTTTTCTACTACCAATTGAGCTATGCGATTGCCCATTCTTATTTGGGAGTCCACATCCTTATGGTTGAAAAGTACGACTTTGAGTTCGCCGGTGTAATCAGCATCGATTACTCCTGTGCCGGTAGAGATTCCGCTTCGTACTGCTAATCCACTTCTTGGGGCAACTCTTCCATAAGTTCCTTCGGGTAGCCCCACGGCTATACCCGTCCTTATTAGTGCTAGTCCATATTTCGGGACCATGTCATCTTCTATGGCGTACAGGTCATGCCCTGCCGCCATTCGTGAGCCCTTTGTCGGCAAGTATGCCTTTTTGCTAAATCTCTTGACCCTGATAACGGGTTCCTTTCCACCTCTTCGAGCTTTCAAATCCAAATCCTTATCTCCATCCCAGTCCTCTCCTTCATCGCCTACCCTCGCTACTAGCAATACCAAGAAATTTTCTTCTATTAAAATTTTCTGTTCGCGATGCGTAGCTCCCTCCTCAGGACGGTACTCCGGCCGTCGCCTTAATGCGTCAGGCTTTCCGCCCTTCGTGCCTGGTCGGTATACAATACGGAAATTGTATTCTACCAACTTCTGAGCCCATTGAATTTGGCGGCCACTCCAGACTTTTGAGGTGAGGAAGTATTGTAGGTTCTGATGGTCGGTAAAGACTGTGATTGGTTTTTCTGTTCCTATTAAGTAGTGTCTCCATTCCTTAAAAGCTTCGAAGATTGCGAGAAGTTCTTTATCATGGATCTCGTAATTGCACTCCGCCGAATTTAACTTTCTGGAATGGAAAGCCAGTGGATGTAACCTTTTCTCAAAGTACTGAGAAAGGACGCAGCCGAGTGCAAAATCACTAGCGTCTGTTTCCACTACCGTTTCTCTTTCTGGGAAAAAGTGGTGGAGTATGGGGGCTATGGTGAACCGGTGCTTTAGTTCTTCGAAAGCCGTGTCCGGTTCAATTCCCCATTTAAAATTCTTAGGGTTTCCTGGTAATGTCGCGGCTATTGGTTTACAAATAGCCGAGAAGCTTTTGATAAATCGTCGGTAGAAGTTAGCAAACCCTATAAAGACTTGTACTTCTCTAACCGACTTAGGTGCTTTCCAGGCCATTATGGATTCCACCTTTCGGGTGCTCATAGACACCCCATCGACCGCCACCATATAGCCAAGGAATTCCCCCTCCGTAGCATGGAAAGTCGATTTCTTTAGCGATACCACTAATTGAAAGTCCCATAGACTTTGTAAAACTTTCTTAACCGCTTCGACGTGTTCCTTTTCATCCTTTGAGTAAATGAGAATATCATCAAGGTAACACACAACTCCGATGTCCAAGTATTCCTGTAGAACTTGGTTCATCATATCTTGGAAGGTTGGCGGAGCGTTAACCAGTCCAAAAGGCATAACCTTATATTCGTAGTGCCCATATCTCGTACGGAACGCTGTCTTCCACTCATCTCCTTCTTTTATCCTAATCAGGTGGTAGCCGTCTTTAAGGTCTAGCTTGGTAAAGATCTTTGCGCTGGCTACTCTATCTCTGAGTTCGGACATTAGTGGAAGGGGATGTTTATTGAGGATAGTAATCTTATTTAGATTTCGATAATCCACAACTGGACGTAGTCTACCATCAGGTTTAGGTACGAATAATATAGGTGCGCCTGCTGGGGATTGACTCCGTGTGATTTTTCCTTGTTTGATCATTGTCTCCAAGTATTCTCGTAAAGCCTTAAGCTGTTTTTCGGACAGTGGATATATCGGCCCCCAGTGGGGGGTTGAATCTGGAATCAGTTTGATTTCATGGTCGAATGTTCGTCTTGGAGCTAATTTTTCTGCCGTCTGGGCTTCAAACAAATGTTTGTAATTCCAGTATTCTTTGGGTAGTGATTCGAGTTCCACCGTATTCTCGATGGCTCCAATTCTTCCGATGCGGTAGGCGTTAGGATCCCAAGCGACGGATTCGTCATATTCGAACATATCCGCTATTCTTTCATCTTCTTCCACACAGTTTTCGCAACTTTTTGCGGAGAAGGTCCAATTTTCTGCATCTTCTATGTGAGACACTGGGTGTTCGCGATGCCACCCACCAAATGGAATTATCATTCCGTAGTGACCTGCTTTAGCCACTTCACATGACACTTCAGAGATGTGTCGGTTTTTTCCTATTCCCATTTTTATTGGGAGGGTGTAACACTTCCCTCCAGAGGCGGCTGACGATCCGTCAAAGCCTAAGATATCAACTGTATTGTCACGTTCTATAGAGGGAACGCGAAGGTCTTCAACTAGGTCCCTGTTGATAAGGAACACGTTGGATCCTGAATCTAACAAGACTTTAACTTTGTATCGCTTATCGTGTATATGGAGGTAAGTGATCCCCTCCGGACAGTTGTATCGTTTTGGTTTTGGGGCTTCTAACTCCATGCGCTTAGCGCGGAGAAGATTTTCTGGGTTCTTTCGTTTAGGCATCGTTGGTGTTGGGTGTAAGTAACCAGATGTTTGTTACTACGCCCGCGTAGTTTCGACCATTGAGGTCTCCTCAGACAAACTAGTAACTGTTTAGCTCTAACAATCTGGGTCTACATACTAAAGTGGCGTTTCACCGATACGCTATTGCGCACGACCAGTTTTCAGGCTGGATGCCTTCTCCCAACATGCCAGACCTAGGCTCATAGCAGATTTTCGGGCGGTTATTAGCCATTTTACTCCCCTGGTGTGGGGTTCCCGCTTTCACCGAGTCGTTTCCCTTAGGATTTCGGTTATTCGTCCAGCTCCCTCAGAGGGGCCTTGCGCACCAAAGCAGTACATCCCTATCCCACACTCTGGCCAGAAGGCAAGATAGTACATACGTATAATACGACTCAGACTTGTGTGGTAGGTGGAACGGCCCGCGTCGCTTGTCCTCCTGTGGTGTATTGTTATCAGGTAGATCTTGCATTGCTATGTCCTAACTTCTTCGGTATAGTAACTTGCTTGCACACAGGTAGCTGGCAACTACCAGGTGACTTGAGGAACTTCGTACTGTTGGTTCCCGGGCTATGTGTGTATGTTAACTATCCTCTCTTTCGATCAAGACTCTCCATATATTGATTCTTGTGTTCAAGCTCGTAAGTCCCTCATGGGGTCCCTTCACTTAGAGCCTACTTGCGTTGATCCTGAAAGGAGAGACTTGCTTCGCGCCGCTTTGATCATTTTGAGTTTCAATTCCCATAGTTGCACACGGACTACCCGATCCCCATCGTGGTCGGTACCCAATACACCCCAGCCAAAGGGGGTTTCCATTTCGATTCCAGTTCCATCAGGACACTGAATACCCAATCGCCGTCACCGTTGGTGCCAATGAACTGACGTTGGTCAGTTCCTTGTCGTCCGCCAGTTCCCAGATCTTATTTACCCGGGCTGGGTTCTGGGCGGTTGCGAC
This sequence comes from Tuber brumale, assembly GCA_014065205.1. Taxonomy (NCBI): domain Eukaryota; kingdom Fungi; phylum Ascomycota; class Pezizomycetes; order Pezizales; family Tuberaceae; genus Tuber; species Tuber brumale. The sequence continues at coordinate 39,403 of JACCEG010000648.1, read as the reverse complement.
TCTGCGAGCTAATTTAGGCTTTACAATAGCCTATCTTGCTCGTCGAATTCCCATTTTTATCGGTCTTGAGCTGACTGTTGCCGCCGATATATGGGCATCTCCCCAACACGTTTGATAGGTGTGGTTTTTCTTTCCACAACGTGTGCAATCACCTTCTTTCCTCCGAGTGTCTATCATACACTGCGTGATGCCGGTGTGGGCCTGGGCGAAGTTTGTGTGGGTGGTCTTCGTCGCTCCTCCCAATCTTTTCCTGGGCTTCTCCGGTTCATCGTCCCATTTTCGTTTTTGGTGAGGTGCTCCACCTCCCTTGACATAAGGTTTAGTATCCCTTTCTCGTTTCGGTTTAGAGTCCCGTCGGTCTTCTCTTTTGACCTCTAGGACTATTTTGTGCTTCGACGGTTGGTCTTGCCCAATCCTTTTTCTGGCTAGCAGCGCTTCTTCTGATCGTCCACATAGCCTTAGTGCCTCCTCCCATTCTTGATCCATCGTATACTGCAGGGCCGACAACCTGCGCACAATTTGTTCCGGAAGTTTGTCTTCGACTACCTCCCTCCAGGATCCTCCGATCATACGTGCACGAATGTTATGATTGTGCATGAGTGTCAGATAGCGTTCAATACTTCCGTCGTACGTGACTAGTTTCATTGCTCGAAGAACTAGTCTTTCGGCTTCTACCGGGGCGAATCGCTTGATCATATCATGTTCAAAGCGAGTCCATGTCGCCAGTTCCGGTTGCTGGTTTTCCCCTTGGAGTCTGTCCATAGCCTTCCGGTACCATATAGTGTAGGGAAGGACTATGTCTCCTTTTGTACTACTGAGCGCATATATGACACGTTTCCGGGCGTCATCCCAGATGCGCGGATTTCTTTCGAAATAGTCCGTGCATTGCAAAATCCACACATATATATCTTGTGCGGGTCTATCCTCAAAGAATGGGGGTGGCTCTGACGGTCGCTTAATGTTTAGCGCCATCGCGTTGGCCAGTGTCTCTGCCATGCCAGGGTGTCCTGGTGTTTGTCCTTGCCCGCGGCGGCTAGGACTTTCTCTCCCTCTTCCTCTCTCATCATCGTCGTCGTCGTCGTCACTAGGATCCCCTGGGTTACCTCCTTGGGCACCTGAGGGGGATGCATCAGCGGCTTCTCAGCCTTTTCCCTTTTCCCTACGTGTAGGTGGAGCATAGTACTCCCCATCATCCGTCTCTTGGAATGAGGGTAAAGGAGCGGGTCCAGCAGCTTCAGGACTTGGTGCGGCAGCCAACATTTGGTTTATTGACTGTGTTAATACCTTCAGGGTATTATTGGTCTCCTTATTTTGTTGTTGCTGCTGATCCTGAGATCGGCGGATCTCCGCTTGGCGGCTAGTCTGATCTTAGCGCATCTCTCCTAGGGTACGGTTGATCTCTCTTTCACGAGTGACGCCTTGAGCGCGGAATTCTACAAATTCCGCTCTTAGACTGAGGACCATCGGTTCCAGAGTCTGGTCTCGGGCCAACGCTGCTTGGCTTTCGTGTCCGATCGTTCCATGTAACCTCGTGGTTACTTCTTCATGTTCCTGTTGACGCCTTTCTTGGGCGTCTATCTTCTTTGCCTCTTTCTGGATCATTTCCTCTTGAATCCCTTTGACCTCTGCTTCCACTCCTGCCAGTTGCATCAACAAAAGCCCAATTTTTTTTTCATGGACATCTTGTCCTTCTGCGATTTGTTGCTGTACCTTAATTAACTTTAAGGTATTGTCCTGGGTTGCCCCCTACAGATTTTTGAAGGCGATATTGGCTTGGTCGAGCGAGGTGTCTATGTCCTGCCTTATTCGACCCAAAGTTATTCCAAGACGGGCAGCCAATCTGGCTAAGTTTTCTGCGTGGTCTCCTCCTGGTTTAGGAGTAGAGGCCCTTGATATCCTATACGTGCTTGCCACACTAGTGGATCGGTGAGGGCGTAAATTTCCTCTCCGGAAGCCAGGTTCCTGAGGTGTTGAAGGGAAGGAACTATGAATAGCGGAGTCATCCGCCTTATCCGTGGTATCTGGGCCGGTGTCCATTGGTTCCCGCGCCGTTATTCTTTTTCTTGGATCCTGCGGTATCTCAGCCATTGTGATACTTTCCAGGTAGGCTCACTGCTCTAGTAACCCTGGATGAGTGATTACTGGTACTTCGTACCAGAGTTCTCGATATCCTTGAAAATGTTTAAGGAATCGTATGTAAGGTATCCAACGTTTGAGACACTGTAGGGGTGAAGGTATAAAAGGGTTCGGTTGGTCCGACTCTCGACTTAAAACCTGAATCTCCTTTTTCTCGAGGTTTAGGATGTACTTATAGTACATATAAGTGTGTATTAGGCCCAGGCCGAGGGGATGTCTGGCCCCCGGATAACTGTCGCTGGATTTTCCTTTTCCTTTTCTTCCGTTTTTAAGGAGCACTGGGTGCTCCAGGCGACGAAATCTTCCGACCCGGTCGAATTCCACTCGAAACCCGAACCATGCCAGGTACGATATATGCTACTGAATTGATCCCTCGTTGGGATCCCGAAAGGTACTGTGAACCACGAGGGTTCCTGCGTATATTCTTCTTCGATCTCGAATAACTCGCTGTCGAAGACTTCTTCAAAAGTCTGAATATAGATGGGACAGTGAGGTGCTTCGAAAATGTGATCGCAGTCTGAGGTGAGGGTAGAGTTTGAAGTGAACTCGTAGTTCATATAGTGAGCCTTGGTAACAGGAGAACTATCAATATACTGTTAGGCAGACGCCAAACTCAAGTATATAACTGAGGGACGTAGGCCCGAAATCTTTGATTGGAGAATCTGTCGAGGAAGGCTCGTCTCGATAAAATACGTAAGGTAAAGATTTTAAGCGTAAAACAATATTATATTGATAAGATCTCTTCTCCGTTGCTTGATGATGTCTGTAAAGCTCGGGAGGCACTTCGATATTTATATCCCGCGTCTGAGTGTTCGCGGACTACTTCTAACTACTATGCCTCCGAAGTACCACTCTGGTTTTAATACGCAAACGTCCAGAATCTTATAAGTGCGAACACCGTTTGACCCTGAAACTTATCACACCCTTTCGCGGACTCGGAATAGTATTCCTCCGTTGAGATGACTGCGCTATTTGTTATGCCAAACAGCCGCCTCCAACTTAGATGTCCGCATAGACTTTTATATGACTTTAGTCTTGTTGACTATCGTCCAGTCGTCTCCTCGGTCATGAAGTGATCAGGTTCATGCCGGATCACCTAGTGCCAATCGCAAGTCCGAGCCCGACGTGTCAGCGTCTTAAGGGTCTCCGACTTATCTAGGTCTTCCTTTCTGAGCGTGCTTCCCCTTGGTCCGCCGGCCTCCGTAGAGGGGTCCTATTACTAGGACCAACCAACCTACAGCTGATCTCAGAAGGGTATGGGTGGATTCGGTATACCCCTAATAGCTTCCGCTACTGGGATATCCTCTTGGAGTATTTCGCCGAAAACGTCCCGTCACTTTCGGCCCATAGTTAGGAAGCCTAACTTTGAAGCCTACTATCTCAATGCGCCTCCGACGGATTTCCTCCGTTCCACTTCCCAGATGTCGCCAAAGGTCCCCTCTCATATATCCTGCGAACAGCATGCGGTCGGACGGACGGCGGCGACGTATATGGTGTTATGAAGTGGGCTTCATTGATGTGACATTTTAGTTATGGGACGCAACTCTCGAAATCTCGCTAATGACGTGCGGGCCCCATAAGGGGGCCGGAGGGGGGTGTTGGCACTCCGGTAAATTGAGGGTCTGTGCGCTGTTACCCTACCGTGGGTCTGTGCACATGTCTCGGATTTCCATATGCCTAACACCTCGACAAGCCAGGAAAGCCCTCCTATGACACGCCGGCGTCTTTCCGCATCATCGTCCTCCTCGCGACCATTTACAAGATCCTGGAGAGGGCTATGGCCTCCCGCCTCTCCCCCCTCGCCCGATTCCTGGGCCTCCTGTCCCCCCACCAAACTGGTTCTCTTCCCGATCTGAGTACCTTTGACGCAGCGGCGACCCTCTCTCACGAGGTGCAGCTTTTTATGCGCCCCAAGCCTCAAGTCTCAACCCTCTTCCCAGACATCAAAGGAGGCTTTGAAAATGTCTCAGCCCCCACACACTGCGACAGGCTCGCTACCAAGGCAGTCAACCCGTACATGGTCGCGTGGATCAGGTCCTTCCTCCACGGCTGCTCCTGCTGCCTGGTTTTCCAGTGGTCCCCCCAAGTGTTTTCACCAGTCTCCCTTGGTACCCCCCCGGGGTCCCCGATCTCCCCCCTTCTGTTTGTGATCTACGTATCCTCCCTGCACTTCTCGGTCCCTCGTGGCCTCATCCTCTCTTACGTGGACGACTTTGCTGTCACAGTTGCCTCTGGCTCGTATTGCCGAAACGTCCAGAGGCTCCAGGGCATCACCAGAGCACTCCTGGCGAAAGCTGGAAAGCTAGGGGTGGCCTTCTCGATCCCGAAGAAAGTGCTCATGCACTGGGTGACCCCGGCGCAAAAAGCCCATCCTCTCGTGATCCCTGCCTTGATAGACGGGCACCTCTTTTACCCCTCCAAGTTGATACACTGGCTTGGATACTGGTTTGAGCCCTCATCCACCTTCTGCAACAAAGGCACTACCTCCCACTTCACGAGAAGGCTCGGCTTGGCCCCGGGAGCCTTCTCAATGATCAATCGGCTCTCGTGGCCTGGCAAGGGTCTCTCCCCCTCTGTCTGCCACCGCTTGGCATTCTCCCTCATCTCCCCCATCCTCCTCCACAGGGCCGACCTTTTCTCACCCAGCCTCACCCTCCTCGACAGGATGTCTATCCTTTGGAGGTCTGTTCAGAGATAGGTTACAAATTGCTTTTCGTCTACTCCGATTGGCATCCTCGCACATGAATTGGCCCTCCCCCTCCTCCCACTTCTGGATCTCTACCGTCAAAGGCTGGTGGTCGTAAGGCTTCTCTGCCTCCCCCTTGAAGCTAACCCAGTCACGGCTAGGCTACACCGGTCCTTTCCTACCTCATCCCCCTTTCGGGCCCTGGAGGACCACCACCATTACACTTGGGGGCTGTCGTCCATCTACATCCCACTTCTCTGGAAGACCGCTCCTCCCTGCCCCCCTAGACGAAAATATCTTCCGTTGGACACAATCGCCCACAGGACTATCCAGTTCATTAATCCGTCAGGCCCTATTCCAGTGGCCTCCCCTGACCTTCTTCCTCCTGACCAGCTTCCTTTAGCGGCAGGGGTCCTGTCCTACCATTCGGTCAAGCTGAGACTGCGAAATGCGCTCCTTTGGGACTGGTTTATCCAGTTCCCCCCCCCACCCTACTACGCTTATGCCGAGTCCCTTAGACCCCATCCTTTCATGGGCTTAGGGAGATTTGTGGCAGGGTAGGATCCATCAAATGCTCTCGGGCAAGAGTTACCTCGCTGCCCACCCCTCCTGGTTCGCTGACGACCCCTCCCCCCTCTGTCCTTACTCTGAGGAGGAGGAAGAGGACTTCGCTTACGCTATCCTATACTGCGAGTCTCGCAAGGAGCCTCATGAGCGCCACCTCCGGGGGCTCACGGACGTTGGCGGTGACAGCCCCCTATGGACCAACAAAGACACCCTCCACTCCCTGGTGAGGTACTTAAATGTGACCACTACTAGCTTCCCTCCTGGCATGCCGCCTGCATGCTGGGACCCCGCGCTCGCACCCGTTTCAGTAGATGAGGGCCTCCCGATTTACGGTTTCGCGCCCTGAACATGGGCGCTCACCCCCCGCTTCGCTCCGTCCGGAGGCTGTTTTGATTGACCGGTTGGTTTTATTTTTCGTCATGAGTTTCGTACTTTGTTGTTTTAGTTCCTTGGGATTTCGTGTCGGCTATCGGACACCACTAGGAGGATTTTATAGCTTGGTGCGGTTATTTCTTTTGTGATTGCGGGTTTTTGAGATTAAGGTTTTTCTTTATGCCATCCCTAGCGCTGCATGCAAGTTCTTGTACCGTAAACAAAGAATATATGAAGATAAAAAAAAAAGAAAAAAGAAAAAAAAAAAAAAGAGAAAAAAAGACCGCGTAGATAGGCTCTTCACACTTCGTTCCAAGTTATTTCCTTACTTATTACTTTGTGCTTTTATGAATATAAAATCTTTACGCTCTTTATGAATACCTACCTACGAGACGAGGACTCTACTATAAGCAGTGAGTTGAAGAATGAGTATGATAGGCGATAAGGATCAGAGATATGAGGGTCTCTCCCACCTTATCGTAGATATGGGTCTAAGACCTATCATCGCGAGAGAACAAGAGAAGTATTGTCTACCCATTGCTGAGAACTAACACCGGTCAGGGGTCGTAACAGGTATCAGCTATTACCTCTAGCTAAACATGCCTATAACAACTCCGCAACCAACACTCATGGGATGTCGCCATTCTATGCAAACTACAGATTCCATCCATGAACTGAGTAGATGAAGGAGGGTGAAGCTCAAAATTCAGGAGCGACACTTTACATGAACTAGATTAAGGCGATATATGAACAAGCAAGAGGGTCATGGGAAAAGACACAGGAAGGAATGTCAAAATATTAGGAGCGGAAAGCTAGACAACAGCCTGACTTCAAGGTCAGAGACAAAGTAAGGTTAACTGCAAAGAATATTCATATGAGAGGGAAATCAAAGAAGCTAAGTCCGAAGCTATAAGGTCCTTTCCAAATCATGGAGAAGCACAGATCACGCGTGTTCAAGCTTAACATATCCAATCGCTGGAACATTCACCCGGTATTCCTTGTCGCATTATTGGAACCCAACTGCGAATTAGTTCTTGAGAATCGTCAACAACCCCCTAGAGAACCAGAGGACATTAACGGCGATCTACCATGGAAAGTTGAAAACATAGTAAGAAACCAGATTCCCTCTTACAGAAAGCGGGTGCGTAGCCACTAGCAAGAAAAGCAGGAACCGTGGTACTTCGTCAAATGGCAAGTGTGTTCAAAAGATGAGAACATATGGGAGCCAGCTACTGGCATGAAAAATGCGCAGGAAGTTGTGGAAATTTTCATAATAAAAATCCAGACATGACAGGAAGGGCAGAAGTAAGATAGTGAGGAAAAGGTTTTCCTACTGTGGCCAAGTAAATGCGGAAGGTTTTTTATCCTGACCATACTGAGTCTTAAAATGTATTCAGAAGAAAATTATAAAAAAGTTATAAAGGCATTCGTGACGAAGTCTGGTAGGAGGGAGCTCATATTAGGCATATAGAAATCAGAGACATGTGCACAGACCCACGGTAGGGTAACTGCGCACAGACCCTCAATTTTCAGGAGTGCCATTACCCACCTCTGGCCCACTGATAAGGCCCACACGTCATTAGCGAAGTTTTAAGAGTTGTGTCCCATAACTAAAAGGTCACATCAATGCAGCTCACTTCATAACACTATATATGTTACCGCCATCTGACAGTCCACATGCTGTTCACAGGATATAAGAGAGGGAACCTTTGACGACATCTGGGAAGTGAAACTGAGGAACTCCGTGGGAGGTGCATTGTGATAGTAGGCTTCAAAGTTAGGCTTTCTAAACTATTGGCCAAATGTGACTGGACGTTTTTGGCGAAATACTCCAAGAGGATGTTCCAGTAGCTGAGGCTATTAGGGGTATACCGAATCCACCCATACCCTTCTGAGATCAGCTGCAGGTTGGTTGATCCTAGTGATAGGACCTCTCTACGGAGGCTGGCGGATCAAGGGGAAGCATGCTCAGAAATGAAAACCTAGATAAGTCAAAGACTGTTAAGATATTGACACGTTAAACATGGACTTGCGATTGACACTAGGTGGCCCAGCATGAACTTCATCACTTCATGACTGAAGAGACTACTGGAATGATAGTCAATAAGACTAAAGTAATATAATAGTCTAGGCGGACATCTAAGTTGGAGGCCGCTGTTTGGTATAACAAATAGCGCAGTTATTTCAACAGCGGAATTGATAGGCGGACGCCAAACTCAAGTATATAACTGAGGGACGTAGGCCCGAAACCTTGGCATCCTCCGTCTCCTCTACACACCCGGCGATTGGAATCAACCCTCCGGGCTTGATCTTCACGAACCATCATCCGCCCCCCCTCTCCTCCCATGATGGCTCTGGCCTAGGAGTGACGGCCACCTCCTCCCCCCCCTCACTGTCCTCTTCTGCCCTTTTGCGTGTCGAGGCCTTTCCTCCCCTGGGTTCTGGTACTGCTTTTCTGCTGCCCGTTCTCGCCCCCCTCCTCGCTTAGCGAGGCTCCTCCACACGGTCGGCGACCCCTCGCTTCCCATGCTTCAGACGGCTGGGAATTCGGTTTGCGGTACGCGAGAGCTCTCCAACAGGCCTCCGGGTCGATCTCGCTTCTCCCCACGGTCGGCTTAAGCGGTGGTATCCCATCCACTAAGTGACGCTATCTCTCGTAGAAAAAGGGACTACATGAGAGACGCGGTAAGACGCTTGCCTTCCTTTTGGGGACCGCCTAGACGGACACGAACACGATTACCGAGAGTTGCCACGGTCGCGTTTGGTTTCCTACCTGCCCTGACGGTCGGATCGGCTGGCACCCTACTGCTTCACACCCTCGCTCGGCTTGCACCCTACTGCTACCGTACTTTACCTTGACGCCCTTTGGGTGTCCCCTCCGGGCCTCCCGGTCTTGAAGTCACTGATTCTCCCAGCAATGCCGCGGGTACTTTTTGTTAAGACACTGTTGGGTACTGGGGTTTCTTTTTGGTTCTAATGGGCTTGGGTGGCTTTCTTTTTACAGTCTTTACCGTTTGTGTATACTACAAGTCGTGGGGCAGGGGAGTCTTTTCGACTGCGCGGGGTGTTGGAGTTGGCGGCTCTAGGTGAGACCCTTCCGCGTTCAAGTCGTGGGGCCCTGGGGCCGGGCACCTGGTTTCCGATGTTGATGGGCTTTGTGACGGTTTTTCTTCTGGCTGTTTCGGGCTGGAGTAGGGGTGGAGGTTTCTTGCGTCGGTCATAGCTAGCGCTGCATACAGACGGTGTACCTTAAACACAGAATAAAATTGAAGACAAAAAAAAAAAAGA
>JACCEG010000648.1:9590-29525 GCA_014065205.1 Tuber brumale | reverse complement strand
GTTCCACTTCCCAGATGTCGCCAAAGGTCCCCTCTCATATATCCTGCGAACAGCATGCGGTCGGACGGACGGCGGCGACGTATATGGTGTTATGAAGTGGGCTTCATTGATGTGACATTTTAGTTATGGGACGCAACTCTCGAAATCTCGCTAATGACGTGCGGGCCCCATAAGGGGGCCGGAGGGGGGTGTTGGCACTCCGGTAAATTGAGGGTCTGTGCGTAGTTACCCTACCGTGGGTCTGTGCACATGTCTCGGATTTCCATATGCCTAACAGGAATACTATTACGTGACCGTGTAAAGGTGTAATAAGTATCAGGGTCAAATAGTATTCGCACTTATAAGATTTTAGACATTTGCGGATTCAAACCAAAGTGGTACTATGGAGGCATAGTAGTTAGAAGTGGTCTGCGAACACGCTGTTGCAGGATATAAATATTGAAGTGCCTCCCGAGCTTTACAAACATTATCAAGCAATGGAGAAGTGATCTTATCAATATAATATTGTTTCAAATTTTAAATCTTTACTTTACCTATTTAATCGAGATGCGCCATCTTTGACAGATTCTCCAATTGAAGATTTTTGGCCTATGTCCCTCAGTTATATACTTGGGTTTGTCGTCCACCAGACAATAAGTTTAGCAAAAGATATGGAATTATTCTATATAGACGCGGTTCGATATACAAATAAAAAGTCAATAAATAGACTCATGATAGATCTCGTGTTGATTAATTATCGTGAAAATTGGGCGGTTAGCCAAGAGATATGGCAACAGGAATAACACTAGTTCTAATAAATGGCAAAAGACCGGCACAGTAGAAAAAGATTGAACATAATTAAGAGGTATAAGATTTATGGAGAGTGATAGACAGCATTGCCAAATGACCACCTGACAATCCATCGCTGCTGTTAGGCGGACGCCAAACTCAAGTATGTAATTGAGGAATGTAGGCCAAAAATCTTCAATTGGAGAATCTGTCGCGGAACTCTCATCTCGATAAAATAGGTAAGGTAAAGATTTAAAGTGAGAAACATTATTATATTGGTAAGATCCCTTCTCCATTACTTGATAATGTCTGTAAAGCTCAGGAGGCACTTCAATATTTATATCCCGCATATGAGTATTCGCGGACTACTTCTAACTATTATACCCGTGAAGTACCATCCTGGTTTTTGTACGCAAACACCTAGAATCGTATAAGTGCGAACACCGTTTGACCCAGAAACTTATCACACCCTTTCGCGGTCATGGAATAGTATTCCTCTGATCAGATAACTGCGCTATTTGTTATTTCAAACAGCAGCCTCTAACTTAGATGTCCGCATAGACAATTATATTACTTTAGTCTTGTTGACTATCATTCCAGTAGGCACTTCGGTCATGAAGTGATCAAGTTCATGCTGGGCCACCTAGTGCCAGTCGCAAGTCTGAGCCCCACCTGTCAACATCTTAACGGTCTCTAACTTATCTAGGTCTTCCTTTCTGAATATGCTTCCCCTTGGTCTGCCGGCCTCCATAGAGGGGTCCTATCACTAGGACCAACTAACCTACAGTTGATCTCAGAAGGGTACGGGTGAATTCGGTATGGCCCTAATAGGCTCTGTCACTGGGACATCCTCTTGGAGTATTTTGCTAAAAACGTCCCATCACTTTCAGCCCATAGTTTAGCAAGCCTTACTTTGAAGCCTACTATCTCAATGCGCCTCCAATGGATATACTCTTTTCCACTTCTCAGACCTCGCCACAGGTCCCCTCCTATATACTCTGCGAACAACATGCGGTCGGACAGATGGCGGCGACGTATATAGTGTCGTAATGTGTGCTTCCTTGATGTGATATTTTATTTATGGGACACAACTCTCAAAATCTTGCTAATGACATGCAGGCCTCATAAGGGAGCCAGAGTGGGTGTTGGCACTCCAGTACATTGAGGGTCTGTGCGCAGTTACCCTACCATGAGGTCTGTGCACTCGCCTCAGATTTCTATATACCTAACATTAGCTCCCTCCTACTAGGCTTCGCCTCAAATACCTTTATAATATCTTTATAATTCTCTTCTAAATACTTTTTAAGACTCAGTATGGTCAGGATAAAAAACCTCCCGTATTTACTTGGCCACAGCAGGAAAACCTTTTCCTTACTATCTTACTTCTGCCCTTCCTGCCATGTCTAGATTTTCATTATGAAAATTCTCCACAACTTCCTCCACATTTTCCATATCGGTAGCTAGCTCCTATGTGTTCTCATATTCTGAACACCATCGCCATTTAATGAAGTACCATAGTTCCCGCTTATCTTGATAGCCGCTGCGTACCCATTTCCTGCAAGAACGAATCTCCCTTCTGACTACTTTTTTCAGCCTCCCATTGTAGATTTGCCATCGATGTCCTCTGGTTCTCTAGGGGGCTGTTGGCAATTATCATGAACTGATTCGCGATAGAGTTCCAACAGTACCACATGGAATATGAGGTGAATGTTCCATCGATTGGATATGTTGAGCTTGAAGGCTCATGATCCATACTTTTCCATGATTTGAAAAGCACCGTATAACTTTGGACTTTGCTTCTTTAATTTCCGCAGGGTTCAAATGTTCTTTGCATTTAACATTACTTTGTTCTTGATCTTGAAGTTCGGCTATTGTCAAGCTTTCCAGTAATAATATTTTGACTTTCCTTCCCGTGTCTTTTCTAGTGACCCTCTTGCCTGTTCCTGTATCGTCTTAATCCAGTTCGCATAGAGTGTTGCTCCTGGATTCTGAGCTTTGCTTTCCTTCATTTATTCTGCCTGTGGATGGAATCCGCAGTTCACATAGAATGGTGACATCCTGTGAGTGTTGGTTGCGGAGTTATTATAGGTATATTCAGCTTGAGGTAATAGCTGATACCAGTCATCCTGATCATAATTGACAAAACATTGTAGGCATCCTTCCAGCACTTGGTTGGTACATTTGGTTTGTCTATCTGTCTGAAGGGTGGTATGCCGTCAACATTCTTCCCATAATTTCTATCGCTTTACAAAGGGATTCCCAAAATACTCTTGCAAACTTTGTGTCCATGTCTACGACGATTTCGGTTGGCAGGCCATGCAGCCTTCATACTTCTTTCAGAAACGCATTAGGAATATCCTTGACCGTGGCCGATATCTGAAGTCCGATGAAATGTACCATTTTGGTGAAACGGTCAACTACTACCATTATCTTAGTGCATTCTTGTGACTCTGGTAGTTGAGTGATAAAGTCCACCGAGATAGATGCCCAGACCGGGCAGGGTATTTGTAATGGTTGCAGCAATCCATACTTAGTGCGTCTAGGGGACGTATTATGTTGGCATTCATCGCAGGATCGTATGTAATCATTGACCCATTCCGCAAGGCCTTTCCGGTAGAAGTCTCTCACAATTATCTACAAAGTTTGTTCTTGTCCAAAATGTCCTACAACCTTTGCATCGAGACATCCTTCTGCGATCTTGGTATATAGCGCCTGACTCTCAGGTATATATAGTCTTTGCTTATAGTATAATAGATCGTCGCTAAAGGTCTAGTCCTTGGGGAACTCCTTTCTTTCCTCTCGTAGCCTAATGAATTCTTCCCTTTATTGCCTCCAAACTGTATTTGTCCCGATAGCTGCCTGTATCTCGCTTAAGAATTCAGGATTGAACTACTTCATTCCTTTTTGCAAGATTATTGCATTTGACATTAGAACTTTCTCCAGTACTTCTGAAATGTGATACAAGTATTCGTTGTATTTAGCCGTAGCCTGTAGGTAACTGATCCCAGGTTCCTGTTCCTTAACGATCACAGATCTTGTCACTATATCGGTGCTTCTGAATCCCGTATTTCTTCGTTCCGTGTCTTCCAAGTTGTCTACTTCTATCATGTCTGAGGTGTTGACTTTTTCTACTACCAGCTGAGCTATGTGATCACCCATCCTTATCTGGCAGTCCTCACTTTTATGGTTGAATAGTACGACCTTGAGTTCACCAGTGTAAGCAGCATCAATTACTCGGGCGGCGATGGAGAGTATGCTTCAAACCGCTAATCCGCTTCTTGGAGCAACTCTTCCATAAGTTCCTTCGCGTAGCCCCATGGCTATGCCCGCCCTTATTAATGCTGCTCTATATTTTGGGACAATGTCATCCTCAATAGCATATAGATCATTTCCTGCCACTATTCTTGAGCCCTTCGTTGGCAAGCATGCCATTTTGCTCAATCTTTTGACCCTGATAATGAGTTCATTTGCATCTCTTCGAGGTTCCAAATCCAAATTCTTATCTCTATCCCAATCTTCTCCTTCATCGCCTACCCTTGCTACTAGCGTTACCAAGAAACTTTCTTCATTCAAAATTATTTGTTCACAATGCGTAGCTCCCTCCTCAGGATGGTACTCCGGCCGCCTGCCCAATACATCAGGCTTTCCGCCCTTTGTACCTGGTCAGTATATAATGCGAAAATTGGATTCTACCAACTTTTGAGCCCACCGAATTTGACGGCTACTCCAGACTTTTGAGGTGAGAAAGTATTGTAGGTTCTAGTGATCGGCAAAGACTGTAATCGGTTTTTCCGTCCCGATCAAGTAGTATCTCCATTTCTTAAATGCTTTGAGCATCGCGGGAAGTTCTTTATCATGAATCTCATAATTGCATTCCGCCAAGTTTAGTTTTCTGGAATGCAAAGCTACAGGATGTAACCTTTTCTCAAAGTACTGAGAAAGAACGCAACCGAGTGCGAAATCGCTAGCGTCCATTTCCACCACCTTTTCCCTTTCTGGGAACAAGTGGTGGAGGACGGGAGCTGTGGTAAACTGATGTTTTAATTCTTCGAATGCCGTATCCTGCTCCACTCCCCATTTTTATATTTTTAGAGTTTTCTTTGCAACATCTCGGTTATGGGTTAGGTGCTTTCCAAACTATTATGGATTCAATCTTGCTTGTGCTCATAGACACCCCATCGACCACTACCATATAGCCGAGGAATTCTACCTCAGCGGCATGGAAGATCGATCATTTTAGCGATACCACCAATTGAAAGTCTGATAGACTTTGTAATACTTTTTTGACAGCTTCGATGTGTTCTTTTTCATCTTTTGAATGGATGAGAATATCATCAAGATAATACATGACTCCAACATCCAAGTATTCTTTAAGTACTTGATTCATCATGTCTTGGAATGTTGCCGGAGCATTTAACAATTCAAATGGCGTAACCTTATATTTGTAGTGCCCATATCTCATCCGGAAGGCTGTCTGCTATTCATCTCCTTCCCTAATCCTAATCAAGTAGTAACCATCTTTAAGGTCTAACTTGGTGAAGATCTTAGTGCCAGCTACTCGATCTCAGAGTTCGGACATTAGTGGAAGGAAATGTTTGTTGAGGATAGTAATTTTGTTTAGATTCCGGTAATCCACAACAAAGCGTAGCCTTCCATCGGGTTTGAGTACGAATAAGATTGGTGCTCCTACAGGAGATTGACTTCGCGTAATCTTTCCCTACTTAATCATTGTTTCCATGCATTCCCATAAACCCTAAAGCTGTTTTGGAGATAGTGGATATATCGGCCCGCAGGGGGGAGTTGATCCAGGGATCAACTTAATTTCGTGATTAAATGTCTGTCTTGAAGCTAGCTTTTCTGCCACCTGGGCTTCGAACAAATGTTTGTAATGCCAGTATTCTTTCGGTAATGATTCGAGTTCCAATATATTTTTTATGGCTCCAGTTCTTTTGATGCGGCATATACTAGGGTCCCAAGCGACAGATTCGTCATATTCACACATATCCTCTATACCTTCATCTTCTTCCCCACAGTTTTTGCAATATTTTACGGAGAAGGTCCAATTTTCTACATCTTCTATATGAGACACTGGGTGTTCACGATGCCACCAACTAAAAGGAATTATCATTCCATAGTGACTTGCTTTAGCCACTTCACACGACACTTCAGAGATGTGTCGGTTTTTTCCAATTTCCAACGTTATAGATAGGGTGTAACACGTCTCTCCGGAGGCAGCTGATGATCCATCAAAGCCTAAGATATCAACTGCATTATTGCGTTCTACTATAGGAACACGAAGGTCTTCAGCTAGGACCTTATTGCTAAGGAACACATTGGATCCCAAGTCTAACAAGACTTTGACTTTGTATCGCTTATCATGTATGTGGAGGTAAGAGATCCCCTCTTGACAGTTGTATCATTTTGGTTTTACAGCGTCTAATTCCACACGCTTGACGCTGATAATGCTTTCTTGGTTCTTTCGTTTAGGCATCGTTGGTGTTGGGTGTAGGTAACAAGATGTTTGTTACTATGCCCCCGTAGTTTCGACCATTGAGGTCTCCTCAGAGAAACTAGTAACTATTTAGCTCTAACAATCTGAGTCTACATACTAAGCAGCATTTAACCGATATACAATTGCGTATGACCAGTTTTCAGGCCGGATGCCTTCTCCCGACATGCCAAACTTAGGCTCATAGCAGAATTTTGCGCGGTTATTAGCCATTTTATTCCCCTAGTGTGGAGTTCCTGCTTTCACCGATCCTTTCCCTTAGGGTTTCGGTTATCTGTCCAGTTCCCTCAGAGGGGCCTTGCACACTAAAGCAGTACATCACTATCCCACACTCTGACCAGAAGGTAAGATAGTACATACGTATAATACGATTCAGACTTGTGCGGTAGGTGGAACAGCCCGCGTTGGTTCTCCTCCTGTCGTGTATTGTTATCAGGTAGATCTTGCATTGCTATATCCCATCTTCTTCGGTATAGTAACTTGCTTACACATGGGTAGCAGGCGGCCACCAGGTGACTTGAGGAACTTCGTACTGTTGGCTCACAGGCCATGTAAGCATCTTAACTATCCTCTCTTTCGATCAAGACTCTCTATATATTAATTCTTGTATTCAAGCTCGTAAGTCCCTCATCGGGTCCCTTCACTTAGACCCTACTTGCGTCGATCCTGAAATCAAAGATTTGCTTTGCGCCGCATTGATCAATTTTGATTTCGATTGCCATAGCTGCACACAGACTACCCAATCTCCGTCGTGGTCGGTATCCAATACACCCCACCCGAAGGGGATTCCCGTTTCGATTCCAGCTCAATCAGGACACTGAATACCCAAATTCCGCCGCCATTGGTGCCAATGAACTGACCTAGGTCAGTTCTTCATCGTCCACCAGTTCTCAGATCTTATTAACGTGTGCTGGGTTCTGGACAGTCATGACTTTGCGAGCTAATTTAGGCTTTACAATGGTCAATCTTGCTCGTTGAATTCCCATTTTTATCAGTATTAGGCTGGCCATTGCCACCGATATATGGGCGTCTCTCCAACACATCTGATAGTTGTGGTTCTTCTTTCCACAACGTGTACAATCTCCGTCTCGCCTCCGAGTATCTATCACACTCTGTGGGATACCGGTATGAGCTAGGTCAAAGTTTATGTGGGTGGTCTTCGCCGCACTGCTCAACCTCTCCCTAGGCTTTTCCAGCTGATTGTCCCTTTTTCGCTTTCATGGTGGGGCTCCCCCTCACTTGACATAAGGTTTGCTCTCCCTTTGTCGCTTCAGTTTAGAGTCCCTGCAGCCTTTCCTTTTGACCTCTTAGACTACTTTGGGCTTGAGTGGTCTTTATTGCCCAATCTTTTCTCTTGCCAGAAGTTCTTCTTCCGACCGACCGCACAGCCTTAGCACCTCTTCCCATTCGTGATCCGTTGTATACTGCAGAGCCGACAACCTGCAGATAACTTATTTGGGCAGTTTATCTACGACTTCTTGCCTCCAGGACTCTCCAGTCCTGTGTGCATGAATGTTATGGTTATGCATGACCATCAGATAATGTTCAATACTGCCGTCGTACTCGACCCGCTTCATAGATCGAAGCGCTAGTTGTTCGGCTTCCACTGTGGCAAATGGTTTGATTATATTGTATTAAAAATGAGTCCACATAGCCAGTTCCGGCTGCTGGGTTTTCCCTTCAAGTCCGCCCATAGCTTTCTGATACTAAATGGTATAAGGGAGTACTATGTCTCCTCTCGTACGACTGAGTGCATATATAACTAATTCTCGAGCATTTTCCCAGTTCCGCGGATTTCTTTCGAAATAGTAGGTGCCTTGAACAATCCACATGTATATATCTTGTGCGGGTTTATCCTCAAAGAATGGAGGAGGTTCTGATGGTCGCTTAACATTGAGCGCCATGACATTGGCAAGTGTTTCTGCCATACCAGACTGATCTGGTGTTTGTCCTTACCTGCCTCAGCTAGGACTTCATCTCCTTCTTCCTCTCTCGTCATTATTGTTGTCGTCGTCACTAGGATCTCCAGAGTCGCCCCCTTGGGCACCTGAGGAAGATGTATCAGCAGTTTTCCTGCCTTTCCCCTTTTCCCTTCGCGTAGGCGCAGCCTAATATTCTTCGCCATCTGCTTCTTCGACTGCGGGTAAAGGTGCGGTTCCTGCAGCTGCGGGACTTAGCATGGTGACTAGTATCTTATTTCCGGGCACCGTTGATCCTTTTAAGATATTGTTCGTCTCCTTATTCTGCTGCTGTTTCTGGTCTTGGGACCTGTGAATCTCTGCTTGGTAGGTCATCTGATCTAGGCGCATTTGTCCTAGGGTAAGGTTGATGTCTCTTTTCCGAGTGATGCTTTGAGCGCGAAATTCTACGAATTCCGCCCTTAGACTAAGGACCATCTTTTCCAGAGTCTGATCTAGGGCTAATTCCACTTGGCTTTCTTGCCCAAGAGTTCCATATAACCTTGTGGTTCCCTCTTCATGTTCTTGTTGAGTCATATCTTGAGGGTCTATCTTTTTTGCCACTTGCCGTAGCATCTCCTCTTGGATACCCTTAACCTCCAACTCTACGCCTGCCAGCTGCATCAACAGGATCGCGATATTATTATCATGAATATCTTGTCCTTCCCCGATTTGCTACTGAACCTTAAGTAACTTTAAGGTGTTGTCTTGGGTAGCTCCCTTCAAATGTTTGAAGGCCATGTTAGCTTGGTCGAGCCAGGTGTCTATATCTTGTCTTATTCGACCTAATGTTATCCTCAGACGAGTGGCTAGCCTGGCTAAATTGGCAGTGTGGTCTCCACCTAGTTTTGGTGTAGAGGCTCTTGATATCCGATATGTGCTTGCGACACTATAGGATTAGTGAGCGGGTACATTTCCTCTCTGGAACGTGGGCTCATGAGGTGCCGATAGGGAGGGACTCCATATGGCCGAATCATTAGTTTTTTCCCCTGTATCGGGTCTGGTGTCTATAGGTTCTCCTGCTGTTATTCTCTTTCATGGGTCTTGGGGTATCTCAGCCATGGTGATACTTTTCAGATAGTCTAATTGCTCTAATAGTCCTGGATGAGTGATTACTGGTACTTCGCACCATAGCTCGCGAGATCCTTGAAAGGGTTTAAGGAATCATATGTAAGGTATCCAACGTTTAAGATACTCTAAATGTGTAGGTATAAAAGGGTTGAGTAGATCTGAATCTGGACTCAGGACCTGAATCTCTTTTTTCTGGAGGTTCAAAATGTACTTGTAGTACATGTAGGGGTTTTAGGCCCAAGCTTAGGAGATGTCTGGCCTTCGGATAGCAGTGCCTGCTATTTTCTTAGAGTACTAGGTACTCCAATCGACAAGGTCTTCCGAGTTGGTAGAGCTCCACTCCAAGTTCGGACCATGCCAGGTGCGATATAGGAAATTGAATTGATCTCTTATTGAGATCCTGAAAGGTATTGTAAACCACGAGAGTTCTTGCGTATATTCCTCTTCGATTTCAAAGCGCTCAGTGTCGAAGATTTCTATAAATGTATGAATGTAGATAGGGCAGTGAGGTGCTAGGAAGATATAATCGAAGTCTGAGCTGAGGGTGGAGTTTGAAGTGAACTCGGAGTTCATATAGTAAGCCTTAGTAATAGGAGAACTATCAATATACTGTTAGGCGGACACCAAACTCAAGTCTATAACTGAGAAATGTAGGCCAAAAATCTTCAATTGGAGAATCGGTCGAGGAAGACTCGTCACGATAAAATAGGTAAGGTGAAGATTTGAAGTGTGGACCAATATTATATTGATAAGATATCTTCTCCATTGCTCGATTATGTCTATCAAGCGCGGGAGGCACTTCAATATTCATATCCCACATCTGAGTGTTCACAGACTACTTCTAACTATTATGCCCCGGAAGTACCATCCTGGTTTTTGTACGCAAACACCTAGAATCTTATAAGTGCAAACACTGTTTGACCCTGAAACTTATCACACCCTTTCGTGATCACAGAATAGTATTCCTCCGTTCCGATGACTGCGCTATTCATTATTCCAAACAGCTGCCTGTAACTTAGATGTCCGCATAGACTATTATATTACTTTGGTCTTATTGACTATCATTCCAATAGTCTCTTCGGTCGTGAAGTAATCAAGTTCGTGCCGGGCCACCTAGTTCCAGTCGCAAGTCCGAGCCCAACGTATCAACGTCTTAATGGTCTCTGACTTATCTAGGTCTCTGACTTATCTAGGTCTTCCTTTCCGAGCGTGCTTCACCTTGGTCTGCGGGCCTCTGTAGAGGGATGCTATCACTAGGACCAACCAACTTGCAGCTGATCTCAGAAGGGTATAGGTAGATTCGGTATGCCCCTAAAAGCCTCTGCCACTAGGACATTGTTAGGCATATGGAAATCCGAGACATGTGCACAGACCCACGGTAGGGTAACTGCGTACAGACCCTCAATTTACTGGAGTGCCAACACCCCCCCTCCGGCCCCCTTATGGGGCCCGCACGTCATTAGTGAGATTTCGAGAGTTGCGTCTCATAACTAAAATGTCACATCAATGAAGCCCACTTCATAACACCATATACGTCGCCGCCGTCCGTCCGACCGCATGCTGTTCGCAGGATATATGAGAGGGGACCATTGGCGACATCTGGGAAGTGGAACGGAAGAAATCCGTGGGAGGCGCATTGAGATAGTAGGCTTCAAAGTTGGGCTTCCTAAACTATGGGCCAAAGGTGACGGGACGTTTTCGGCGAAATACTCTAAGAGGATATCCCAGTAGTGGAAGCTATTAGGGGTATACCGAATCCACCCATACCCTTCTGAGATCAGCTGTAGGTTGGTTGGTCCTAGTAATAGGACCCCTCTACGGAGGCCGGCGGACCAAGGGGAAGCACGCTCAGAATGGAAGACCTAGATAAGTCGGAGACCCTTAAGACGCTGACACGTCGGGCTCGGACTTGCGATTGGCACTAGGTGGCCCGGCATGAACCTGATCACTTCATGACCGAAGAGACGACTGGATGCTAGTCAACAAGACTAAAGTCATATAAAAGTCTATGCAGACATCTAAGTTGGAGACGGCTGTATGGTACAACAAATGGCGCAGTCATCTCAACAGAGGAATACTATTCCGAGTCAGCAAAAGGGTGTGATAAGTTTCAGGGTCAAACGGTGTTCGCATGTATAAGATTCTGGACGTTTGCGTACTAAAACCAGAGTGGTACTTCGGAGGCATAGTAGTTAGAAGTAGTCCGCGAACACTCAGACGCGGGATATAAATATCGAAGTGCCTCCCGAGCTTTACAGACATAATCAAGCAACGGAGAAGAGATCTTATCAATATAATTTTGTTTTACGCTTTAAATCTTTACCTTACCTATTTTATTGAGAAGAGCCTTCCTCGACAGATTCTCCAATCAAAGATTTCGGGCCTACGTCCCGCAGTTATATACTTGAGTTTGGCGTCCGCCTAACAGAATATTGATAGTTCTCCTGTTACCAAGGCTCACTATATGAACTACGAGTTCACTTCAAACTCCACCCTCACCTCTGACTTCGATCACATTTTTAAAGCACCTCACTGTCCCATCTATATTCAGACTTTTGAAGAAGTCTTCGACAGCGAGTTATTCGAGATCGAAGAAGAATATACGCAGGAACCCTGGTGGTTCACAGTACCTTTCGGGATCCCAACGAGGGATCAATTTAATAGCATATATCGTGCCTGGCACGGTTCCGATTTCGAGTGGAATTTGACCGAGTCAGAAGATTTCGTTGACTGGAGCACCCAGTGCTCCTTATGGACGGAAGAAAAGGAAAAAGAAAACCCAGGGACAGTTATCCGGAGGCCAGACATCCCCTCGGCCTGGGCCTAATACACCTTTATATGTACTATAAGTACATTCTAAACCTCGAAAAAAAGGAGATTCAGGTTTTAAGCCCAGAGTCGGACCAACCGAACCCTTTTATACCTACACCACTAGAGTGTCTCAAACATTGGATACCTTACATACGATTCCTTAAACATTTTCAAGGATATCGAGAACTCTGGTACGAAGTACCAGTAATCACTCATCCAGGGTTACTAGAGCAGTTAGCCTATCTGGAAAGTATCGCAATGGCCGAGATACCTCAGGACCCAAGAAAGAGAATAAAGGCGGGGGAACCAATGGACACCCGCCCAGATACTACGGATAAGGCGGATGACTCCGCTATTCATAGTCCCTTCCCTTCGACACCTTAGGAACCTTCATTCCGGAGAGGAAATTTACCCTCTCACCGATCCACTAGTGTCGCAAGCACGCATAGGATATCAAGGGCCTCTACTCCTAAACCAGGAGGAGACCACGCTGCAAACTTAGCCAGATTGGCTGCCCGTCTTGGAATAACCTTGGGTCGAATAAGGCAGGACATAGACACCTCGCTCGACCAAGCCAACATCGCCTTCAAACATTTAAAGGGGCCAACCCAGGACAATACCTTAAAATTAATTAAGGTCCAACAGCAAATCGCCGGTGGGCAAGATGTCCATGATAACGATATTGCAATCTTGTTAATGCAGCTGGCAGGTGTCGAAAGCGAGGTCAAAGGGATTCAAGAGGAAATGATCCGAGAAGTGGCGAAGAAGATAGACGCCCAAGAAAGGCGTCAACAGGAACATGAAGAAGTAACCACGAGGTTACATGGAACCCTCGGGGAAGAAAGCCAAGCGGCATTGGCCCAAGACCAGACTCTGGAACAAATGGTCCTCAGTCTGAGAGCGGAATTGGTAGAATTCCACGCGCAAAGTGTCACTCGTGAAAGAGAGGTCAACCGTACCCTAGGGCAAATGCGATTAGATCAGACTACCCGCCAAGCGGAAATCCGCCGATCTCAGGACCAGCAGCAACAACAAAATAACGAGACTAATAATACCCTGAAGGTATTAACACAGTCAATAAACAGAATGTTGGCTGCCGTACCAAGTCCGGAAGCTGCAGGACCCGCTCCTTTACCCGCTGTCCAAGAAACGGACGATGGGGAGTACTATGCTCCACCTACACATAGGGAAAAGGGAAAGGGCAGAGAAGACGCTGATGCATCCCCCTCAAGTGCCCAAGGAGGTAACCCAGGGGATTCTAGTGACGATGACGATGATGATGATGATGAGAGAGGAAGACGAAGAGGAAGTCCTAGCCACCGCGGGCAAGGACAAACACCAGGACAGCCTGGCATGGCAGAGACACTGGCCAACGCGATGGCGCTAAACATTAAGCGACCGTCAGAGCCACCCCCATTCTTTGAGGATAGACCAGCACAAGATATATATGTGTGGATTTTGGAATGCGCGGACTATTTCGAAAGAAATCCGCGCATCTGGGATGACGCCCGGGAACGTGTCATATATGTGCTCAGTCGTACAAAAGGAGACATAGTCCTTTCCTATACTATATGGTACCAGAAGGCTATGGACGGACTTCAAGGGGAAACCCAACAACTGGAACTGGCGACATGGACCCGCTTTGAACATGATATGATCAAGCGATTCGCCCCGGTAGAAGCCGAAAGACTAGCTCTTCGAGCAATGAAACTAGTCACATACGACGGAAGTATTGAACGCTATCTGACACTCATGCACAATCATAACATTCGTGCACGTATGACCGGAGAATCCTGGAGGGAGGTAGTCGAAGACTAACTTCCGGAACAGATTGTCCGCAGGTTGTCGGCCCTGCAATATACGACAGATCAAGAATGGGAGGAGGCACTAAGGCTATGTAAACGGTCAGAAGAAGCACTGCTGCCAGAAAAAGGATTGGGCGAGACCAAGCGTCAAAGTCCAAAATAGTCCAGGAGGTCAAAAGAGAAGACCGACGGGACTCTAAACCAAAACGACAAAGGGATGCTAAACCTTATGTCAAGGGAGGTGGAGCCCCACCACGAAAACTTAAAAGGGACGATGAACTGGAGAAGCCCAGGAAAGGGTTGGGAGGTGCGACAAAGACCACCCACACATACTTCGCCCAGGCACAAACCGGTATCCCGCAGAGTGTGATAAACACACGGAGGAAAGAAGGAGATTGCACACGTTGTGGAAAGAAAAACCACACCTATCAAACGTGTTGGGGAGATGCCCATATCTCGGCGGCAATGGTCAGCTCAAGACCGATAAAAATGGGAATTCGACGGGCAAGATCTGCTATTGTTAAGCCTAAATTAGCTCGCATAGTCGTAACCGTCTAGAACCCAGCCCGGGTAAATTAGATCTGGGAACTGGCGGACGACGAGGAACTGACCTAGGTCAGTTCATTGGCACCAACGGTGTCGGCGATTGGGTATTCAGTGTCCTGACGGAACTGGAATCGAAATGGGAACCATCTTTGGCTGGGGTGTATTGGGTACCGACCATGACGGGGATCGGGTAGTCCGTGTGCAACTACGGGAGTCGAAACTCAAAATGATCAAAGCGGCACGATGCAAGTCTCTCCTTTCTGGATCAACGCAAGTAGGCTCTAAGTGAAGGGACCCCACGAGGGACTTACGAGGTCGAAAACTAGAATCAATATATAGAGAGTCTTGATCGAAAGAGAGGATAGTTAACTTGCCCACACGGCCGGGGAGTCAACAGTACGAAGTTCCTCGAGTCACCTGGTGGTTACCCGCTACCCGTGTGCAAGCAAGTTACTATACCGAAGAAGTTGGGACATAGCAATGCAAGATCTACCTGATAACAATACACGGTAGGAGGACAACCGATGCGAACCGTTCCACCTACCACACGAGTCTGAGTCGTATTATACGTATGTACTATCTTGCCTTCTGGCCAGAGTCTGGGATAGGGATGTACCGCTTTGGTGCGCATGGCCCCTCTGAGGGAGCTGGACGGACAACCGAAATCCTAAGGGAAAGGACTCGGTGAAAGCGGGAACCCCACACCAGGGGAGTAAAATGGCTAACAGCCGCCCGAAAATCTGCTATGAGCCTAGGTCTGGCGTGTTGGGAGAAGGCATCCAGCCTGAAAACTGGTCGTGCGCAATAGCGTATCGGTGAAATGCCGCTTTAGTATGTAGACCCAGATTGTTAGAGCTAAAGAGTTACTAGTTTGTCTGAGGAGACCTCAATGGTCGAAACTACGCAGGCGTAGTAACAAACATCTTGTTACTTACACCCAACACCAACGATGCCTAAACGAAAGAACCAAGAAAATCGTCTCCGCGCTAAGCGCATGGAGTTAGAAGCCCTAAAACCAAAACGATACAACTGTCCGGAGGGGATCACTCACCTCCATATACACGATAAGCGGTACAAAGTTAAAGTCTTGTTAGATTCGGGATCCAATGTATTCCTTATCAACAAAGACCTAGTTGAAGACCTTCGCGTTCCCTCTATAGAACGCGACAATGCAGTTGATATCTTAGGCTTTGACGGATCGTCTGCCGCCTCTGGAGGGAACTGTTACACCCTCCCAATAAAATTGGAAATAGGAAAAAACCGACACATATCTGAAGTGTCGCGTGAAGTGGCTAAAGCAGGTCCCTATGGAATGATAATTCCTTTTGGTTTGTGGCATCGTGAACACCCAGTGTCTCACATAGAAGATGCGGAAAATTGGACCTTCTCCGTAAAATGTTGTGAAAACTGTGTGGAAGAAGATGCAGGAATAGCGGATATGTTCGAATATGACGAATCTGTCGCTTGGGATCCTAATGCCTGCTTCATCGGAAGAATCGTAGCCTTCGAGAATACGGTGGAACTCGAATCACTACCAAGAGAATACTGGAATTACAAACAGTTGTTTGAAGCCCAGACAGCAGAAAAATTAGCTCCAAGACGAACGTTTGATCATGAAATCAAACTGATTCCAGGTTCAACCCCCCACTGGGGGCCGATATATCCACTGTCCGAAAAACAGCTTAAGGCTTTACGAGAATACTTGGAAACAATGATCAAACAAGGAAAAATCACACGGAGTCAATCGCCAGCAGGCGCACCTATATTATTCGTACCTAAACCAGATGGTAGACTACGTCTAGTTGTGGATTATCGAAATCTAAATAAGATTACTATCCTCAACAAACATCCCCTTCCACTAATGTCCGAACTCAGAGATAGAGTAGCCGGCGCAAAGATCTTCACCAAGTTAGTCCTTAAGGACGGCTACCACCTGATTAGGATAAAGGAAGGCGATGAGTGGAAGAAAGCGTTCCGTACGAGATACGGGCACTACGAATATAAGGTTATGCCTTTTGGATTGGTTAACGCTCCAGCGACTTTCCAAGATATGATGAACCAAGTTCTACACGAATACTTGGACGTCGGTGTTGTGTGCTACCTTGATGATATTCTGATCTACTCAAAGGATGAAAAGGAACACATCGAGGCTATTAAGAAAGTTTTACAAAGCCTATCAGACTTTCAGTTAGCGGTCTCGCTAAAAAAATCGCCTTTTCATGCCACAGAGGTAGAATTCCTTGGCTATATGGTAGCAGTCGATGGGGTGTCTATGAGCACCCGAAAGGTGGAATCCATAATGGTCTGGAAAGCACCTAAGTCGGTCAGAGAAGTACAAGTCTTTATGGGGTTTGCTAACTTCTACCGACGATTTATAAAAAACTTCTCGGCTATTTGCAAGCCAATAACCCAGACATTACAAGAAAATCCCAAGAATTTTAAATGTGGAATTGAACAGGACACTGCTTTCGAAGAACTAAAGCACCGGTTCACCACAGCCCCCATACTCCACTACTTTTTCCCAGAAAGAGAGACTGTGGTAGAAACGGACGCTAGCGATTTTGCACTCGGCTGCGTCCTCTCTCAATACTTTGAGAAAAGATTACATCCAGTAGCTTTCCATTCAAGAAAATTAAACTCGGCGGAGCCCAATTATGAGATCCATGATAAAGAACTTCTCGCAATCCTCGAAGCGTTTAAGGAATGGAGACATTACTTGATCGGAACAGAAAAACCGATTACAGTCTTTGCCGACTATCAAAACCTACAATACTTCTTTACCTAGAAAGTCTGGAGTGGCCGTCAGATCCGATGGGCTCAGAAGTTGGTAGAATACAATTTTCGCATTGTATACCAACCAGGCACAAAGGGCAGAAAGCCTGACACATGAAGCAGACGGCCGGAGTACCGTCCTGAGGAGAGAGCTACGCATCGCGAACAGAAAATTTTAAAGGAAGAAAATTTCTTCGTATCGTTAGTAGCGAGGATAGGCGATGAAGGAGAGGACTGGGATGGAGATAAGGATTTGGATTTGGATCCTCGGAGAGGGGGAAAGGAGCCTGTAATTAGGGTCAAGAAATTGAGCAAAAAGGCATACTTGCCAATAAAGGGCTCACGAATGGCGGCAGGACATGACCTGTACGCCATAGAAGATGACATTGTCCCGAAATATGGACCAGCACTAATAAGGACGGGTATAGCCGTTGGGCTACCCGAAGGAACTTATGGAAGAGTTGCCTCAAGAAGTGGATTAGCGGTCAGAAGCGTAATCTCTACCGGCGCAGGAGTAATCGATGCTGATTACACCGGCGAACTCAAAGTCGTACTTTTCAACCATAAGGATGTGGACTGCCAAATAAGAATGGGTGATCGCATAGCCCAGTTAGTGGTAGAAAAGGTTAACACCTCGGATATGATGGAAGTTGACGACTTGGAAGAAATGGAACATGGAACTGCGGGATTCGGAAGTACCAAGAAAGCGACAAGATCCTTGATCGTCAAGGAACAGGAACCTAGCATCAGCTACCTACAGGCATCGGCTAAAGACAACGAACATTGGTACGATATTTCTGAAGTACCCGAAAAAGTTCTAATGTCAAATGCTATTATCCTGCAAAAAGGTATGAAGCAATTGAATCCTGAATTCCTAAGCGAGATACAGGCAGCTATCGGGACAGACGCAGCGTGGAGGCAACAGCGAGAAGAGCTCATTAGGTTACGAGACGAAGGAAAGGATTTTCCCAAAAACTGGACCTTAACCGACGATCTACTATATTATAAGCAACGACTGTTTGTACCAAATAGTCAGTCGCTATATACTAAGATTGTAGAAGGATGTCACAATGCAAAAGTTGCAGGACATTTCGGTCAAGAAAAGACTTTAAAAATAATCATGAGAGACTTTTACTGGAATGGACTTGTGGCATGGGTCAACGACTACGTACGATCCTACGATGAATGTCAACATAATACGTCGCCTAGATACGCTAAGTACGGATTATTGCAACCACTGCAAATACCCTATGTAACATGAGCATCTATCTCAGGGGACTTCATTACACAACTACCAGAGTTGCAAGGATGTACTCAGATAATGGTAGTAGTCGATCGGTTCACAAAGATGGCACATTTCATCGGACTACAGACCTCGGCTACGGCCAAGAATGTCGCAAACGCATTCCTGAAAGAAGTATGGAGGCTGCGCGGCCTACCAACCGAAATCGTCGCAGACATGGACTGAAAGTTTGCAGGAGAATTTTGGGAATCCCTTTGCAAGGTGCTGGAAATTAAGCGAAGAATGTCAACGGCATACCACCCTCAGACTGACGGACAAACTGAACGTAACAACCAAGTGCTAGAAGGTTACCTGCGAAGTTTTGTCAATTACGATCAGGATGATTGGTATCAGCTGCTACCGCTAGCCGAACATGCCTGTAACAACTCCGCAAACAACGCTCAAGGGATGTCACCATTCTATGCGAACTACGGATTGCATCTACAGACAGAGTGGATGAAGGAGCGCGAAGCTCAAAATCCAGCAGTGACACTGTACGCAAACTGGATTAAGACGATACAGGAACAAGCAAGAGGATCACTAGAAAAGACATGAGAAGGGATGTCGAAATATTATGACCTAAAAGCTTGACAATAGCGGGACTTCAAAATCGGGGACAAAGTAATCTTAAACGCAAAGAACATTCGCACCCGACGAAAATCTAAGAAGCTAAGTCCGAAGCTATACGGCCGCTTCCAAATTATGGAAAAACGCGGATCCAGAGCATTCAAGCTCAACATATCCGACCGATGGAACATTCATCCCGTATTCCATGTCGCCCTACCGGAACCCTACCGCGAGTCAGTTCATGGTAATCGCCAACAACCCCCTAGAGAACCGGAGGACATTGACGGCGATCTGCAATGGGAGGTGGAAAGAATCGTAAGAAGCGAAATTCGTTCTTACAGGAAACGAGTACGCGGCCGCTATCAAGAGAAGCGGGAACTGTGGTACTTCGTTAAATGGCAAGGGTGTTCGGAAGATGAGAACACATGGGAACCTGCCACCGGTATGGAAAATGCGGAGGAAGTTGTGGAGAATTTTCATAATGAAAATCCGGACATGCCAGGAAGGGCAGAAGTAAGATAGTGAGGAAAAGGTTTTCCTACCGTGGCCAAGCAAACGCGGAAGGTTTTTTACCCTGACCACACTGAGTCTTAAAATGTATTTAGAAGAAATTATAAAATGGTTATAAAGGCATTCGAGGGGAAGCCTGGAAGGAGGGAGCTCATGTTAGGCATATGTAAATCCGAGACATGTGCACAGACCCACGGTAGGGTAACTGCGTACAGACCCTCAATTTACCGGAGTGCCAACACCCCCCCTCCGGCCCCCTTATGGGGCCCGCACGTCATTAGCGAGATTTTGAGAGTTGCGTCCCATGACTAAAATGTCACATCAATGAAGCCCACT
>JACCEG010000647.1:13685-55013 GCA_014065205.1 Tuber brumale | reverse complement strand
CACGAGGTTCAACTGTTCATGCGCCCAAGGCTGAAGGTCTCGACCCTCTTCCTGGACATTAAGGGAGGCTTCGACAATGTCTCAGCCCCGATCCTCTGCAACTGACTTGCCACCAAGGCAGTCAACCCTTACATGGTCTCGTGGATAAGGTCCTTCCTCCACGGCCGCTCTTGCCGCCTGATCTTCCAAGGCGCACCCCAAGTTTTCTCACCAGTCTCCGTCGGTACCCCTCAAGGATCCCCGATCTCCCCCCTTCTTTTCGTCATTTATGTCTCAACCCTTCACTTCCCGGTCCCTAGGGGCCTCATCCTATCCTACGTGGACGACTTCGTGGTCACGGTCGCATCAAACTCCTACCGGAGAAACATTCAAAGGCTGCAGGGCATCACCAGAACATTCCAGCGGAAGGCTGGCAAACTAGGTGTGTCCTTCTCAATCCCGAAGACCGAGCTCATGCACTGGGAGACCCGCTCCCAGAAAGTCCCCCCGCCCCAAATCCCGGTCAGGCTGGACGACCTTGTCTTCCGCCCCTCTAAACTGGTTCGTTGGCTCGGTTACTGGTTCGAGCCCTCCTCCACCTCAGGCACAAGGGGAACCACGTCCCACTTCATCAGAAGACTTGGACTGGCCCAGGGAGCCTTCTCCACCATCAAAAGACTGTCCAGGCCGGGTAAAGGCCTTCCCCCATACCTCTGCCATCGACTGGCATCTTCCTTGATCTCCCCGATCCTCCTCTACGGAGCCGACCTCTTCTCACCGAGCCTTACCCTTCTTGACCGCATGTCGGTCTTCTGGAGGTCGGTCCAGAGATGGGTCACGAACTGTTTTTCCTCGACACCTGTGGGCATCCTAGCCTGTGAATCAGCCCTCCCACCAATGCCCCTCTTGCTGCGTCACCGCCAAAGACTTGCGGCCATTAGAATGGTCTGCCTCCCGCCTGAGGCCAACCCGGCAACCGCCAGGCTCCACCCCATGTTCCCATCCTCGTCCCCCTTCAGGGCCCACGACGACCATCGCCACTTTACGCGAGGACTGACGTCGGTCTATGCCCCCCTCTCATGGAGGACGTCTGTCCCCTCCCCGCCTATAAGAAAACACCTCCCGATCGATGCCATTTCCCATTGAACCCTCCCTTTCCCCCCACCCGTTCATGGGGCTTGGAAGGTTTATGGCGGGAAGGATCCACCAGATGCGCTCAGGCAAGAGCTACCTAGCTGCCCACCCATCATGGTTCACTGAGGACCCCTCCCCCCTCTGCCCGCTTTGCGAGGAAGAGGAAGAGGACTTCACCCATGCCATCCTCTACTGCGAGTCCCGCAAGGACCCTAGAGAGCGCCACCTCCGAGGCCTCACTTCGATCGATTGGGACAGCCCACTCTGGATAATCCCCTCTACTCTCAACGCCCTCGCTAGATACATAAATGTCACAGCGACGGGATTCCCACCAGGCATGCCCCCGGCGGAAAGGGACCACCTGCTCGACCCAGACGCTGAAGCGTCTGCGCTTCCAATCCACGGCTTCGTCTCCTAGGGGCACAAGGCCTTTACCCGTTATGTTTTTTTTTTCTTGTTTGAAGGAATATTTTTCGTTATGATCATGCGCTTTGTTGTTTTATTTCCTTAGGGATTTTGTGTCGGCTATCGGACACATATAGGAGCTTTTTATAGTTTGGTGCGATGATTTCTTTTGTTGTTTGCGAGTTCTTGAGATTAAGGTTTTGTTTATGCCATAGCTAGCGCTGCATGCAAGTTCTTGTACCATAAATCAACGAATACATGATGNTGTACCCTCAATAACAACGAATACATGATGATAATAAAAAAAAACCAGAAAAAAAAGAAAAAGTCCGAGTAGATAGGCTCTTCACGCTTCGTTCTAAGTTATTTCCTTACCTATTACTTTATGCTTTTATGAATATAAAACCTTTACGCTCTTTACAAATACCTACCTACGAGAAGAAGGACTCTGGTACAGAGTCGAGTTGAAGAAAGAGTACGATAGGCGATAAGGACTAGAGACACGAGAGTCTCTCCCACCTTATCGTAGGCAACGGCCTAAGAACTATCGTCAACAGAGAAAGAGAGAAGTATCGTCCACCCGTCGCTGAGAACTGATATCGGTTAGGGATCGTAACATTATCTCAGAGGAGGAATACTATTCTGCAATCTTGAATGGGTGTGAGAAGTTTCTGGGTCAAATAGTACTCATACTTATAAGATTCTGGACGTTCAAATATTAAAACCAAGGTGGTACTTTGGAGGCATAGTAATCAGAAGTAGTCTGCGAATACTCAGACATAGGATATAAATATCGAAGTACCTCCAGGGCTTTACAGACATCATCAAGCTACGGAGAAGAGATCTTATCAATATGAAAATTGCTTTACACTTTAAATCTTTACCTTACTTATTTAGCGCGATAAGACTTCCTCATCAGATTCTCTGATTAAAGATTTAGCCTATCTCCCTCAGTATTACTAGAGTTTGGCATCCGCCTAATAGTATATTGATAGTTCTCATGCCACTAAGACTCACTATATGAGCTACAAGTTCACTGCAAACTGCACCCTCAGCTCTCGCTTCGATTACAGTTTCAAAGCACCTTACTGTCCCATTTACACTACTACATTCGAAGAAATATTTGATACAGAGCTGTTTGAAATCAAATTTATTGAAACCCCTGAACCCTTGCAGTTAACAATACCTTTTGGGATACCAATAAGGGATCAATTCAATCATGTATATGGTACCTAGCATGGTCTCAACTTCAAGTGGAGTGCAACTGAGTCCGAAGACTTTGTCGAGTGCAGTACCCCATACTTTATAAAGTAGCAACTAGAGACATTTGGCCTGTAACAGACTAGTTCTTCAGCTTGTGCCGAAAACCCATATATGTACTACAATTACATCTTAAACCTTCAGAAACAGTAAATCCAGGTTCTAAACCCGGAATCAGATCGCCCCAATCTCTCTATACCATTTCTCTAAGAATACCTGCTACACCACGTACAATTTATCAAATTCCTCAAACCCTTTGGAGAAGACAGAGAGTATTGGTCCTAGATTCTAGACCCAGAACCCAATGACAGAATGTTAGGGTTAAAGTTATCAGATAAACTCTTCAACTGGATGGCAGAAGTACCAGAGCACCCTACAAGGAAAATAATGGGGGGAGAATCTATAGATACCTGGCCAAATGAAACGGCAACAGATGATTCAGCACACTGGAGTCTACCTCAACTAGTACTGGTTGATCCTCAATTCTGAGAAGGAATTGTATCATTTTCTACAGGATCTTCCAGTATGGCTAGTACCCATCGGATATCACAGGCATTAACACCGAAGCTAACAGATATCGCTTCAAATCCAGCCAAGTTAGCTAGACATCTGGGGATAACCTTGGGTCAAATTAGTCAAGATATTGCTATATCTCTTCACCAAGCCAAT
Organism: Tuber brumale; assembly: GCA_014065205.1. Classification (NCBI taxonomy): domain Eukaryota; kingdom Fungi; phylum Ascomycota; class Pezizomycetes; order Pezizales; family Tuberaceae; genus Tuber; species Tuber brumale. The sequence continues at coordinate 51,566 of JACCEG010000647.1, read as the reverse complement.
ATCACTTTCAAAAATTTGAAGGGAGTCACCCAAAACAATAACTTGAAATCAATTAAGGTACGAAAACAGATCACAGATAGACAAGACATACATGACAGTAACATCACGATATTGTTACTGCAGCTAGCAGGAGTAGGACAAGAGGTAAAGGACATCCAATGGGAAATGCTGCGAGAAGTAGTGGAAAGAATTGATGCCCAAGATAGGTGTCAACAAGAATAGGAGGACATAACTACCAGGTTACATAGAGCACTGGGGCAACAAAGCCAGGAGGCACTAGCCCATGATCAAATGCTGGAACAAATAGTCACTAGCCTGTAGACAGAATTCCTAGAATTCCCTACTCAAAGTATCAGTCATGATAATCACGTCAACTAGGCATTAGATTCTTAGAGGTTGGATCAAATGATTCTTCAAAGGGAGATTCAGGCACTCAAAATCCTACAATATGGGCAGGAGGAAGAAGCAAGTAATGGCAGAAGGGTATTAACGGCCTCGTTAAATAAAATACTAGCAATGGCAGCAGAATAAGGTACTTCAAGACCAATGCACTTACCCATGGTCGAGGAGGAGAATAATGACAACTATTATTCTCCACCAGCAAGAAGGTATAAAGGAAAGAGCAAAAAAGCCACTAAGGAAACTCACTTAAGAGTCCAAGGGTGAGATCCTGATCATCCTAGCAAGGACGACAATGAGGAAGGGGAGAGAGGTAGAAGAAGAAGTCTAAGTCGTGGCAGGCGAGGACAAATACCAGAACTATCTGGTATGGCAGAAACACTTGCCAATGTAATGGTACTAAATATTAAGTGACCATCAGAACTGCACCCATTGTTGGAGGCCAAATCCATGCAAGACATATATATCTGGATTATATCGTCTATCAACTATTTCGAAACAAACCTGCAAATCTGAGACAATGCCTAAGAATAAATCATCTATACGCTCAACTATACAAAGAGAGACATAGTCCTTCCTTATACTATTTAGTACAGGAAGGCTATAGAGAGACTTGATAGGAAAAGATAGTAGCCAGGATTAGCTATATGAACCCGGTTTGAAGAGAATACGATTAAACTTCTCGACCTGTGAGAACCCGACAGATAAGCCCTTTGAAATATGGAGCTGATAAACTACGATGGCAGTATTTAGCTATTCCTGATATTCATGTACAATCAAAATATTAGAGCACGAATGATGGGAGAGTCCAGGAGAAAGGAAGGCGAAAACAAACTTGCAAAACAAATTATTCCCAAGTTGTCAGCAATCAACTACGATATAAATCAAGAATGGGAAAAGACTCTAAGGACATGTAGTCGATCAGAGAAATTACTTCAAGCTAGAGAGAAGCTTGCAAGAGACTAACCACTAATTGTCAGGTGAAAATAGTCTCAGATGTCAAAAGAGAAAACTATTGGGACTCTGAACAAAAGGGACTAAAGACTAAAAAGTTTTATATCATAGGAGGTGGAGCCCCACCACGAAAACAAAATCACGTGAACAAACTAGGAAGGTCAAAACAGAAGTTGGGAGGTGTGGCGAAAACAATCTACAAAAACTTCAACCAGGGTTATACCAGTATCCCGCAAAGCAAGAAAGACACACGGGGGCAGGATAAGAATTGCAGATATTGTGGAAAGAAAATCCGTACTTATCAGACATGTAGGGGAGATGCCTATATATTGGCAGCCATAGTCAGTTCAAGACCAATAAAGATGGGAATATGTCTGGCAAGATCGGCTATCATAAAGCTCAAATTACCTTGCAGAGTCACTACAGTCTAGCAACCTGCCTGAATAACTCAGATCTAGCAACTGGCGGATGAAAAAGAACTGACCTTGGTCAGTTCACAGGCACTAACAGCAATAGCATTTGAATAGTCAGTGTCCATATGGAACCGGAATCAAAATTGGAACCCCCTTTAGCTGTAGTTTATTGGGTACTGACCATGACCGGAATTGAGTAGTCCGTGTATAACTATGGGAGTCAAAAATACCAAATAATCAAAGCGGTGTAAAACAAGTCTCGCCTTTGAAGATCAAAGCAAGTAGGCTCCAGGTGAAGGGACCTCATAAGGGACTTGTGAGCTTGAAAACAATAAATCAATATGTGGAGAGTCCTGACCAAAAGAGACAATAGTTAACCTGCCCACATGACCCAAGAGCTGGCAGTACAATATTCATCTAGTGATCTGGTGGCCACTCGCTAATCATGTGCAAGCAGGTTACTATACCAAAGAAGTTGGGACATAGCAATGCAAGATCTATAGGATAACAATACTGACAGGGGGACAACCAAAGTGGGCAGTTCCATCTACCACACGAGTCTCAGTCGTATTATAGGTATGTTATGTCTTGCCTTCTGGCCAGAGTGTGGGGCACGGATGTACCACTTTGGTGTGCAAGGCCAGTCGGAGGTAGCGGGACAGATAACTGAAACCCTAAGGGAAAGGATTGGTGCAAATAGAGATCCCATAGCTGGGGAGTAAAATGGCTAATAACTGCTAAAAGATCTGCTATGAGTCGAGGTATGGCATGTCGGAAGAAAGCAGTGAGCCTGAAATCTGGTTGTGCACCATTGAGTATCAGTGAAACACCGCTTAGTATGTAGACCCATATTATTAGAGCTAATAATTACTAGTTTGTCTGAGGAGACCTAAGTGGTCAAAACTATGTGGGTGTAGTAACAAATATTTTGTCAACTACACCTAACACTAATAATGCCTAAACACAAGAACAAAAGCAATTAATTTGGGCTAAGCACGTATAATTCGACGCTTCAAAACTAAAACGATACAACTGTTCTGAGAGGATCCCTTACCTCCACATACACAATAAGTGTTAAAAAGTTAATGTCTTGTTCGACTCAGAATCTAACTTGTTCCTCATTAGAAAGGACCTAGTTGAAGACCTTCACATTCCTATAGTAGAATGCAATAAGGCAGTTGATATCTTAGGATTTGATGGTTCATCAGCAGCCTGAGGAGGGAAGTGTTATACCTAATTATAAATTTGGAAATAGGAAAGAACTGACACATATTGGAAGTGTCGTGTGAAGTGGCTAAAGCAGGTCAATATAGAATTATAATTCCTTTTAGTTGGTATTATTATGAACACCCAGTGTCCCACATAGAATATGCATAAAATTAGACTTTCTCCCCAAAAAGTTAAAAAAGCTGTTTGAAAGAAGATAAATAGATAGTGAATATGTTTGTACCTGACTAATCAGTCACCAGGAACCCAAATGCTTGTTGTATTGGATGGATCAGAACTATTGAAAATACGGTGAAACTCGAATCATTACCAAAGGAATACTGGCATTACAAACATTTTTTTCAAGTCCAAGTTGGAGAAAACCTAGCCCCTAAAAGAACCTTTGACCATGAAATTAAATAAGTCCTTGAATCACCACCCACCTGGAGACCAATATATCCACTATCCGAAAAACAGCTTAAGGCTTTATGAGAATACATGGAAACCATAATCAAATAGATAAAGATTATCCAAAGTCAATCCCCTGCAGGAGCACACATATTATTCATACCCAAACCTAATATAAGATTACATCTAGTTGTGGATTACCGAAATCTGAATAAGATTACCATCTTCAACAAGCATCCCCTTCCATTAATGTCCGAACTTCAAGACCAAGTGGCCAGTGCAAAAGTTTCTACTAAGCAAGACCTTAAGGATGGTTATTACTTGATTAAGATTAAGGAATGAGATGGATGGAAAACAGCTTTCGGAATAAGATATTGGTCATATGAATATAAGGTTTTGCCATTTGGATTACTCAATACCGTGGCAACTTTCCAAGATATGATGAACAAAGTACTTAAAGAATACAGGGATGTGGGAGTCATATATTATCTTGTTTACATGCTTATATATTCAGAGGATGAAAAATAACACATCGAAGCTGTCAAAAGGGTTTTATGAAGTGTATTAGATTTTCAATTAGAGGTATTGCTAAAAATGTTGACCTTTCATGCTAAAAAGATTGAATTCCTAGGCTAAATTGTGGCAGTTGATGGAGTATCTATAAGTACCCAAAAGGGGAAATCCATAATGGTTTGGAAACTACCCGAATTGGTTAAGGATGTGCAAGTCTATATTGGATTTAGTAACTTCAACTGGCGATTTATAAAAAGCTTCCCCACTATTTACAAGCTACTACCTGAGATATTACAAGGAAATCCAAAAGGTTGTAATGGGGAAGTTGAGCAAAATATGGCTTTTGAAGAACTAAAGTACTGATGCACCAAAGCCCCCACACTCCACCACCTTTTCCCAAAAAGAGAAATAGTGGTAAGAACTGACGCTAGCAATTTTGTCCTAGATTGCATCCTTTCACAATACTTTGAGAAAAAGCTACATCCAGTAGCCTTCCTTTCACAAAAGTTGAACTCAGTGGAGCGCAATTATGAAATTCATGATAAGGAACTGAATACCATCTATGCAGCATTCAAGGAATGGAAACACTACTTGATCGGAATGGAAAAACCGATTGCAATCTCTACGGACTATCAAAACCTACAATGCAGTTTACCATGTAGAAATTTGAGATAATAAGTACACAGACCTCATGGTAGAGTAACTGCGCACAGACTCTTCATTTTCCTGGAAAGCCAACACCCCTCTCTGGCCTCCTTATAGGTCCTGCATGTCATTAGCGAGATTTGGTACCAGTGAGTTGCGTCCCAGAACTAAAATGTCATATCAATGACGTCCACTTCATAACAACAGATATGTTACTGCCCTCAGTCTGACCACATGCTGTTTACGGGATATGTGAGTGAGGACCTTTGACAACATCTGGGAAGTGGAACAGAAGAGTTCTGTTACAGGTATATTATGATAATAAGCTTCAAAATCTGGCTTCTACATTGTGGGCTGTAGGTGATGGGACTTTCCAGGAAAATACTCCAAGAGGATGTTCCTGTAGTGGAGGATATTGAGAACATACCGAATCCACCCATACCCTTCTGAGATCAGCAGCAGGTTGGTTAGTACTAGTGATATGACTCATCTACAGAGCGAGGTCGACCAAGGGGAAGCATACGCAGACAGGAAGACCTAGATTAGTTGGTACCTCATTGGACAGTAACACGCCAGGCTTGGACTTGTGATTGGTGCTAGGTGGCTCGGCATGAAACTGATCACTTCATGACTGAAGCGACTACAGAAATAATAGTCAACAAGATTAAAGTAATATAATAGTATATGCAAATAACTAAGTTGAAGACTACTATTTGATATAACAAATATCATAGTCATCTCAATGGAGGAACGAGATTCTATAACTATGAAAGGGTGTGAGAGGTTTTTGGGTCAAACAGTACTTGCACTTATAGGATTCTCGACATTTACATATCAAAACCAGAGTGGTACTTTGGAGGCATAGTAGTTAGAGGTAGTCCACAAATACTCAGACATGGGATATAAATATCCAAGTGCCTCCTGAGCTTTAGAGACATTATCAAGCAATGGAAAAGAGATCTTTTCAATATAAAAATTACTTTATACTTTAAATCTTTACTTTACCTATTTATCAAGACAAGCCTTCCTCGACAGATTCTCTGATCAAAGATTTGGCCTGCGTTCCTCAGTATTACATGAGTTCGCCATCAGCCTAACCATATATTGATAGTTCTCCTGTTACCAAGGCTCACTATATGAACTACAAGTTTACTTCAAACTCCACCCTCCATTCTCACTCCACCTACATTTTTGAAGCTCCTCCTAGTCCCACTTACCTTCAGACATCAATAGAAACATTCAACATAGAGTGGCTCAAAATTGAATTTATGGAAACCCCGGAATCCTGGTAGTTCACAATAGCTTTCAGGATCCTAACAAGGAATTATTTTACTCATATATATTGCACCCGGCATGGTCGGAACTTCAAGTAGAGTTCAACCAGGTCCGAAGACTTCGTCGAGTGGAGCACCCATTACTCTATAAACCGGCAAAGATAAACATTTGGCTAAGAAAAGACCAGTCCTTTGGCCTCAGCCCAAAAACTCCATATATGTATAACAAGTACATCTTAAACTATCGGAAAAAGGAAATCCACGTTCTAAATCCTGAATCGGATCGGCTCAACCCTTCCCTACTGTCTTCCAAAGATTACTTATTTTACCACCTATGATTTATCAAATTTCTCAACCCTTTTAGAGGAGAAAGAGACTATTGGTATAAAGTACCAGACCCAGTACCTATCGACACAATGTTAGGCTTAAAGTTATCAGATAAACTGTTTACCAGGATGGCAGAAGTACCGCAGGGTCCTGTGAGGTGAATAATAGAGGGAGAACCTATAGATACCCAACCATATGAAACGGCAATGGATGATTCAACATACTGGGATCAATCTCCACCAGTACCAGTTGACCCTTGACTCCGGAAAAGAATCGTATTCTCTTTTCCAGGATCTTTAAGTGTGGCTAGTACCCATTGAATATCACGGGAATCTACACAGAAGCCAGGAGACCATGCTGTAAACCTAGATAAGTGAGCTAGTTATCTGGAGATGACCTTTAGTCAAATCAGATAAGATATCGATATATCTCTTGACCCAGCCAACATCACTTTCAAACATTTGTAGGGAGTCACCCTAGACAATATTTGAAGATTAGTTAAGGTACAAGAATACATAGCAGATGGATAAGACATACATGACAATGACATCACGGTGTTATTAATGCAGCTGGCAGGAGTGGAACAAGAAGTGAAGGATATCTAGTGGGAAACTTTATGACAAGTTGCAGGAAAAATTAGTGTCCAAGATAGGTGTCAACAGGGATATGAAAAAGTAACCACGAGGTTAGATGGAACACTAGGGCAACAAAGCTGGGAGGCACTAGCTTGTGACCAAATGCTGGAACAAATAGTCAATAGCTGGCGGACGGAATTACTTGAATTCTGTAGTCAAAGTATCGGTTGTGGTTAGGATGTCAACCGGGTATTAGATTCCTGGAGGTTAGATCAAATAATTCACCAAAAGGAAATTCGAAAACTCAAAATCCTACAAAATCGGCAAGGGGAAGATACAAGTAATGCCATAAGAGTATTAACAACCTCGTTAAATACGGTACTAGCAATAGTACCAGGACAAGGCACTTCAGGACCAATAGCCTTACCCGCAGTCGAGGAGGAGAATAACGACTATTATTATTCGCCAATACAAAGGGATAAAGGAAAGGACAAGGAAGCCGTTGAGGCAACTCACTCATGAGTCCAAGGAGGAGATCCTAATGATCCTGATGATGACGATGATGATGAAGGGGAGAGAGGAGGAAGAACAAAAAGTCCAAGCTGTGGCAGGCGAGGACAAACATCAGAACTATATGGTATAGCAGAAACACTTGCCAACATGATGGTGCTAAATATTAAGTAACCATCATAACTGCCTCTATGCTTTGAGGACAAATCCACCCCAGATATATATGTATATATTCTACAGCTTAATGACTATTTCGAAAGAAATCTGCAAATCTGGGACTATGTCCAAGAACGAATTATTTACCTGCTCAACCATACAAAGAGAAACATAGGCTTTCCTTATACTATCTAGTACAGGAAGGCTATGGACAGAGTCCAGGATGAAACCCAATAGCCAGCATTGGCTATGTGCACTCGGTTTGAAAATGATATGGTCAAACATTTTACCATAGTAGAGCTGAAAGTTATGGGCATCGAGATATGAAGCTGGTAAAGTACAAATGAAGTATTGAACTATTCCTGATGTTCATGCACTACCTAAATATTATAGCTCAAATAACGGGACAATCTTGGAGAGTGGAAGTCGAAAAGAAACTTTCAAAAGAAATAATCAACAGGTTGTTGGCAATTAATTACGATATTGACCGAGAATGCAAGGAAATGCTATGGGCCTGTGGTCGATCAGAAGAAGCTCTACTCACCTGAGAAAAGAGTGCAAGAGACCAACCACCCAAGGCGAAAATAGTTCTTAAAGTCACAAGAGAGGACCGACAGGACTTTAAACCAAAAGGCCAAAGGATGAACAAACCTTATGTCAAGGGAGGTGGAGCACCACCATGAAAATGAAAACTTGCCTAGGAGCCAAAAAGGCCAGAATGGAAGATAGGAGGTGGGGTGAAAACAACTCATTCAAACTTCGACCAGGCTCATACTGGTATCCCACAAAGTATGATAGACCCTCGGAGGCAGGACAAGAATTGCAAATGTCACAGGAAAAAAAACCACACTTATCGGGTGTGTTGGGGAGATGTGCATATATCAGCAGCAACACTCTATTTAAGATCAATAAAAAACCTAATTCGTCATATAAGATTGGCTATTGTAATACTTAAATTAGCATGCAAAGTCGCTACAGTCCCACAACCAGTCCGAATGAATAGGATCTGTGAACTGGCGGACAACGAAGAACTGACCTAGGTTAGTGCAGAGGCACTAATAGTGATGGTATTTGCATAGTCAGTGTCCATATGAGACAGGAATGGAAATGGGAACAACCTTTGGGTGGGGTGTATTGGGTCCCGACCAGGATGGGGATTGGGTAGTTTGTGTGCAACTGCAGGAGTCAAAACTCAAAATGATTATAGTGGTACAGAGGAAGTCTCTCCTTGCAAGATCAAAGCAAGTAGGCTCCGAGTAAAGGGACACCACAAGAGAGTTGCGAGCTTCAATATAATGAATCAATATAGGAAGAGTTTTGACCAAATGAGATGATAGTTAACATGCCTACATGATCCAGAAGCCAACAGTACGAAGTTCATCTAGTCACCTGGTGGCCACCTGCTACTCATGTGCAAGCAGGTTACTATACCAGAGAGATTGTTGTTGAAATTTCCTCACATTAGTTTTATAAGTATATTTCTTTTAAATAACTTATATTTCTCTCTTTAATTATATTATCTAGTTTACCTATAGATCATGAACATTACTACAGCTAGAGCATATACAATCAGTATTTTATTTATATTTCATGATAACTATATAATAATTGGATATATATTTTCTTATTGCATGTGCTGCATGTTTCAGTCATTTTCATTGATGTATTAGGACCTTTTCAGAAGGTACATTGTATGTTGATTTTCTGCTTAAAGTCTGTCACACTATTACAGTTTATATATATTTTATTTGGAATTTTCTTTGCAGTTTTTCGGGGTCAAACTTGTTCGCACTTATGTTTCATGCAACGTTTTCCTGTTTATTTCTTTTCTTCGCTTAAGTATGTGCACCTGTATATATAGCTGGTTACCGCTCTGTGTATTAGAAAGAAATCAATGAAAAGAAGTACTACTAATCTGCCTTCCTACTACTATACTCCTCACCTAAGTATGCCCACAGTATATCTTTAATACTGTGCCGTATTCATGTACTCAAGCTATTAAGATTGTGCCACTACATACAACTTGAATAGTTGGGATATAGGAATGCAAGATCTGCCTGATAACAATACTGACAGGAGGACAATCGATGCGCGATATTCCACCTACCACATGAGTCAGAGTCGTATTATACGCATGTACTGTCTTGCCTTCTCACCAGAGTGTAAAGCAGGAATTAACTACTTTAGTATACAAGGCTCCTCTGAGGTAGCTGGATGGATAATGGAAACTCTATGGGAAATAATTAGTGAAAATGGGAACCCTATAGCCGGGGAGTAAAATGGCTAATAACAACCTAAAAATCTTCTATGCGTCTAGGTCTGGCATCTCAGAAGAAGGTATCCAGCCTGATAACTGGTTGTGGGCAATAGGATATTGGTAAAATGCCGCTTAGTGTGTAGACCCAGATTGTCAGAGCTAATAAGTTACTAGTTTGTCTAAGGAGAGGTCAATAGTCAAAACTAAGCAGGCATAGTAACAAACATTTTGTTACCTACACCCAACACCAATGATGCCTAAATGCAGGAACCAAGAAAGTCTAATCCACGCTAAGTATGCATAATTAGACATTCTGAAATCACAATGATACCACTGTCCATAGTAGATTGCTTACCTCCATATATACGATAAGCAATACCAAGTTAATATCTTGTTAGACTCAGGATCTAACCTGTTTCTGGTTAATAAGAACCGAGTTGAAGACCTTCACATTCCTATAGTTGAACGCAACAATGCAGTTAATATCTTAGGCTTTGATGGTTCATTGGAAGCCTCAAGAGGGAAGTGTTATATCCTACCTACAAAATTAGAATTAGAAAAGAACCAACACATATCAGAAGTATCGTATAGAGTTGCTAAAGTAGGGCACTATGGAATAATAATTCCATTTGGTTGGTGGCATCATGAACACCCAGTGTCCAACATAGAATATGCAGAAAATTGGACTTTCACGGCAAAAGATTGTGAAAACTGTGTGGAAGAAGATGATGGGATAGCGTATATGTTCAAATATGACGTATCAGTCACTTGGAACCTGCATGATTGTCACTATGGATAGATCAGACTTATTGAAAATATGATAGAACCTGAATCGTTACCAAAGGAATACTGGTATTACAAATATTTTTTTGAAGCTCTTAGGGCAGAAAATATAGCCCCTAGATGGACGTTTGACCATGAGATTAAATTACTCCCTGGATCAACACTCCACTTGTGGACTGATATATCCACTATCTGCAAAGCAGCTTAAGGCTTTACAATAATACTTGGAAACCATTATCAAGTAGAGAAAGATTACCTGAAGTCAATCCCCTGCAGGAGCACCCATATTATTCGTACCCAAACCTGATGGAAGATTACCTCTAGTTGTAGATTACTGAAATCTAAAATAGATTACCATCCTCAATAATGATCCCCTTCTATTAATATCCCAACTCTGAGACTAAGTAGCTAGTGTAAAGATTTGCACCAAGTTAGACCTTCAAGATGGCTACTACTTAATCAGAATTAAGGAAGGAGAAAAATGGAAAACAGCTTTCTGGATGAGATATAGGCACTACAAATATAAGGTCATGCTATTTGAATTGGTCAATGCCCCAGCAACTTTCCAAGATATGATAAACTGCGTACTTAAAGAATACTTGGATGTGGGAGTTATATATTACCTTAAGAACATCCTTATATATTCAAAGGACAAAAAGGAATACATTGAAGCTGTCAAAAGGGTTTTACAAAGTCTATCAGTCTATCAATTAGCAGTATCGCTAAAAAGGTTGATCTTCTGTATCAAAGAAGAAGAATTCCTAGATTACATTGGGGCAGTCGATGTGGTGTCTATGAGGACCCAAAAGGTGAAATCTAAAATGATTTGGAAACCACCTAAATCGATTAAGAATGTGCAAGTCCCTATTGGTTTCGCTAACTTCTACTGACAATTTATAAAAAACTTCTCCACTAGTTACAAGCCAATAACTGAGACATTATAAGCAAATCCAAAGCATTTCAAATGGGAAGTTGAGCAGAATATGGCTTTTAAAGAACTAAAACACTGATTCACCACAGCCCCCATACTCTACCAATTTTTCCCAGAAAGAGAGACAGTAGTAGGAACTGACACTAGCAATTTCGCACTTGGTTGCGTCTTTTTTTCATTCTTTGAGAAAAAACTACATCTAGTAGCATTCTATTTACAAAAGTTGAACTTAGCGGAGCGTAATTACGAAATTCATGATCAGGAACCCCATGCAATCCTCGAATCATTTAAGGAATAGAGACACCACTTAATCAGAACAGAAAAACTGATTACAGTCTTTACCGACCATCAAAACCGACAATACTTTCTCACCTCAAAAGTCTAGAGTGGCTGTCAAATTTGATGGGTTCAGATGTTAGTGGAATACAATTTTCATATTGTATACCAACTAGGCACGAAGGGCAGAAAGCCTGACGCATTAAGCAGATAGACAGAGAACTATTCTGAGGAGGGAGCTATGCATCACAAACAGAAATCTTTGAATGCAAGAGGTTTCCCACTATTACTAGTAGTAAGAGTAGGTGATGAAGGGGAAGACTGGGATGGGGAAATGGAGTTGGACTTGAAACCTAGAAGCGGTGGAAAGGAACCGGTATTTAGGGTTAAGAGATTGAGCAAAATGGCATACTTGCCAATACAGGGCTCAAGAATGGCGGCAGGACATAATCTGTATGGTATAGAGGACGTCATTGTCTTGAAATATGATCCAGTATTAATAATCAGGCGGGGATAGCTGTAGTGCTAACCAAAGAAACATACGAAAAGATTGCTCTAAGAAGTGGATTAGTGGTTAGAAGCGGGATCTGTACTGGAGCTGGAGTGATTGATGCTGATTATACGGGAGAATGCAAAGATGTACTATTTAACTATAAAGATATAAATTGTCAAATCCAAAGGGGTGATCAGATAGCCCAGCTGGGGGTAGAAAAAATCAATACCTTAAATATGATGGAGGTACATAGGTTAGAAGACTCAGAACGCAGAACTGCAGAATTTGGAAGCTCCGATATAGCGACAAGTTTCTTGATCATCAAAGAGCAGGAACCTAGCATCAGTTACCTACAGGCGGCAGCTAAAGATCACGAACATTGATACGACATTTCAGAAGTGCCGGAAAAGGTTCTGATATCAAATGCCGTTAACCTACAAAAGGCTATAAAGGAGTTTAATTCTGAATTCTTAAGCGAGATACTGGCAGATATCGAGATGGACACAGCTTGAAGACAACGGAGGGAAGAACTCATTAGGATATGAGGTAACTCGGAAGGATAAGATTTCCTCAAGGATTAAATATTAACGGAGGATCTACTATATTATCAGCAAAGACTATTTGTACTAAATAGTCAGGCACTATACACTTAGATCAGAGAAGGATGTCATAATGCAAAAGTTGCAGGATATTTCGGACAAGAGAAATCCTTGGAAATAATTATTTGTGACTTCTATAGGAAAGGACTATTAGGCATATGGAAATCTGAGACAAAGTACACAAACCTCACGGCATGGTAACTGCGTACAGACTCTCAGATTTACCGGAGTGCCAACACTCCCTCCGGCCCCCCTATGGGGCCCGCACGTCATTAGCGAGATTTCTAGAGCTGCGTCCCATAACTAAAAAGTCACATCAATGAAGCCCACTTCATAACACCATATACATCACCACCATCTGCCTGACCGCATGCTGTTCACAGGATATATGAGAGGGGACCTTTGCCAACATCTGGGAAGTGGAATGGAAGAGATCCATCAGAGGCGCATTGAGATAGTAGGCTACAAGGTTAGGTTTCCTAAACTACGGGCCAAAGGTGACGGGATGTTTTCGACGAAATACTCCAGGAGGGTGTCCCAATAGCAGAGGCTATTAGGGGTATACCGAATCTACCCATACTCTTCTGAGATCAGCTGTAGGATGGTTGGCCCTAGTAATAGGACCCCTCTATGGAGGCCGGCGGACCAAGAGGAAGCATGCTCAGAATAGAAGACCAAGATAAGTCGCAGCCCCTTGAGATGTTGACACGTCGGGCTCGGATTTGCGATTGGCACTAGGTGGCCCGGCATGAACTTGATCACTTCATGACCGAAGAGACTACTGAAACAATAGTCAACAAGACTAAAGTAATATAATAGTCTATGCTGACATCTAAGTTGGAGGCCGCTGTTTGGAATAACAAATAGCGCAGTCATCTTAATGGAGGAATACTATCCCGTGACCGCAAAAGGGTGTGATAAGTTTCAGGGTCAAATGGTGTCCGCACTTATAAGATTCGGGACGTCTGCATACTAAAACCAGGATGGGACTTCGGGGGCATAGTAGTTAGAAGTAGTCCATGAACACTCAGATGCAGGATATAAATATCAAAGTCCCTCTCGAGCTTTACAGACATCATCAAGCAATGGAGAAGAGATCTTAGCAATATAACATTGTTTGCCTCATAAATCTTTATTTTACCTTCACCTTATCGAGACGCACCTTCTTAGACAGATTCTCCAAATGAAGATTTTGGCCTACATCTCTCAGTTATACTAGAGATCAGCGTCCGCCTAACAAGGACTAGCAGAATGAGTCAATGACTACATAAGATCCTGCAATGAATGCCAAGACAACAAATCGCCTGGACACACTAAGTATGGATTATTGCAACCACTTCAAGTACCCTATACAGCATGAGCATCCATCTCAGTAGACCTTATCACACAACCACTAGAGTTGTAAGGATGCACTCAGATAATGGTAGTAGTAGATTGATTCACAAAGATGGCATACTTCATTGAACTACAAATGTCAGCTACTGCTAACAATGTTAGGAACGCAATCTAGCAAGAAATCTGTAGGCTACATAGTCTACCAATCAAAATCGTGGGAGATATGGACTCAAAGTTTGCCAGTGAATTCTGGGATTCCCTTTGTAAGGTACTGGAAATTAAGTGAAAAAGGTCAATGGCATACTGACCTCAAACTGATGGACCAACAGAATGTACCAACCAAGTGCTAGAAGGATACCTGCAAAGTTTTGTGAACTACGATCAGGATGACTCATATCAGCTATTACTATTAGCTGAACATGCCTACAACAATTCCACTATCAATGCTCATAGGATGTTACCATTTTATATGAACTACAGATTCCATTTATAGACTGAGTAGATAAAAGATCGAGAAGCTCAAAATCTAGGAGCAATACTTTATGCGAACTGGATTAAGACAATACATGAATAAGTGAGAGGATCACTAGTAAAGACAAGAGAAGGAATGTTGAAATACTATGACTGAGTAGCTAAACAATAGCCAGACTTCAAGATCAGAGACAATGTAATGTTAAATGCAAAAAACATTCATACCCAATGAAAATCAAAAAAGCTAAGCGTGAAGCTGTACGGTCGCTTTCCAATCTTGCAAAATTGAAGATCATAGGCATTCAAGCTCAATATATCCAATCGATAGAACATTCATCCTGTGTTCCATGTCCCATTGCTGGAACCCTATTACAAATCAGTTCATGGCAATCGTTAACAACCCCCTAGAGAAACAAAGGATATTGATAGCGATCTACAATAGGAGGTTGAAAAAATAGTAAGACGTAAGATACATTTTTACAGAAAATAGGTACGCTGTCGCTATCAGGAAAACCGTGAACTGTGGTACTTCATCAAATGGCAAGGGTGTTCAGAAGATGTGAATACCTGGGAGCCAGCTACCAGAATGGAAAATGCAGAAGATGTTGTGCAAAGTTTTCATAATGAAAATCTGGACATACTAGGAAGTGCAGAAGTAAGATAGTGAGGAAATGGTTTTCCTACCATGGCCAAGTAAAACATGGAAGGTTTTTCACCCTGACTACACTGAGTCTTAAAATGTATTTAGAAAAATTATCAAAAAAGTTATAAAGGCATTCAAGGTAAAGCTTAGTAGGAGGGAGCTCATGTTAGGCATATGGAAATCTGAGACAAAGTGCACAAACATTACAGTAGGGTAACTGTGCACAGATCCTCGATTTACCAAAACCAACACCCCTATGGGGCCCCCTTATAGGGCCCGCATGTCATTAGCGAGTTTTCGAGTATTGTGTCCCGTACCTGAAATGTCATATCAATGAAGCACACTTAATAACACCATATATTGTAGTTCAGTTGGTATGACTTTTGTATTGGTTTATAAGGTCATGTGTTCAGCTCCCTCTGAGGTCAAAGTTATTATTATAATAAATATACTTTGATACATAAAGTATGATAAAGATACTTGTTCCAGGCTGATAAGGGATCATCAAGCAATGGAGAAGAGATCTTATTAATATAAATATTGTTACACGATTGGAATCTTTACTTTACCTATTTGATCGAGACCAGCCTTCCTCGACAGATTCTCCAATCAAAGATTTAGCCTACATTCCTCAGTTATACTAGAGTTTGGCGTCCGACTAATCATACTCATCGTCGTGCTTGGGTATCATTACTTTCCAGACACGACTGTACCTGGTCCACAGGACAAAACAAATAATATACCAATTCTTCTTTCTATTTTTCCTGGCAAGAAAGCATGTTAAGCTATCATATGCCAAATTTATACGGATTGTGGTTCAGTTCATGTCCAAATTGTCGCAACCCCCGAGATATCGGTCCATCATCTAGTCTTCCGGAATCATACAAACAGTGCTCATAGGGTTCAGGTATGATACACCACTCTACTACCATAATATTACTTAGTCGCAGTCGAGTTTGAGAGAAAGCACCTGTGTGGGAAAGCAGAGAGGGACGGGGGGTTAGAATATGCCTTTGTCATCCCCCTACCCGGATGTTTA
Source organism: Tuber brumale (assembly GCA_014065205.1). Lineage (NCBI taxonomy): Eukaryota > Fungi > Ascomycota > Pezizomycetes > Pezizales > Tuberaceae > Tuber > Tuber brumale. The sequence goes on along the minus strand of JACCEG010000647.1, from coordinate 35,359 downwards.
CCCCTGCTCCCAGGGTCCGCCAGAATGACAGATCATGTAAGCAGGTAGGATAGAGCTAACCCTAAGCAGGTTGTCACGTGTCCTGCAGGCTTTTTGACAATGCCTGACTTGCACGCCAAACGTTTTCTCGAGTATTGTTCCCTGTTCACGCATCCCTTTACCTGAACAGGCGCGGATACCACAAGCACCCTGTTGTCAAGGGAACTTTATGAAGGGAACTTTATGTATTTTGAAGGCCTTACGCCTTGCTGAGTGTGAGAGCATGTATCCCGGGGACAGGACCCCTTTAACCTCATCAAATGTTTTACCCGTGCATTGCGAGAAAACGGCAAAGTTGTCCCCCGTATTGTGTAATGCGAGCGAGGAGGAGCCAAAGGCAGCAGAACGGCCCAAGGGCCTGACTGTGGGGTATCGGAATTTTATTGAGCGAAGCGAAGCCCCAATACCACCAATACCGGTACCAGTCCTCTTTCACTTCAGGGGCCAAACTGAGCACGGCGAAACTGACGAACGAGTGCGAGTACAGTATGATACAGCACTCGTACATAAGCACCGCGTAATCCTGATAAGAAATAGCAGCATGTGCTGTCCTCGAGCAGCAGCCACCCATTTTGCTTCAGAATTGGTGAGAATTCCCACGGCAACCTGCTGCCCCAAACCGGGCGAGGGCCACACCAACCACTCGCGCACACACACACCGTAGAATAAGATGCACGAAAAGGGGACAACAGGAATCAAGCAACTATTATACCAGTTGTCATCTCGGCAACGGCGGGGAAGGATAGATGGGGAGGAATACTCGAGTAGATGGGGAGGAATGGGGAAAACCGGGGCAGACTTCTAGGAACGTTTAGGTCCAAAAGTGGTGGATGGTACAAATACTTCACCCGAGTACAGTACCGGCATTTTGCAGTGATACCAAGCATCATTGCCTATCAAGAAGGCTCTTAGTTTGCCCACCCGCTTTTTCCTTTTTTCTTCCCCGCTAAACCAAGAAACTAGGCAACAGTTAGCAGGCAAGCAGGCAGGCAGGCGGCCAGGACAGGAATGCAGCAGCTCCATGATCCATGATCCATCCCCCATCCGTTCGTCCACCCCCATCATCCCACCCACTCTATTAATAACCCCACGTTAAGGGCCAAGTTACTCGAGTACCGGTACTCGTACAGTACGAGTACAAGTGCTCGAGTGCAACCGGCGAACCATACCATCCTCCACCACCACCACCACCGATCGAAAGGAAAAAGAAACGGAACAAAAAGAAAAAGAAAAAAAAAGAAAAACCCACTCCAATTCAAGCTAGGGAGAGGTGAGGAATAAAAAAGGAAAAAAAAACTTTCCCGATTGCTTTTCCCACACGCCGGTATTACCGGTATGGTAATATTATGATACTCGAGTACCGTACAGTGCACAGGTGACATTCCTCCGTGGTACACATCGTAACCGGTGGTGGAGAAGCACTGTCTATTCAACACTCGAAATCACTCAAAATCACTCGCAACAGCGCAGAATATGACCGTGAGGCGTCCGGTGCAGGGTGGGCAACAAAGTAGGCAGATAAAGGCTGAGACTTACGTTGCTTCTCGCAACTTTGCCCCCAACCCCCCTGGCTCCTTCCTGCCCTACCCCCACTCACACTCACCCCGTCGTTTCGAACAAGGCGTTCCGTCCGTCCTTCCACTCAGCCTTGATCGAGTGCAATTGTGTTGTATGATAATTACTTGCACCACTGGCTGGCCTTTTGCGGTGGCCCCCTACCTCTCCCTCTCTTTGATGCTTTATGGTGCGAATGACGAGGTAAGCCCTACCGGTATGGGACCAATGCACAGAACCCCGAGCGGATGTATGAACGAGAGAAAGGATGCAGCGTTCGACAAGATTGGGTGTCAAGTGCTCCCCTACTGTATCAGGCATGTATGAGTACTGTACTGGTTGTTCCTGGCCAGGATAGAGATAAAGAGAAAACCCAGCCCACTCGAAACAAATATTGAAATCTCCGGAATTCGCCGGTGGTAATGCTTCAGTAAAATCTCGATTAGCGTGCTGAGTCAATCCTACAAAAACTGCGCCATTTCTGCATTTCTGCAATGTCATTGTGCGAGTAATCCCCCAACTATTGTGAGTTAGACCTCGTCTCCAGCTGCATGTGATGGTGGTAAGGGAAAAAGAAGTTGGGTTAAGTGGTGGAGATGATTACTCGCAATGCACTCGAAAGCCGGATTGATTGTTGTTTTATTTCATAGGGCACTTTCTAGAAAAACACCCCCCTCTCCGGTCCCCCCTCCTTTTCCCCACTTTTGCCCAAACATCTCGGCGCTATGTTGCAGCCCGTTGAAAGAAATCGAGATCAGAAGAAGAAAAAGAAAGAAACAGTAAAAAGCATCAAGCGAGATAAACAAAGATAAAGGAAATCGTGAGGGAAATTGAAATTTATGTATCTCATTAGAGGAAAAAATAATAAGGAATCAAGGAAAATCGTGGCAATATCAACAACTGAAGATTGGAAAGAGGAGAAAGGGAAGGGACGACAATAAACGAGAAATAAAACAAAAAAACAATCGTACTCGCCCTACAATACTATGAATGATCGTAGTAATATCGATAATAGTGATGATAAGAATAATAAAAAGAGATCGCGCCTTGTCCCCAACTCCTTACCAAAAAAGCTTTATGAGAACAAAACCAAACTCCAGAATCAGCGTAAAATAGAAAGAAAATCCAGGATATAGACGCAAAGCGGGTGCGTTATTTTTTTTTCTTTTTGGTTTGGAAAACGAGCGGCGTACCCCCACCAAAGGAATATATAGAAGCAAACAAAACCAGTGGAAAAGCATCAACATAACTCCAAACGTTGAAACAAAGTAAATACCCAGAGACAAAAAAGCAATACAAAAGGGGAAGAAGAGAAACAAGAAACAAGAGGATAAAAAGGAAAATGGACAGAATCGACAACTCCTTTAGGCGAACTGCAAGTCATCGACCTCAAAGATGGGCTCAGGGCCTGGAATGGTCATTGTCAAATCGTCATTGCAAAAGACCCCCGAAGTACCCTTGGTGGCAGCAGGGCCGGGGAGATTGGCGAAGATTGTACTGGCAGTTTCCCCGCCCATCGGGCGCTGCACGGCCCGTTCGGCCTGTAACAGATGCATCAATATTTGATTTCGGGGTAGTGTCACGCCGTTCTGCTCCCCAGCTGCATTACTTTGACGATTCAGGGCGTCTGACAGCGGTATGGAACCGCCAGAGACGGAATATTGAACCCCATAATTATGGGACAGATCAAAGACGCTACCAGGCCCATACCAGCTGTCGGACTGTTCCCATGCGATGCTGTCAAAAGCCGTTTGTTGCTGTGTGGGAATGCCTGACACATCTAATACTCCGTCTTGGATCAGCACCGGTGCTGCGCTATTCCCTGCGGCGGTTTTCCTTGAGCAGGGCACTCGTGATATGCCTTCCTCCTTCTGGCCTTCGCCAACGCTAGTGGATTCCTTGTTGACACACTCCCGCGGATTATCCGCCTCAGAAACATCCTTTCCCCGCAACAATTCTGGGGGGTATTCCCCGTCATCGTCTACTACCACTTGAACTTCTTCAATCCACTTCCGCAAGTCTGCCATGTCAGGGGTAGAAGTGTCAAAAGCCATCTTCTTTTTCTTCTCATCTTTCTTGGTGAAGTGCTGCCGCCTGAGATGCGCTGCAGCATTGTAGTCGACTCCATACCTTTTCCCGGATTGACACGCCTTACATTTGGCCAGAAACTGACCATCTTCGGAGATATCCTTAATAATGAACATCCTGCGAGTGCGGGTGTGTTCACGCTCCACATGGCGGCGGAGCTCATGATCGCCTCGGAATCCATCGGGACATTCATTGCAGAACTTGCAGTGCACCCTTGGATGCGGGGGTCGGACGTAGCTAGGCTTTGTGGTCGATACCGCGGCGTATTTGGGGCCAGATTTGCCTGGTTTGGACGCTGCCAACACTCGACCATCAGCGGGGAGGTTCCCTGTTGTCTCCATCCTATCGTTGGATTCGTGCAGAGTTGCTTTATCGGCAGTGGTCGAATTCTGGCGATTAGCAGGTGATCCTGAGCCCCCTCTGCGTTGGGCCTGGCGCCCTTGCTTTTCTTTTTCCGGCACTTCGCATCCTGTAGCGATCGTGGTGGAAGCCCCCTCGTTTTGAACAGTAGCCGTGGGCTCTGCCTCCTCCTTCACACGCTTGGGCTTCCGTGACTTTACGCTCTCCGATGCAGTCGATGGATCCCTTCGCATCTCGTGCTCTACCGTGATGGCCAGTGAGTGATCAAGATCTTCTACACTCGTGCTCGAAGCCCTTTTCAGCATGTGTTGCCCGGCAGTCCTGTCAAACGAGGATGAGAGTTCGGCGTCGGTTGCGAAAAGCCCAACACCACTAAGCATCGTGTCCATGTCCCCTCGGCCACAAAAAGCGTCGTATTCCCCACAACCGTTCCCAGATGTAGAGTTCCCGGTGGATGACGAGAGCCTGAGCATCATTGCTCCGTGTGTCAAGCTGGCGTTACTCTCCTGACGGCTCATGGGAGCCCCTGAACCTTGCATGTAGGGGAACCGATCGGTGGGAGACGCAGACTCTCCCTGAGACGAAAAGTGGGAACTCCGGCTCATGTGGGAAGCATTCGAATGGCTTCGGGAATGGCGGGTCATTGGATGGGAGAGCAACCCCGGGTTCTCAAGATAGCTCTCGTCACCTCCGGTAGAGCACCTAGAGGTTGGGCTAGATAACTGAGGCTGCATAGGAGGTGCGCATATGCCCGGCGAACCGGCCATGCTGAAAGAGTAGTCTTTGTCCATCGAATCGTCGCGGAAAGTCGGAGCAGTGCCACTAACTGAACGCCGTAGTAGGGTGAACGGCTCGCAACTATCACTCTGGCTAAGATATTCAGCGAGAGCGAGGTCCTCGCCGCCACCCATCTGGAAGACCATTGATTTAATATCTTTAAGGGACATATGCTGTGGGGCTTTTTGGGGCGGCACGGGTTCGTGGTAGCCAGAGTGACATGTTACTGAGTTCGAGACCTGGTACTGGTGGGGAGACCGGCCAGACATGAGGGCAAAAGTCTGCTGCGCGGTGGGAGCGGTTGCAAAATATGAAGATGTCTGCGTTATCACACCTCCTCTCAGCATACAAATACAAGTTCCCACAGTACAGCAACTCCGATCCGGAGGGAGAAAAATGTTTACCGAGTTAGAATGAGACATTCGCTGGCTCTCGAGAGAAGTCAACGATTGAGGCCCTCCTGGACATGAATCTGCCTTTTGGTTGACAGCTCTTAAATCACTACCCATAGATTCACCCTGAACTGGGGCAGCACCGTGCTCCCCAGTCACTACCCCACAAAACATATTCGCACATTCATCGGGCGAAAGGTCCGGGTGCTCCTCCCGGAATTTCGTGAAGCCGAGAATATAGCTTTTTAAACCGAGCGGCCCTTCCCTTTGGGGGATGCCTAAAGGCGGAGCAGCTGCCATCGACCAACTTTATCTCGATCTTGCTTGATCTCTTGGGTGGAAAGGATACAGCAAACGCCACCGCTCTGACAAACTAAATATCCCCTTCTCAATATCCTTCTTCTCTTTTTCTTCTCCCCTCCTTGCTCGGCCTTCGCTTGATCCCTTCGCTACTTTTTTTTGTTCTTTTCTCTTTTCCCAGCTGCCTTCCCGCCCTTGGTGGTTCAAATAGACCCGTAGAAATTGTATAAAAATAAAATGAAAGGCGATGACTTCAAACAATTATAGTACGGTCTAGCTATGTCCACTGTAACCTGCTCGTTTATCGTCAGTAAGGTTCAGATGGTCTGCGCGTCGGGAGTTGGGAAATGGGAAGGATGGCGAGCCAGTGACGACCTGGCGAACCCGATGTGCGGACGGAGCCGAACAAGACCCCGCGAATATGGAGAGCAGAAGGGGCGGGCAGGGCGGCGTACCGTTTGTAGTATCCGGGCGACCGCAGCACAAATATCCACAACAATGTTCAAACAAAAAAAAAGTAAAATAAAAATAAAAATAAAATAAAAATATATCAAATAATAATAAACGAAGAGAAAAAAAAGATGAGTCGAAAAGTGAGTTGGGCTTGAGCGTTGTTCGTTGGAGCTTGGTTGATTGATCGATTAGGCTGGGACAGAAGAGGAGTTATGACGAGAGATGCAGTAGCTGGAAGTGGCAGTCCTTTTGAACTCGGAACTGATCAGGCTGCTTTGTGGAAGGAAGAGGAAGGAAATCTGTATCACCAAACGCGTACTTTTGAGTGCGCAGAAGTGGTCAAGTAGATTCAAAGTGGTGGAACGAATGGTATAATCGAGGCGAACGCTACTGTGTTCCGCCGTGATTGGTCCGGCGTGCTGGGAAGCAATCCTGGGGAAGGGAAGGAGAAAGAGGGTGGGGGGGTTGAATGAGAGTACGACCCATCATTTTTGTTTTATTCACTTACAATAAAAATGTCGAATTATTCGGCCAGCCAGGAGATGGGAAAGGGAGCATGAAGGGAAAATCGAAGGTGTGTGAGAGGGGAGAGATTTTGACAAGGGGGGGGGGTTCCCTTCACGTACGAGTACAGTGGCAGATGCACAGTTGTATGATAGCGTGGGTACTGTGTACTAGTACAGCAACCTCAACATCGCTCTGAAGTAGCAAGGAGAGGCTCAGCAGCAGCATTACCACCAATAATCTAGGCATAGGATATGTACCAGTACATGCACGGTAAAGGTACGAATCCTTTCCCCATCGTGCAAGACCTGCAAACACTGTACGACTTTTCAAGTAGACTATTTTGCGACGAGAGTACAGCAAGAATACCGGCACTGTAAATATTCTCGAGAGCGCACAGCACTCGGTCGGAGGCCGCCGTTACGGGAAACTCGGAGGACAGGGGTGCAACGGTGGTGGGGGGCTTGGGTGCGTTAGTGCTTGTGTGCCTTGTGGTATCATGAGTCTTGGGCGAACAACAACCAACGAGCGAGTGAGCACTCTGCAGGGTATGAGAGAGAATGGAATAGTCAACTTGCGATGAGTGGAAAGGGTTCGGGTAAGGTACATTGCTTCAATTGAACACCACCGTGGAGGATGGCCAGTACTCTGCAGCACAGAAGGAAGTAGTGGCTCTTAGTCTACTGTCGATACCTTCGACCCTCCTCCCACAAGAGCGGGCCTCGGGCATCCTCCCCCCTCCCTGCAACCTCTACCGAAAAGGTATTGTGCGCATACCTGAGTAAAAAAGAGACGCCTGTTATCCTCGTGCACAAAGCGCTCTACCGGTACATCAATATTCACAGAAATAGAAACTGTAAGAGCAGGTACGAGTACTGGCAGAGCAGCTGGAGCATCGTCGGCCCAGTATACAATGCGGAAGTGGAAAAAGGTGGACCGCCGCATGCGAAGCTAGAGAGGTAGAGGGCTCCCTCGTCTGGCGAACAGAGTAGTTACAATAGGGCCAATACGAGCACGGGTAGCACTTGCTGCTACACCGCGATTCTACTGTACTCGAGTATGTGAATGTAATGTAGCGACAAGGCGGCCACCACCGCCTCCACAAATCCGGTCAGTGTCAGTTTGCTCATCCTACATCCGTGCTGGTATGGGCGATGCACCAGATACCTATCGTTATCACACATGTGAGGCCGACATATCACCATAGCCCTACTATATCTGCGAGTACAACCGTACCTCCAAAATGGGTACGGCAGTCATCAAGAAAGGTCCACAGCTGTGTGCTCGAGTACCGGTACAAGTACCTCCTACTTGCATCTCGAACCCCAAACTCGTAATCCAGGAAAATCTACCCGAACCAGAAAAAGATTCATTCCATCACAAATTCCGATCCTTCGTTGCGATCAAACAAACGAGTCCAATCCAGCGTAGTGGAGAAAAACAAAGGAAAGTGAGTGGTTGCCCTATCATCATCGAATTCGTGCTTTGCGCACAAATCTCATGCACCCTTCTCCCTCCGCTCCATGTGCACACACACACCCTCAAGCCCTCCTGGGACACGAGTTTCCTCTTTTCGCAGCGCATCGCGCTGCTTGCAGCTGTGATTGATAGAAAGGCGTGTGGTATGAGCATCGCACATTACGAAATACACAAGTGCCGACGCTATTATTCTCCAATCGACTGGCTAATCACTTACGCCCCCCCTGTCGACCCGCTTCCCTTCCCCTGGCTATTTGAACGTTGGGATGTGGTGTTTGGATCACTGCCCCACCGCTTTAGGAAACTGGCAGAACCAGTGAAAAACGGGCAAACCTTTTTAGCACTGTGCCATGCATTTTTTCACAAGCCTCTCGGGTACCACTGGGTAGGAAATATCGATTGAGAAAAAGTGAGAAATAAGATAATTGTTTCTAACGGCCCCTCCCTTTTAAGAATTTCTCTATGCTTGTGTGTCTATACTCTGGTAGGGATAAAAAAATTGGAAAAACTTATGGTAGGGAAACAGGAGACAGGGTGATGATCGATGTGGGAAAAGAGATCAGGCAGCGAGACATCTTAAACCCTGGTTGTTGCACAAGTGACTCAATATGATGCCTGTCAAGGACTCACTTACCGGTAGAGTGGCAGTACAGCAAATTTAAATACCTCGATTCCACAGTACCAATGCCGTTGGGACTACCAATTCTCGAACAGTAGTCGAATGGCCAAGTTAATGGAATAATACTCGAGTAGAGTATTTTCTTCATTACATCATCATCCGGCCCCCCGATGTCTGCCAAGCCCCATTTTTTTCCAAACTGCTGGCCTCTCGAGCTAACTCCTCCGGCGATCTTGTTGATTCTTATTTCCGTCCCTACCCGAGTACTAGTACTTGTACAGTACTCGTACACTCTTGCTTAGAGGTATCATATCATATTTTGGGCCAAGCAGAATCAGAAAACCACTTAAAACACTGCCCCACGCCTCGGATACTGCCTAATTTGCTCGAAAATAAGGAAACTTGTCCAAATGCCCAGATTATTTTACATTTTTCAGGAGATAAAAAGACTGGTGGACTTCAGCAAAGTTTTGGCCACCCGTTGCAAGGTGAAACCATTTACAAGGAGATGGTATGTCTCAGCCAACAATTGTACTTGAATATGCGTATCAAAAGGTTCGAGAGGTGTTCTCTGAGAAACTGGGGGCCCTTCCCTCCCTCCCAGATCAAATGCCGACACCCCCCCTTGCACTCACCCAAACATCTGGGTTTTAGCGGGCTCTCTGCCAACACACCCTTGCCTTCGCCAAGCTCAAAAAGAAGCAACAAAGCTGTCATGTTTAACCGTTCCGTGGCTCTGGGAATCCGAGTGCGTGGATAATATGAAAAGTCTAACAAGAAATCCCGAAAGGAATGAATAATCTTATATAATCCCAGAAGACTTGGTTACCCCCCCCCCCTTTCTTTCTTTCTTTTTTATATATCTCTCACTCCACATTCCTATGGGGGAACAGTGGAGTTGCGGGACTGGGGCACCGGTGTCATTCCCATGAGTGCAAAAAAAAAAAAACCTTTTCCCAATGCCCAAGCCCCCGGGAAAACGGGGTATTCGCTTATTTGGGACTCCTGAAAAATCCATTCTCCGAGCTTACCCACCCCAGGCGAGAAAGACTCGAACGCTGAGGGTATAACTTTGATTGCATGCACATATACGCATGGATGATGGGTGATGGATCCTCCAGGTTACCCTCTGGCCTGAGACGAGTACGAGTGCTGAGCCCCCCGGGCCCTATGGGAGAGCGGAAGGCGAGGGAGGAGAGGGAATAAGGAGGTTGCCGGTGCCCGAACTGGCAAAGCAGGCAATGGCGGAGCAATCAAGCAAAGAAAACCTGCAGGTAGGCAGGCAATCAGGGAAGTATTATCTCATTGGATATATCGCTATAACAGACCCACTTCTGTTGAAGTATCTGTATGATAGTTACCTTTACCTCCGCCCCTTGTGTAGACTACGGCGAAAACGGCGTACCGGTACTGTCTCGAGTACGGGAGAGGAAAAGAAAGGAGAAGCAAGAAAAGAAACGAAAACAAGAAATGAGACAGCCAGTGACTGGCTGGCCGGCCAACCTTTGGCCAAACCTCGTTGATCCAAACTTTATACCCGTTACACCACCGGCGATGGGTGCACGGAGAACTTGTATTACGGTACGCATCAATAATACTCGCAAACGCATGACGTTTGTGAACACAACTGCTATTGCATACCACCAAAATCGTGAGGCTCCGGCCAATTTTTTGCCCGTATGCAATAGCAGTTGTGTTCACAAACGTCATGCGTTTGCGAGTAAATAAAGCAACAATCAATGCATTGGGGCACCAATGATGCCTCCAAATTTTACTCACCACTTGTTCCAGATCTCCCTGCTGTGTCTTCCACTGGAATAACTTTCCATCCAACCATCCCAAACACGTAATGTGGGTCTGGTGATATTTCCCTGGCCTCTTTTCTTTTTTTTTCCGCGATGCCTCCTCCAGGCCCCATCCCTTCTATCAACGGCAAAGCTTCTTCAAAAAGGAAAAGACACGGTAACCCTCCGAGTGCTGTGACACCCAGCTTTTTGTGCAGAGTACCTGGCCCGGCTTTGGCAATTCGACGGGTGGGAAAGGGGAGAGGGAATTTCCTTCCTACATTATCTGCTGTGCTGTACCGTAATCTGAGCCAGTCTTCGACTGCGAGTTCCGTGGTCTCTAATACCGGCGACGAATCCAGCTCTTGCACCAACTCTCGGGATCTAAAAGGAGTCTGGGCCAGGCCGGTTATTATTCTCTCTTTCCCCTGTTACAGTATGGCTTTCACAGAATCTACATTCGTCAATCATCCTCTGATGATTTGTTGAATATTCTCTGCTCTCTATATGATAAGAGAAAGGAGGAGATTGATTGATTCCGACTTATTTTATTTTTCAATGGGTTTTGTCACCTAAGGTAGGAGGTATTATAATATCATTGTAATTCAATTGCTTTGCATATCTATGGCAAGGTGAGTAGGGGTACCATCTGCATTGAATGATAACATAGACGCCAAATGCAGAAAACAATTCTTTTAATAAAGGTACTTTATTTGATAAATAACTAAAATATAAAATATAAATAAAGTTTACAAAGATATTACAAAGTAAACTAAAGGTTAAAAGTATGTATTTTATTGAAAATTCATATCAAGCATATTTAAAGTGATAAAAGGTTTAAATAGTCTAGTAAAACAAATACTTGTACTATTTCTTTACACTCTATCTAGCCTTAAAACCTTTTGATATAGTTGGATGGAAAATAAAGAGGTGCACTTAATATGCTATGCTTATAGTAATGTTAAACTTCTGCCATGAGTTATATATTCAAATACAAGAAGGTAGAGAAATACTTATTATCTCAAGTATTACTATTTGTATACTTCTTGGACAAAAGTCATGATTGGTGGATCCAAGTACTAGTACTACTCAAACTCTACTATTGTGGTTGAAATTCAAGGTTATAAAAATTGAGAATTGTACTCTGATCTTTCAATTAGTTGAAAAGAAACTTTTTACCAATAGACAGCTGGAGACATAGGAGTTCAGAGATTTGCATTTCTGTAATGAAATTGTTTAATCTGTAAGTAGCTTTCAGTACTAGGTACAACTTTTTCCAAAACCATAGTTAAATGTATTGAATTTGTACATGTCCTCATATAAAAAGATACTTACTTGCAAAATCATCAATTTTATATCATAACAGGTCAGGCAATATTGAACTCTATATTTCAAAATTTGAATCTTAGAATTAAAATACTCAATACTACTATTTTACTAAGAATTGAACTACTTTGACTACAGATAGTTGAATTATGACTTTTTGAAATACAGTATTTTTGATATAAAAGTAGTCAGCAATGATGACTTTTGTTACAAAAGTATATATATATATATTCTATCCTGCTGGGCAAGATTTTTACTTGACTAAGAGGATATCTCCTTGGCCAAGGAGGTCACTTTCCCTGTAAGATGTTTGTCTTATAAAGTAAATTTTGATCTATTCCACTCATCAAGAATTTACAAGTAATGTTTCACAATGTCCTATAGTACAGGACCTGGTAAGAAGTGATCGAACAGCTATTTTAAGCTAACTAACCAAGTATTTTCCTATTTGTTCAAGCAAACCTTTCTCTAGCATACATTTTTGCTTGCCAATTAACTAGTACCATGACCAGTAGGCTGATCTACCAATACTAGCTCAGTATAAATAGCAAGCTCCAATAGATTATCACAGTCACGTTCTGTTGCATGACCGTGCACAGAGCATTTGACCTTATTTTTAATACAGCAACATCACCCCTTACATTGCGGTTCCTGACAGTTGCAAGAAATACTAATTCGCTTACTAGTTGAGATTTTGACTGCTACAGGATGAAGGGAAATAACGGTAGACAGTAGTGTAGAAAGAATAGTAATCTGAGCACCTGCTGAATCAGGAATCCAGAGTAATTGAGTAATTGGAAAGTGATTGAAAAGCTCTCCATACTCAGTTTATAGCCTATAACCATTAAGATAGCTTTCGGCAAGGATACGGCATGTAATTCTAGTAGGATCTGTGGCGGTACGATCTTCGCCTAATATTTTTAGAGTAACAATGTCACTAGCTATAAACCTCTCAACTACCTATTGGCAATTATATTTTCTTTGAGAGTGCTCATGGGCTTTAGCTGCTGCTGGTTGAAGAGCTAGTTCTACTTCTGTTGGCTGTATTGAGGTAGACATTTGAGGAGATTGTAAGAGCATATTACTAAGCTCATTTTCTTCTGCCACAGGCCCGTCATACTCTTTCTCAGGCTGATCATTAACTTGAGCCTGTTGAGTATCAATAGTTCTGATAATATTATTGGTAGAAGTACTATTCTCTAGCCCATATTCCCCAAATTCAAATTCCCATCCATCCAGCTATGAATTAGAGGGCGAGAATGATGCTTCTGAAATGGTATCTGAGTGTGGATCATGGTTGATACTACATGTAGCTGAATATTCTAACTGTGCACTTGAAGCTGACTTATCAGGAATAATAGAAATAGTTTCTTCAGCTCAGGTGGCAATAGAGATAGCCTGTTCCCGCCTGTGCTTGCAATTAAACATGGCCTTATAAGGGGAGTGGCCATCCAGGCTTTAATGACCTTAACAGTTCATAGCCAAAGAGATTTCAGGTAGGACTCGTGTCCAATAATAGGAATTGCCTTGAGCTGCTGCTGTATCAACTTTCCATACAGGCAATTTGGTTTTCATCGTACTATTAGCCTGCTCAACCAGTCCCTGAGTCTGAGGGGTTCTGGGCTGTCCATTTTTAACCTTTATTCCATGTTGTTTGAGTAGAACCAATTACACTCCTGTAAACTTTCTTCCATTATCACACTGCAGAATATCTGGTACTCCATAGCACCTGATCCAAGTTGCAATTAGTCATGCAACCTTCTCAGCATGCTTCTTTTAAGAGGAAACAAAGAGGACTATTTGCTGAAATGATCTTTGATATGCAAAATCCACTTATACTGTCCATCTGGCTCATACCTCATATCAACTAGGTCAATCTGGATTCTTTGCATAGTATGGTTAGATATAATTGGCTCAAGAGGTGCCCAGAAGTGATTTTGTCTATTGAGTAAATAGGTCTGACAGTGCTTCAACAGCCACTCAACTTCAGCCTTGGTTATCACATAAAATTGCTCTTTAATTCCAATAAATGTCTTATTCATACCAGCATGTCCAAGTTGCAGATAAACATTTTGAATTTTGTAAAAGACATCATTATCACAGACAATCAATCAATTCAGTTCTGCTATTCCATCCTTCACTGATCCTTTGTGATAGAGCTGGCCATCTCTTACTAAATATGAGGTTTTTGAATCATGGTGCTGATTGTATTGCTTCTGCTGCTCAGGTTCTGGGCCTGGTTTCTTATTTTCAATGATCAACCAGTTCCTATACATAGCCACTTTCTCGATACTAAATAGCCACTAGTTATATAGGTATAGAGGTTAGTTAAGGAATTACAATAGGTCAAGCTGGAGGAAATAAATACTCGGTTTCTATGGTCTAGAGACTTTAGCCATATGCTGAATGCTGAAAATGTAGTATAGGTAAATAGCACATATGGGTCACTATACTCATTTAGAGAGGCCATCTGGATGGCTGAGAGAGGTGGAATGTGTTAGAGTTGGCGTCAAAGGAGATTGGGATTTTTACTTCCCTGGTAAGAACTCTGTGTTGATGCAAATTCTACAGTCAAGGTTCTAGCTGATTTGATTGAAAATTGTGAAAGGAAGAGGCGAGTAGTACTGGAACAAAACAGTCCAGAGGTGAGTAGTTTGGAGATAGTTGTACGAGCAGTATAAGGCAATTTGTTATTGCATCATAGAGTTAAATTACAGGGTTAGGTACAGGAAAACTTAAAATATATTTACTTGGTAAGTGGGATAATCGTGCCATAGTTGTAGCTGACCACCACAACCCCCAGCTGCTCACTCGCTCGCAACCTGGGGCACTCTAAAGAGTGCCTGTCAGCTCAACATGACTTGACAGCTCAACATGACTTGTAGCTCAATCCAATCTTTTATGGCTCAACAGCACTTTGGTGGCTCAATATTGTGGCCCAATACAGCTTTATTTCTTAATACAACTATGCAGCCTACTTGAAATATTGCTTCAGGACTTCATATAACTTTAAAGCTCAATGTATCCTTGTAGATAACAATATCTTTACGTTCTAATATAATTTTATAACTTCATCTAACTTTGAATTTCAATATAAATTTTAACCTCAAGGGTACGTGGTAGTTCAATTGAACTTGGTAGCTCAATAGGCAACACTATTGAACTAGAATGTAACTTTATAGTAGAACATTATTTGTGAATTCTATTCAAGTTGTATATAATATTCTATTCTATATCTACAGTATTAAAACAAGAGCTTGAACAAAACATTCAGCAAGAACTCACAGACTTTGTTTTCAGATATATTCTTCAAAATACCAGATAGGTCAGCACACCTTCAGAGTTTAATAAGAGCTTCCATTACCAATCTACAATACTGCCAATACTGTTGCAATCATGCCACTAGTACCTCCTATTACACTTCCCAGTCAGTGGGTTGAACTATACAAAGATGTTGAAAAAAGAATTCAGGTAGTACTTGAATCTCTTGAGGGATTAGAAGCTGAAAAACCAAACCTTACAGTACTTGCTAGCAAGAATGAGGTTCTTCTATCAAGACTTCAGACACATTAACAATAGTACTATCAAAGTAAGATCGAGAAGCAACAAACTGGAAACTTTCTGAAGACCTGGAACATATGGTCTGCCAGTACCTAGAGCGGTTAGATACTATAGGAACTAGTGCCCGTGTCCATATACTCTCTGGTTGTATAAATGCAGTTCTTCAATATTCTCATACTGGTCCATCACCAGTACCAGTGGTTAGAGACCATTGGGCACAGCGTTTTCTTGCTCATCATCCTGAATACTCTATTTTCAAGCAGCATATACTTGATATCAACAGAAAAAATACCTATCAGCTAGCTGAAATAAGGGACTGGTTTGAAAGATATCAAACAGTTTGTAAGCTATATAGTATTGAGGAAGGTGATTGCTGCAATTTTGATGAAACAGGCTTCAGAATTGGTATTGGATGGGACCAGTAGATTATTATATGAGATCCTACATGACGATCATGCTTGGGAAGTTTGACAAATAGAGAACTTGTCACAGTTTGTGAAATGATCAGTGGTAATGGCGCAGTACAGCCACCTATAGTTATTCTTCCTGGTGTTATTTACTAAAAACCGTGGTATACAGCAACAGCAATACCAGACAATTATCTGATAAGAATATCAAAGACAGGATACAGCAATGATATATTATTAATGAAGTAGCTAGTCCACTTTCAATCATTTTACCTACAGGGAGAAGTTGGTATTTATCGACTATTACTTCTAGATAGCTATAGCTTCCACTGTACTAAGTAGTATATTGATTACTGTGACAATCATAAGATTATTCTATTCTACCTACCTCCGCAGACCAGTTACCTCCTCCAACCCCTTAATGCTGTTGTTTTTCAACAATATAAATATTATCATTCAGAGGCAGTAGAAGCTGCAACCCAGACTGGGTGTGGTGAGTTTGATGAATTGGAATTTCTTGATATAATTGATTCTATGCAGCAACAAACCTTTAAGGAATTAACAATTTGGTCTGCATTTAAACCTACTGGACTTATTCTATACAATACTGATATAGTAGTATCCAACCTCCGTCAGGAGACTATCTATCAAAGCTATCCATATACACCGCCATAAGCCTCATCATGAACTGTTCCACTTACTATCCGAACCATGA
Source organism: Tuber brumale (assembly GCA_014065205.1). Classification (NCBI taxonomy): domain Eukaryota; kingdom Fungi; phylum Ascomycota; class Pezizomycetes; order Pezizales; family Tuberaceae; genus Tuber; species Tuber brumale. The sequence continues at coordinate 19,001 of JACCEG010000647.1, read as the reverse complement.
AGTAAATGGGGGATGATTTACAGCGTGATACAAAAGATCTATCACCTATATTTCAGTGGCAGCTTAAATTAGTACTACAAGGTGGATTAGTACAAGCACAGTCTGGTGCACTCACATTAGAGCACATGGAGAATTCAAGAGCAGCTAAAGAAGTAAGAGCAGCCAAACGTAGAGCTCAGAAGCGAAGGCACATACAAAAAGGAGGAGTTATTTATACTTTTAAAGCCTGTCAAATGGCAAAAAGCTAGGAGGATGCGGGGTTGGACAAGCCAAACTAAGAGGGTATGGGGTTAGACAAAGCAGGGAAACAGCTGCAGCAAGCCAAGAATGTAAGAAAAGATTGGAGCATGTAGAGTGCTAGCCTCTGCTAGATGAGTTGAAATTATATGCAAAAAAGAGGCAGAATATACAAGCTTATAAGAAGAAAGTATCAAAGCTTATAGTAATGGGTATTACAAGGCAAGTAAAGTTGGGAAAAATAAATCTAAACTGGAATATTTCATAAGGTTGACTCATAATATAATATTAAGTCAAAATGTTAAGCCAACAAAGTGTTGTTGAGCTGCGAAACATTGTGTTGAACCACTAGACATGTTGAGCTGTCAAATGATGTTGAACTGACAGGAACTCTTTAGAGTACCCCAGGTTGCAAGTGAGTGAGTAACCAGGAGTTGTGGCAGCTAGCCACAACAGTGACATGATTAGGCTAAATTCAACTTTTCAAGTAGGACATCCTACTGGACAAGTACCTTGCTTGGTCAAGAGGATATCCTGTTGATGAATTGGATATCCCCTTGGCCAACCGAAAATCTTGCCCGGCAGGATAGAACATATATATATTTTAACATATATCTTCATTTATTTAAGACATAAAATTCAAGTAAAAGAAGTTACATGAAGTACTAATTATGGCAAAAATAAAGTCTTTAATCTTATACTTTCCTTCTCCCACTAGGTCAAAGCTACTGTTCCAAGTCTCTCTACTATAGAACTAACTATATATTTCACTTCTGAGACTCTTACTCCTGTTCTACAAAATTGTCATATGATAAAGGAAAAGAATTCTAGAAGTAAGTGATATTGGAAATACTCTTGGAACTATAAGACATATTGTCATATATACTACTTAGTGAAGAAGTAACTTTGATATGAGTTATAGTTACAGGTTATTGGTATATATACTATAGTTTATACTATAGCTTGTATAGGAGTCATAGAGTTTCACACAACTCATTATTATAAGTTATCATTTATCATGGTTCTGGGCTAACATACCAAGGAAGTGGTTTTGGGCTCTGACATAAGTATACATTATAGGATTTCATTTGTTAATATGATTGTTTTAAACACATAACTTATTTATAAGTCATGTGACATCAACGAAAAAAGGAGCTGTATGTTAGGTATCCTACCTATCTCCTGATGTCAATATGTACTTCTGCGACAAGCAACAGCTCTCTGTTAGTCTCTTGGTAATAATGTAATACTTCTCTTCCTTAGTGCGCCATTACTTCGTCCCTTCTCTTTACCAAGACCTTGATTATTATTCTTAGACCGTTGTCTACGTTCCTTCTTTGAACGCTAATAATCAAGTCATATCGTGGTAGAATCCTCGAAGTGGTAGAATAGAATCTATTCTTAATAGTATAGGTAAGAAAGTATAATAGGTAGTTGTGTGAAGAACTAACTACCAGGCTCTACCAGCCTCCTTTTATAGTCCTTCACTCAACCTGCTTATAAATCAAAACAACTATGAGTCATAACCGTGACTCATGAAAAATATCATATGACTGCATCATTGGTCATATGCGTAAACCACCTGACCTCTTAATAGGTCATGTGCGTAAAAGTAAACCAAACTGTGCAGCACCCTTGGCCTCATGCGCTGCCTCCATGGCCTCTTAATAGGTCATGTGTGTGAAAGTAAATCAACTAAAACCTCATGACGAATATCTTGGTCATGGTGAAACGTCTACTTCCACTACCTGCCACAAACGCTTCCTTCCACTACCTGCAACAAACATCTCCTTCCACTATCTGCCACGCGACCATGACAATAGCTTCCCTCTCCCCATGGCCTAAGTCCCTTTAGGCCATCGGGAACTCGTCATCTTCCTCGGTTCCTGCCGTCTGCAGGATGTTGCGTCCTATCCAATGCATCCAACTCTTGCTTTCTTTCTGAAGCGTTTCCAACCTTCGGATCCTCGCCTCCCTCCTCTTCAGTTGGGATTCTGCCTTCCCAATCTTGTATTCCGCCAAACTTGCCTTGACCTGTTGAGCCATCACTGCTCTTGCCAGCTGCACGTTCTTTTTCTCCCATTCCCTTGCCTTCTGCTCCCGCATCAGAGTGTTAGGCGGACGCCAAACTCAAGTATATAACTGAGGGACGTAGGCCAGAAATCTTTGATTGGAGAATCGGTCGAGGAAGGCTCTTCTCGATAAATAGGTAAGGTAAAGATTTAAAGCGTAAAACAATATTATATTGATAAGATCTCTTCTCCGTTGCTTGATGATGTCTGTAAAGCTCGGGAGGCACTTCGATATTTATATCCCGCGTCTGAGTGTTCGCGGACTACTTCTAACTACTATGCCTCCGAAGTACCACTCTGGTTTTAATACGCAAACGTCCAGAATCTTATAAGTGCGAACACCGTTTGACCCTGAAACTTATCACACCCTTTCGCGGACTCGGAATAGTATTCCTCCGTTGAGATGACTGCGCTATTTGTTATGCCAAACAGCCGCCTCCAACTTAGATGTCCGCATAGACTTTTATATGACTTTAGTCTTGTTGACTATCGTCCAGTCGTCTCCTCGGTCATGAAGTGATCAGGTTCATGCCGGATCACCTAGTGCCAATCGCAAGTCCGAGCCCGACGTGTCAGCGTCTTAAGGGTCTCCGACTTATCTAGGTCTTCCTTTCTGAGCGTGCTTCCCCTTGGTCCGCCGGCCTCCGTAGAGGGGTCCTATTACTAGGACCAACCAACCTACAGCTGATCTCAGAAGGGTATGGGTGGATTCGGTATACCCCTAATAGCTTCCGCTACTGGGATATCCTCTTGGAGTATTTCGCCGAAAACGTCCCGTCACTTTCGGCCCATAGTTAGGAAGCCTAACTTCGAAGCCTACTATCTCAATGCGCCTCCCACGGATTTCCTCCGTTCCACTTCCCAGATGTCGCCAAAGGTCCCCTCTCATATATCCTGCGAACAGCATGCGGTCGGACGGACGGCGGCGACGTATATGGTGTTATGAAGTGGGCTTCATTGATGTGACATTTTAGTTATGGGACGCAACTCTCGAAATCTCGCTAATGACGTGCGGGCCCCATAAGGGGGCCGGAGGGGGGTGTTGGCACTCCGGTAAATTGAGGGTCCGTGCGCAGTTACCCTACCGTGGGTCTGTGCACATGTCGCGGATTTCCATATGCCTAACATGAGCTCCCTCCTTCCAGGCTTCGCCTCGAATGCCTTTATAACCATCTTATAATTTCTTTCTAATTACATTTTAAGACTCAGTGTGGTCAGGGTAAAAAACCTTCCACGTTTTACTTGGCCACGGTAGGAAAACCTTTTTCACACTATCTTACTTCTGCCCTTCCTGGCATGTCCGGATTTTCATTATGAAAATTCTCCACAACTTCCTCCGCATTTTCCATACCGGTGGCAGGTTCCCTTGTGTTCTCATCTTCTGAACACCCTTGCTATTTAACGAAGTACCACAGTTCCCGCTTTTCTTGATAGCGGCCGCGTACTCGTTTCCTGTAAGAACGAATCTCGCTTCTTACGATTTTTTCAACCTCCCATTGCAGATCGCCGTCAATATCCTCCGGCTCTCTATGGGGTTGTTGGCGATTGCCATGAACTGACTCGCGGTAGGGTTCCAATAGTGCGACATGGAATACGGGATGAATGTTCCATCGATCGGATATGTTTAGCTTAAATGCTCTGGATCCGCGTTTTTCAATAATTTGGAAGGGGCCGTATAGCTTTGGACTTAGCTTCTTGGATTTTCGTCGGGTGCGCATGTTTTTTGCGTTCAACATTACTTTGTCCCCGATCTTGAAGTCCGGCTGTTATCGAGCTTTTCGGTCATAATATTTTGACATCCCTTCTCGTGTCTTTTCTAGCGACCCTCTCGCTTGTTCATGTATCGTCTTAATCCAGTTTGCATAAAGTGTTGCTCCTGGGTTTTGAGCTTCACGCTCCTTCATCCACTCTGTCTGTGGATGGAATCCATAGTTCGCATAGAATGGTGACATCCCGTGAGCGTTGGTTGCGGAGTTGTTATAGGCATGTTCAGCCAGCGGTAGTAGCTGATACCAATCATCCTGATCGTAATTGACAAAACTTCGAAGGTAACCTTCCTGCACTTGGTTGGTACGTTCAGTTTGTCCGTCAGTCTGAGGGTGGTATGCAGTTGACATCCTTCGCCTAATTTCCAGCGCCTTGCAAAGGGATTCCCGAAATTGTCCTGCAAACTTTGAGTCCATGTCCGAGACGATTTCGGTTGGTAGGCCGTGCAGCCTCCATACTTCTTTCAGGAATGCGTTTGCGACATCCTTAGCCGTAGCCGAGGTCTGAAGTCCGATGAAATGTGCCATTTTAGTGAATCGATCAACTACTACCATTATCTGAGTGCATCCTTGCGACTCTGGTAGTTGTGTAATGAAGTCCAGTGAGATGGACGCCCATGCTGCGTAGGGTATTTGCAATGGTTGCAGCAATCCGTACTTAGCGTGTCTAGGCGATTTATTATGTTGGCATTCATCGCAGGATCGTACGTAGTCGTTGACCCATGCCGCAAGCCCTTTCCAGTAGAAGTCTCTCATGATTATTTCCAAAGTTTTTTCTTGTCCGAAATGTCCTGCAACTTTTGCATCGTGACATCCTTCTGCAATCTTGGTATATAGAGCCTGACTATTGGGTACAAATAGTCGTTGCTTATAATATAGTAGATCGTCGGTTAAGGTCCAGTCTTTTGGAAAATCCTTTCCTTCGTCTCGCAACCTAATAAGTTCTTCCCTCCGTTTCCTCCAAGCTGCGTCTGTCCCGATAGCTGCCTGTATCTCGCTCAAGAATTTAGGATTGAACTGCTTCATACCTTTTTGCAGGATAATAGCGTTTGATATTAGAACTTTTACGGGTATTTCTGAGATATCGTACCAATGTTCATTGTCTTTAGCTGATGCCTGTAGGTAGCTGACGCTAGGTTCCTGTTCTTTGACGATCAAGGATCTTGTCGCTATATCGGTGCTTCCGAATCCCGCGGTTCCTCGCTCCGTTTCTTCCAAGTCGTCAACTTCCATCATGTCCG
>JACCEG010000646.1:25100-55695 GCA_014065205.1 Tuber brumale | reverse complement strand
GTTAAGTGGTGGGCCAAGGATACTATTCCTCTACGCACAATTAATTGTAACTCTAGGGAGACCATATACCTGATGACTGATGCTGAGCAAGTAGGAGGAGTAGTGTGAGTAGGACAAGGAGCAACGTCTGAGAGCGCATACCACATGGCAATTCACAGCACAAAGTTTACTACATAGCAGCTGCACTATCTCATCTATGTGTTGGAATTGTTTGCTATTGTGAATGCCAATCTGGCATTCCTCACCAGACTCTCTATGATAGAGTTTTCTGTTACAATAGGCAAGAAATCCTGCTTGTACTTCCTTTTACAGACCACTGACCTGACCCGCAGAAAAGATGCTGCATGTTTTCACAATCGTTTGATATCGAAATTATACATGGTCAAACAAAGGACAGCAAACTACCTGATTCTCTATCCTGAAAATATGAGGACATGCACATTGAAAAGGCCCACAGCCTAGCGGACTGTCCTGAAAAGAAACCAGGGAGAAATCCGAGCTGTGCCATGTCGAAAACAACCATGCAAGACCTTTATCTTAGCAATACCTTCAAACATACCTCCTCTAATACGGATACCTTCCCGAACATTGATCTCAACAATGACACACTACTTGCCTTTTCCTACTCCATCTCTCAAACCTCCATGTGGAATACAGATGTCCTCAATATCATGGACTTCCAAAACCTCTCTCCAACAAACCAATAAAACTACGACTCAGGTTCTTTTAAATGAGTAATGGATTAATGTCCTGATGCCATTGAACAGTCCACCAATGAGATACAATATTTAGAACTCAAAACTCCTGAAGGAGAAGCCTATACCCACAAAGTCCAACAAATGGATAACCTGACGCAAGCCCTCCTGTCTCATTCCAAAGCGTAACTTTCAGGCCTCAGATCTCGGAGTGGAAATGTTACAGAACTTCCGGACAAACCACTACAAATCGACACTATCTATGACTGCTGCCAAATAATGCAGGCCTCTATCAGGCTATTGGAATCCTCTACTCTTTGCTTCTCCTAATATGGAGATACTACCCCTTCCTCATTCGCATTGTATCCCTCAGACAAACTTACACAATTTCTTAACTCCTATAGGCAAAAGGTCATCGACTGGACCAACCGCGACTGTGATGAATACAGGGTACACATGATGACCAAGGACTTAAGCTACTATTGCTTGGGACCTGGAGGAATTCTGGCACCACCCCCTTATATGCAGATTTATGCTACATAACCGCAAGTCCAGGTTTAGCAACGTGCTGCCAACTCTTTGGCAATCCCTCTCATGCATAAGAATGATGCTTGCCACCCAGGATTCAGCGCCGTCATGGCTAGCCAGACTAGCACCAATTGCCGGAATCCAGGCTGGGACACCCTGACCACTGATTTGCCTACAACTGATGTCCCGATTGACTGCGATAACCAGCTCCTCAATCAACCAGGTTAGGTTCTTGATGTTCACCCTTGGTAGTTCAACTTTATGCTAAAGGAAACTGGTATACTACCATCTGGACACCGTCAATCAGGGACTCATGTTTGATCCAGTCTGTGGAAATCCTGACCATCCTGACTTGATCCAATAGGATGGAGTGCTTGTCAAAAAGAGTGAGAGACACTGTCTTGACCGTGTCTTTATCCCATATACCGCTAACCAGAATGGAGTCAACATCCATAGTGAAAATTGTCTGCATTACCCATGAACAGATCGCACACATGAGATGGCAGAAATGCTGCAAATATGCCAGTCCTGACTTCTTTTGGCACACGATGCCAAGTGATTTAAATGCGGTGTCCACTGATGCCACCTATGTCTACACTAGAAATGGGGTACCACAGTACCCGAAGGATCTGTTACCCCTCTACGGATTCCCAAAGAACCCTTTTCCATCAATGGAATTGACTTTGCATGACTCTTCACTAGTGATAGCAAAATGGGACTCATAATAGAAGTATCAGATCGCTTTAGAAGTTTCACATACCTCACCTGAGTGTCCAAGAATGTCAGACCATGCGAGACAGCCCTCGTACTCTAAGAGCAAGTGGTCTCGATTCATGGTTTTCCAGCCTCACTTGTCCCTGCCAGAGACCTCTAGTTCACATCACATGTCTGGACCCACTTGATGGCGAATATTATTGTTGACCGTAACATGGGAATTTTCTACCATCACTAGACTAATGGTCATGGAGAGAGAAAAATCCCGCCACTCTGCCCACACCTTCGTAACTATATCGGACACAAATGCGCTACATGCATTTGTCACTACACTTATGTCTAAACAGCAATCCATGTCACGCCTGTGGGTAGTACAGAACTCCCCCCCTTCAAGAACACTTTTGGAAGGACAATTCGACTACTACCAATCATCAATGTCTTCTCCACTGCTGTCGCCTCCTCTGATGAGATCATATCACAGATCATTAATAACCAACAATTTTCTACAACTTATTTCAAGAAAGCCATAACCCGCCAAACTACTACCAGATGAAATAGGTGTATTGATGGAGCTCCAATCACCCCTGGTGAGAATGAGGTCTTACTAAAATCAACACCTTATGTTTACTAGATATGACGAACCCTCAAACTTGTTGTAATATTGGTAGAGCCCTTCCCTAGCAATGTAGGCCATGATATGTATGATAAATACTAACTGAACCTATTTCCTATGGTTGGCGGAATGTACTCTTGGATCCATCACAATCTCACCCACATTTACCTTAGACCCACTACTAATGCCTGCTTTGGCCTCACACCTCACACTCCTTTGTAACCTGTTACATTTTAATGCCGATGGCTATAGGGAATGTGAAGTTGAAAAAATGTTAAAAGATCGGATCTTCCAGCTGAAAAGATAATTCCTGGTTCATTAGCAAGGATATAAGGAAATTGAAGCAACATGGGGACTACTGGACTGCCTCGAAGGCGCCAGTACGTTGATCTGTTCCTACTTGTTTGACACATACTATTCAGCAATCACCTTCATACGACCGTTGACCTACAATGAAATATGGTGTTCTTGAATTTTTTAGCAGTCAGAATACATTTTACTCTCACAAGAGTTCAAGCGGGACAGATTCTCAGCACCTATTCAAGACTCCAACTACTATGAAAAGGATATTACCATTTCTCTAATATCTATTGAAGAAACCGAAATGGAAGAACTAGATTCAGTATTTGTCTATCCAATTATTTTTTCTATTAGAGGAAATGTCATGAAATCCCTTTTGTTTCCTTCCTTCTGGAAAATGCTGGATTTTAAGTTTATCTACTTAACACTTACCTAGTAGCCCTTATCTTGCCTACTAGTTATATTACTACCTCATCGGGTATCTCCTTCAATTACTATTACTACTGGCTTACTATATTGGTAGGGATTACTAGTTTTGCTTTGCGCCAATTTCCGGGCTTGTTTTCTCAGTTTGATCCACTTGCTTTGAGTCTTCTACTTTCGGTCTTCGGTTGCTTTTACCTTTCGCTTCTACAGTAGCAATCTTGTATTATTCTGTTGGATAGTATAGTGTAGTCATGTTTGTTAACTACAATCATTTGTATTGAAACAGCCTGCAATGAATTAAATATTTAGTCACTCAAGACTCGCAGGAACGCGGTGCAGAATATACTGCGGGTTGAACAGTGACTCTATCATTCTTTCACCTGCACTATCTTTGAAGGAGTCTTACCCGTGCTTGTCATACTATTTGCAGAGTGCACAAAAATTGCGTGCAGATTCTCGTGATACTTGAGAGTAGCTTACAAACTGTTGGAATCCTTCTGACAGAAAATCTGCAGCAAAATGCACAATTCGATGAAATATGCAAGGTAAAGATATCCAATGCAGAACAATATTAGATTGATAAGATCTCGGTTCTATTGCTTAATGATATCTGTAATGCTCAGCAGGTATTTCTCGATTTGTATCTAGCATCTGAGCATTGGTAGTTGACTTCCAACTACTGTGCCTCAGAAGTACTGCTTATTGTTCAATACGTTAGCGTCTATAATAGTATCAGTAAGAGCAGCATTTGGCCCTAAAACCTGTTGCACTGTTTCACATTTAGGAAATAGTACTCCTTGGCAGATATGACAGTCCATGTAGTCGATACAAGTTACTGGTTCCGGATTATCAGGTATTAGTTGATACTGTTTGTGTTTGGAAATTGGTTCTGGAAATGAGGTGTTCCTCTAGCTTACTTGTATCGCTTTGATATCCTACATGTTTTATGTTTAGTTGCGAGTATGGATTTGATACTCTATAGGTTTTACTTTCTTGCTACGAATACCAGTTTGATACTCTATATATTTTATCTTCGGTTTCCAGTATTGTTTGATACTCCATATGTTTTATATTTGGTTCCAAATATCGGTTTTGATACTCCTTATGTTTTATGTTTGGTTTCCTGTAGCGGTCTGATATATATATGTTTTATGTTTGGTTTCAAAGCTACCGCCTTGGAAGCCATATATGTTTTGTAATACGAGGTTCTGAGTCGCCTAATCAGTGAATTTAAGGGCTTCTATTCTTCGCCTCAGAAGAGGCAGACTTTGATAGAAAGCGCTTTTCAATATATTTGTTTTAACAGTTACATCTTCAGTTTGGTTGCAGAATTTTGAGTTTGTGATCCACCAAATATATCCGAGACTTTAGCAGTGACAGTACATGAAGAGGCCTATTCAACAACGTCTGTTAACGCCTCAGGACTATGATTCACTTGTTACCACGTTTGGGTAGGAACAAAGCCTATAACTGTTTCCTAAGGGACGTAGTAATTGTAGTGTTAATAGGCTTTGTTCTCTACTGAAAGTGGTAACTAGAAAATCATAATCAGGAGGCTTTACACATGGTTATTAAACAGACTTCTTACTGTATCGCTACTACAGAAGTCTTAGAGGCATTGGCAGAATCTGAATCTCAAGATTCTTCAATCAAACTGCAGGAAGGAACTGTTCAATCAAGTAAATTGAAAAACCATATCTGGCAAAGTCTGCTCCTCTGACGTGAAGAATTGCAGTTCTTAAATACACTTCTGAGGCTACCAGAGACTTATTTTGTACAACACTGAAGACTCCCAAATGGGAGCCATCAAACCAAACATAAACCATATAAAGTGGCAAACCGATACTTGAAAGGAAACATTAAACATATAGAGTATCAAACCGCTATGCAAAGCTAAACATACAACATATAGAGTATTAAAACCTATACTCCAAACGAAACATAAAACATACAGAGCATCAAACCCTATGCTATCAGGCTAGAGGCACATCTCGTTTTCTGAAACCAATTCAAAATCAAACACTATCAACTGATATATGAAAGTGATACACCAGTAACCAGGACTGGTGATGAAGCTTGTTAATACGACGTTTACCACATCTCCACAGTGGCGGCTCCATTTCGTTACCGACTAGAAGTTATAAAGACAAAAGGAAATCCGGAAACATGCAAGTATCAAGCCCCTGAGAAAAGTTACAAACATGGTACCAGTGATTCAAGAAGACAGTGCAGAAAGACCACAGCAAGAGAGCAGGGGGCCAGCAATGCAGCTGCTAGACAGTTAGCCCAAGACGCGGCTGAACAATCAGCGTGTGAATCATCATAACAACCACTAGAACTAACAACCACTACTCCAGGAGCGTACACAGAATCTCCAAGAAATCCTACCAGTACACGATTACTTCCAGCAACACGAGGTGACCATCAAGACCCCGGTGAGAATAGTGAAGTATCAGACGATATGCACTAGCAAGCAGGTTCTTCGTACTCAGAGGATCCAGAACTATAGGTTCCAATACCACCAACACTCAGGCCTAACCCAGTTGTCACCGCCAAACTCAGTATCAAAGTACCTTCACCTGGTAAGTTTGCTGACAAAGGAGAAAACCTCAAGCTAGAAGTATGCGATAGATGATATAACTCAGTACAATTATGTCTACACGGAAATTGTATATGTGCTCAGGCAGCCAGAGCAGGGAACTATTTGATCTTCTGTACTGAAAGACGAGCGCAGGAAGTAGCTTTCCAAGCAGCTGATCATTTTGGTGAAGATATGACCAGGGAAGACCTTGTTGGGTTCTTACAAGAAAAATCCCCATCTCTGAAACACAAACACGATACCTACTGCAAATTCAATGAAATCATGCAACTACATAATGGCCAGGTACAGGGTATATCAACTGTAGCCACAGATGTGTTGATATTTTGATCACGTTGACCTGCAAATAACAGAAGTGATCATGGTTTTATTCAATAGCTTTTCAAGAGCATGTACCCTAGGTTACGACAGGAAGCAGACTTACAGTATGCTGCAACAGACATTATTATGGAAGTCATAGAAGATGCAGAAACTATAGATGCTATCCTAAAAAGCACAGCTGCTTATGGAAATGCCAAGTTCAAGAAACCAACAAAAGAATTCATTTCCCAACAGGAAGGATGGAAGGACAAGTGTAAAATGATTAACAAATCCTACAGGAAGTCTAACCAATCAAAGGAAAATGGTCTAGGTGATACCTGGGTAGGTAAAGGACATCTAGCAAAAGACTTCCCCCGCACAGACAACCAGAACAAAGGCAAAAGCAAAGCAAAGGTGAAGAAGGAAGTCACCACGAGCAGAGCAGAACAGGTAAATGTAGTAGAGGATGTGTTTATCAATGGTATGGAAATAGAGGAAGAAGAAGACATTCTCATGCTGGCCACCACACCAACAATCATCAAAACTCGTGATGGCCTTGAAGGTACAATGCATATTGATGGCAAAGAAGGTAGAGTCCTGCTTCATGAACGATCAATAGTAGCCAACTTCCTAAGTGCCACCTTTGTGACCAAATACAGAATTCCTTGCCAGGGATTGAAGACACCGATTAGGACATACCTAGGAATGGAAAGATCACGATTTGACAGTTATAAAGCAAGTACAGTCACCATATCAGCAGGAAACCTGCGTGTGCCAAGAACCAGGATGTTGGTTGAGAACCTAGCAAAATATGATGTCGGGATAGGAATGCCTTTCCTAGAACAACTCCAATCCTATATTGAAGGTTGCGAGTTAGCTAACCTGTTCCCAAAACAGAGGGTGCATATTACTTGCACCCCTACAAGTGATATGATCCGCGTAGCCATTGATAGTGCTAAAGATGTTACGAATGAACTACCTGAACAATTTCCTATGGAATTACAGGACTGTGTACTTTCCCAAGGAAGATCAATCTTGTGATGAACCTAAAACTAGGAAAAGAGTAGCATTTATTACTAACCTATTCAATATCTGAACGATGGGCAACAGACATGAGCATATAGGTGATAGAAAACGAGAAAGCAGAAATCATAGCACGGCAAGCAGTGTTTTTGGTAGCTGCAATATTGGCACAAGAAAACAAGGATAAGAAACTGATGAGGCGATTGGGGAACCTCATGGACAGGAATTAAATAATGATTAAGGATGCTGAAACTATTGCTAACCAAGCGACGATCCTAAATACTCTAAGGAGATGTGGATACTGCAGGAAAACTGATCTTAGTAATTCCTATTTCCGAACAGTGGTGGAACTACAGCAGGGGCACCAGAACGCTTGCAAAACCCTGTGTCGCTCTTTTGTCTGCAAGGTTATACTGCAAGGAGATGTGAAAGCTCACGGACCTTTTATACAAATAATGTCACATGTATTCGCGGACTACGTAAGGCATTTCTTCCCCGTGTCTATTGGCAATATACTCATATTTTCCCCGACCTTGGGAGCACATTTCATATATGTAATGCCCCATTGGCAACAAACTAACACAAGCTCAATTGTGTGCAAGTAGGAATAAATCAGAGTTCTTCCCCATGAGCATAGAGGTATTAGGCCATATTATCAATGACAATTGACTCTCACAAGTGCCAGAAGAAACTAGTGAAAATCGAAGACTTGATAAGACCACAGACCAAGAAACAATTACAGCAATTTCATGGAACAGTAAATTACATTGGTCAGTTTTTGCCACAGATTGCAATTATTACATCACCCTTAACCCAACGAACCAGAACTGCAGAACATGTAGAGACCAGCAGGCAAGACCAAGCCATTGAAAAGGTTATGTGAATTGTTATCTAATACGAGGTTATGAAACAACGACAATATGATTCATCACCTCCAATATTGCTATTCACCAATCTGTCCAACACAGGTGTAGGAGTATGAGTAAGACATGGTGAAACACCAGAAAATACGAGACCTGCTTCACTTCATAAGATGACATTCTCTAACGCCCAAATAGATTATGGTGTAACTGACAAGGAAGCAATAGCGATAGTTGATCCGCTGAGGGCATTTCATCACATACTTATAGGAAGCCAGTTGATTATCATTACAGAACACTTACTGCTGATGTAACTCAAGACAAGCACCAGACTCACCAAAAAGCAACTATCATAATGCGGATTCAGGGGAAAATACCATAGCGAAATAGCCTACAGATCTTGATTAGGCAACTATTTAGCAGATCTATTATACCGTCTACATGATGAAAGCAATGATTACTGATATCTGCCAAACGATCCTACAAAAGAAGACGAGTCAACTAGTTTTAGACCTATTCCATCTTTTCTTTCTTGTGAAGAACCAACTACGGAACAGGAAATATCCCCCTTCCAAAAGCGCATAGATGACCAAATCAGTACTCAGTCAGAATGCGGAAGCAACTGTAGCCTGGAGCAAGAGCGGCTAGTGTCACGAATCTGGCTTGGCGAGGAAAGGTTTTTACACGACTCACACTTATGAGTCCTAGTAATATTATGTTTCGCATATGACCTGTTTCGGAGGTAAGGGATGATGCGCATATGACCACTTTAGTCATATCACAGGCAGATGATGCTATGTTATGTTACGCATATGACCACATTCAGAGGTCATGGGTTTGGCGCTTGCGACCATTTTATTCATGTAACTTGTTGCGAAGAGCTTTACAGGACTCACAGTTGTGCGTCATATTTGGCTCGTGACAAGAGGAGCAAGTCACATGGGCATTAAGAGCTACTATGTACGCAGGTCATTAGGACCGGGGACGTGAGCTGCGAAGACTTAGTTCTAAATTGTTTTCCCACTTATTACTTTATACTTATACGAATATAAAACCTTTATGTTCTTTACCAACTACGTACAAAAGATGGGAACTGGACTACATGAGTACTGTGGAAGACCATCTATGATAAGGGATAAGGACCAGAGATACAAGACTCTCTCCTATCTTATCATAGGCATCGGCCTAAGAACTATAGTGGAGAAGAAGTGAGAGAGGTTTTGTGTACCAGTTTCTGAGAAGGGATACCTGTTAGGGGTTGTGAAATAACAAAATGTCACGCATAGCGATACTTAGATCATACCAAGATGTACAACATTTTCGAATATTAGTCATTGTAACTACCTGACGTAGCAGACGAATTACAAACAACGGTTATACAACTCGGTTGAACTCCTAGCGAGAGAACTGCCGTGGAATGCGAAGTTCACGAGGAGTCCTGCTCTGAAGATAAGGAGGACAAGGGGATAGAAGAACCTTAACCAGGCGGCGGAGAAACAGCTGGCCCTACTCCAGGCCTGGCACCAGGGGTAGCGCCGCAGCTTAGTCGCAAACAAAAAGAGCCGATACTGCAATGCACGGGCCAGTAGAGCCCGAACGTGAAACAACCAGAAAGCTGCGCAGGAAACAGAACCCACCTCAGAAGCTGATTAGGAGAGTGGAGGATATACCTACCTGAAACCGGATGGCAAGACAGATATGTGGCCGTAAAGCTAGTCTATATTTCCAGGGTCCTTAAGAATGCCGTGAGCAAATAGCTCATGCCATACATTTATAGAAATAAACTGATGGAATAGAGAAACTAGAATACCTTCAAGGAAGCAAGCAGGAAGCAGTTGGGAGAGGTTGACGTGCCAGGAGCAGCTGGGATCAAATTAATGAACCAGGAGCAAGGATAAAAGACTGTGACTGATTACTGGAAAATATTTGGAGATTACCAGCGGGCAGGGGTGTTGGGCCATGTGAGGGCTTTGCAGTGACGATACGCAGGTGTGAGGGAAAGACTTTAAAAAAAAAGTTCGAACACTATAACTCAGTGGTCGATAAAGTAGCGGAACGGGCAAATAGGAAATTCGGAAGGAAATTAGGATAGAGATTGGGAAGAAACTAAACTAGGAAAAACACTGTTGAATGAAGGAAACCTACACCCCAAGAAACACTAACAGAATGGTCAGACCAGCATTACCAACCTACCAGGTGAGCTTCATAACCATTCTCGACCACGGAGTGGAAATGCAGAAGGAAAAAGCACCGGGACTCCTCCACCTGTCCAACAAGGAATACAAGAAGTGTAGAGATCTGAATCTCTAATTAAGATGCAGATGAAAAGGAGATCGAATTATAGAATGTCAAAAGAGACCTGAAAATGTACAAAAACTGGGTATACCTGCTCCAGGCAACAACTGGGTCTGACAGTAACAACAGACTATCTGGAGGGAGATGCTGGCTGAGGAAGAGCAACAGGAAAAAGAAGACGGTCTCAAGTAACAGATAGTCTGGTAGATATGAAGTGGAGGAAAACTATCAAGCAGAATCGAATAGACCAGGAAGAATCAAAGGTTATCATTATGGCAGACGAGTACTGGGCACTATTGGAAGAAGATGGAGATCATATTATGATCAAGAGGATACCATACGACAAGGAAATGCAAGGCACTGCAATAAATACAATGTGCAGCTCCGGGGAAACAGAAGATTTCCTTGGCGATGGAATCTGCTACCAATACCAGTACCCAAGGATTCTGACAAGAAATAAGAGACGAGTTTATCTGTTAGGCAGCAAGGCCAGTACTACAGGACCAATAACACCAACAGTACAAGTACCGATAGCTATCGGCAGCTATGGAGACAAGGTGATCTTGCAGGAACAGAGGCTGATACACCATGAGCTTGTCCTAGGGATGCCATCTTTTAGATATCACGAACCCCAGAGCAACTGAGACAACAACCAGATTGCATGGGCTAGTAAATGATGCATGACAGGATGTCTCCACTGTTCTCTAGTAGTAAAGATAACATCTGACAGAGAAGCACACATGGAGAACAGGAAACAACGATTAGACCAACTAAGAGAAGAACAGGATCGGAGAACATGATTCAAGAAGTTGCAGCAGAAGGTATTGGGACCAACACAGGGTTCCAAACAAGTGGCAGTGCACGGCTGCTATATCGACGAGAAGAAGACTATTAAAGTAAGAGGTCAAGAAATGATATCAACAGGAATAGAGATATGACTACCTGGTGGTATCAGTCAATAGATAGCACCATGGAGCGTACTAGCAGGTGACAAAAGATTCATTGCTAATGTGTAGGTCCATGATGCCTGGTGCAGCGAACAGATTAAAGTACTATTAGCCAACCTGGGGAAATTCAAACTAGCAATCCGACCCTGAAATTGGATAGCATAGTTGATCAGCGGGAAGATAAATATGGAGGATATGCAAGAAGTACCAGAACTTCATAACATCGAAAGAGGAATGAAAGGCTTTAGCAGCACAGATAGCACAAGGAACCAGAAACATCAAGCTGCACTGATTGAAGAAATAAGCAGCCTGGCCTTCGGCAGATATTACACAACAGGAGATTACACCAGAATGGTCAAGTAGAATCCGTATGAAGAAAAACTGGGGCTGGCTGGAATCAATATCAGCACTGAGCTGGTGATACAACATAAGCTAAAACAAAAACAGGTAGAGTGGTGCGATATAATACCAGACAAATACCATCAATTCACACAACTATTACAGGAAAAACAGGGAGGCAAAGGGCCACCAAGAAGACCAGAAGTGGATAATGAAATCAGAGTCGAAAAAGGGGCTAAAACGAAAATGGAAAACGAAAATGCCATACCAACGCCTCGATCCATGAGGGGCGTAGCAATCAGAAGAA
Organism: Tuber brumale; assembly: GCA_014065205.1. Classification (NCBI taxonomy): domain Eukaryota; kingdom Fungi; phylum Ascomycota; class Pezizomycetes; order Pezizales; family Tuberaceae; genus Tuber; species Tuber brumale. Next base: position 43,749 of record JACCEG010000646.1, on the reverse strand, counting down.
CTATATGGATATATTCAATGGCAAATCAACAGAGGATTGATACGAGAGTTGGTTGCATCAGCAGGATCGCCAATTTGATTGAAAAAGAAATCGAGAGGGAAGATGAGGCTATACGTGGATTACTGTGCACTTGACTCATTAACAAAGAAGGACCGATACCTGCTACGACAGAGCAAGGAAGCACTGAATCAGGGGAGATTGGCGAGATACTTTACCAAGGTGTACCTCAAGGCCACCTACAACAACATTTGAATAAAGAAAGGAGATAAATGGAAGGCAACTTCACGAGAAGATACGGGACATAGAAATGCCTCATTATGCTAATTGGTCTGCCATACGCGGTGGGGTCATTGCAACGGTGGATCGATTAGGTACTCAATAAATATTTGGATATATGCAGCATTATCTACTTAAATGACGTACGGAAATACTGGCAAAACATGGAACGACAGGCAGACGTCAGCATCAACATGGACGAGAGCCAGCCGCCGAGGATGAAGATCAAGCCACCGAAATAAGAATTCAATAGGATGGAAACAGAATACCTAGGATTCCTCATCAACTGAGATGAAGTCCAAGTGGACCTAGTCGAGACAGCCGACATATGGGACTTGGTGAAGCTAAATAACAAAACAGATATCCTGGGCTACAGGGGAATTGGGATAATCTCCCCAACATTATTGAGGGGTTTAGCAGGATGTCAAAACCTCTATAAAACCTAATGAAGGAGGATATCAAATGGGAATAGAGAGAGAAGGAGCAGAAGGCCTACCACAACATCTAGATCAAGCTCACCACAGGACCAATACTGGTGCACTTCGACTCTTAAAGGAAAAAGACAATCGAGTACAAGAGATTCAAATATGTCTATTCCGTGATTATATCACAGAAATGCAGCGATAGAAGATGGGACCCAGTATGCTATCGGTCGAGACCCATAACACCGGCCAAGAGCAACTACAATGTCCCCAATAAAGAAATATTAGTCATAGTTCAGGCACTAACGGAATGTATGAGATATATAAACAACTATAACCACCAAGGAAGGGTTCAAACCGATCATAAAACCATGGTCCCCTTCATGACGATGAAGTAACTCAATGACAGAGATGTTGGATGGATGGAGAGGATTAGGAAATAGAACTTCTAAATCGAATACCGACTCAGAAAAGATAGCAAAAAAGAAGCTACTTTGATGAGGATCGCAAGCGACTAACGAAAAGATCAAGAACACAAGACAATCTTGCCGCAAAACAGAATCTTGTTGCGGAAAGAATACTTCTGGGATATAGAAGCAATGGCAATTGAGAACAAGAGCGCCTAATAAGTACGAAAAGTGAGTGAGGAAGAAACCAAGTTCTGCCAAATAACAGAGAGACCAGAGAAAGTAGCCAACCAAAGAAAAAAGGAGGCCTGGGGATTATGCGAGTATAAGGACTATTACCAGGTGTAGAACAGAAAAATATGGATACCAGAAGCGAAAAGGATAACAACGAAGCTTATGAAAAGTCAAGGCAACCATAAGCTGCCAGGATATAGAGGAATAGCTAAAGCAAGGGAAGTGATTGAGCCAAAATAGTACAGGCAGGACGCAGTGAATCAGGCAAGTAATAGGTCTAGTACTGCGACATATGACAAAGGTCAAAAACAGCACGACACGTACTATATGGGTTGCTAAAACCCAACAAAGCACCATGAAAACATTGGTCATCCATGTCTACGGACTTCATAACTGAGTTGCTGAAGGTAAACTAATAAGGCTCAATCTTGGTCACATTAGATTGCATGACTAAGATGAGGCATTTCATACCGGTAAAAATAGATATGAGAGTGTAGCCATGGGCAACAACATTCATTGCAGAAATCTTTCCACTATGTGCATTACTGCAAGAGATTATGACCGATCCAGCATGAATAGCCACACAAGGAATAGGGAAAGAGATAACGGAGAACTTGGAATTCTGGGAAAGCTGTGTATGCCCTTCCACACAAAAAGGGATGAATAAACAGAATGAACCAAAGGCATACTACAACGATACCTGCGGGCCTAGATCAACTATCAACAGGAAAACTGGGATTTGTTATTGCCGATAGCGGAGGTTGCATACAATCTGGGAAAGCAATAAACCATGCAGATGATACCCTGTTTTGCAAACTAAGGTTGCGACCCAGAATAACAGGCCATAGGTGATAGGACAAATGTAGTGATGATGGGAAAACTAGTTTTGAGTCAATTAAACAACACAGTGCAGGCGGAAATGACAACAGCACAACTACTAGCGAAAGAGAATTTACCATCAATACAGAAAACTGGATCTACGGGTACAACTAGGAGATACGGTGTAGTTACTACCAAGGAATATAAGGAAGACATAGCAATCTTGGAAATCAGATTACAAGAAAATGGCAGCATTCGAGATAGTGGAAAGAATAGGTAAAAGATCATATAAGCTCGACCTTCCGATGTCTATGATGATGGACAACACATGCGACAGGTTACTTTTAGAACTCCATCAGAATGATCAACTTCCCACGCAAACAATCACGCCACCTCCAACTATTGAACTATGCTGAGAACTAGAATTCGCACATGCAGAGATAATCCACTCCTGCTCACAATGCGGTAATATTGATTGCTGTGCTATGTGGACTGATTATTCAGCCCAACATAATCAATGGTGGTACGCAGTTACCAACTTCACTGACATGCAAGATGCCCTCTTCCTCTGCCACAGATGGTAACTGCAGAAGCTATCAACAGAGCGTCAAGCACATTCCAGAAGGCTGCGAGTATGTGGGTGCCCCCATCAGTATTCTACATGACGCAGACAAGTGGGATGCAGCTGCAGAAGAAGTCAGAATCAAGAGAGAGGAAGAGGAGAAGACCATCGAGGCCGAATGGGCCATGGTGGTCTACAATAATCAAAGAGACAATTCTATCTGTCAAGGAAAGACAGGAATGGAGGATGGGTGCCTTGTGCGCCTAAATAGAAACCCAGGATGCAACTGATTCCTGAGCAAGAAGTCGGCGATACTCCAGTTACCACCAAGCACTCCCACCAAGTGGGTAACACAACCTCACCCTATGCGCATCCGACCCTCACACTAGAAGATAGCGTAGCAGTACTGTATGAGCAGGTACTACATACACCACTGGAGATAGCGTTGGGAAGCTGGCCTGGCAACCTAAGATGCAGAGGTTCTGAGGACGCAATTAGAGAAGGGAGAGGATAAAAAAACCTTTGTGTCTAAGAAGATACTTGGCCAGAAAATGGAACCACCACAATGATCGACCAACCAGCTTGGGGCAGAAACAAAGGAGTAAACACAAGGCGTTGCTCCCCTGGAGGGTGAGATAAAGAAACTGCAGCAATAACGGGATGGAATAAGGAGAGGGCAGGAGATAGCCAGGGCTACCGGGAATGACAGAGTCCCAAGTAATGGTGTAGACTTAAGTAAGGAAAGGGTCATCCGATGAGCAATCATGGATAAGGTTCACGGGAACAGCCACGTGGCATGCGATCATGAGAAATGCCTATGGAGACTGGTAGACTGCATCTGCAAGGGGCAATACTAGATGGGAAGGGATGCGAGCATCGGGAAGGAGAAGCTAAGGTTATTAATGTGGCTTAGTGAGGAGTGGATTTTATGTGACTCATAGGGATGAGTCATAGGTATGTTATGATTTGCAAATAATTTGATTTAAAGGTCTGTGGTATTGCATATGTGCCGCCTTGGGTCACCTGTCTGGTTTATGGTGATATGTTACTTTTAGCACAGGGCCTGATTCCCAGGTTCTGTGTTTTACACTTGTGATGGCTGCAGTCACATGACATATTTGAAAGAGGATTGCGAGACTCACAGCTGTGAGTCATATGTGCCATGTGAGTCGAGGAGTGAGTCAGTAGGTCATGCAGAGCGACTATATAAGGAGGAGTCTAGTGACAAGGGGAGTGGACATCCTCCGTCTCCTCTATTTTCCTTGCGGTTGAAATCAACCGTCAATGCTTGGGATCTCACGCAGCACCCACCCCCCCTCACTTCCCATGATGGCTTCGGGCTATGAGTGACGGCCATCTACCTCCCTCCACTGTCCTCTTTCGCTTTGTACGCGTTGAGGCATTCCTTCTTCTGTTTTCCGGTATGCCTTTCGCGCTGCTCGTCCTCACCTCTCTCCTAGCTTAGCGAGGCCCCTCCACAAAGTTAACGACTGTTCGCTCCCCATGCTTCAGAGGGCTGGGAACATGGTTTGTGCTACGCGAGGACTCTCCAATAGGCCTTCGGGTCGATCTTGCTGCTCCCCACGGTTGGCTTAAGCGGTGGTATTCCATCCACTAAATGACCCTATCTCTGGTAGAACAAGGGACTACGTGAAAGATGTGGTAAGATTGCTTACCTCCCGCCCCTGGGGACTGCCTAGAAAGACAAGAACACGATTTCTGAGAATTGACATGGTCGCGTTTGGTTTCCTTCCTGACCGGACGGTTAGATTGGCTTGCACCCTACTGCTCCACCCTCACTTGGCTTGCACCCTATTGCTACATTGCCTGACTTTGATACCCCTCGCGCATCTCCACGGGACTTCCCGGTCTACTTGGCACTGGTCCCTGTGCCCTGCCCAGGGTTCCGTTTCCGCGGCCTGCCCTTCTCCCTGCTCGGGTCCGGTTCCACTTTGCCGGATTTATCCCTTGGCCGTATATCTTTTCTGTCGTAGGTGGCACTGATTCGGCTGGGTTAGGACTGTTTTGGGCGGCTCTTCCTATGGGGTTCGACCACTGTCAGGTTGTGAGGTTTCTTTTGTTCTGATAGGCTTGTGTGGCTTTTCTTTACAGTCTTCACAGTTTGTATATATTACAGGTTGCAGGACGGGGGAGGTTTTTCAACTGCGCAGGGTTTGGGCGGGGAGTGTCATGTTCCGCGGCTATCGGTCCTGTCTGCCAGTGAGTCTTTCTTCGCCGGTTCGTTGACTGTTTTTCTTGTGGTTGTTTCGGGCTGGCCTCGGGGGGGAGGTTTATGTGTCTGCTATAGCTAGCGCTAAATGCGGATGGTGTGCTTTGAATACAGAATAAAATTGATGATAAAAAAAGTAAAAAGACCCACAAGGGGAGGGGACATACTCCGTCTCCTGTATTTTCCTCATACTTGAAATCAACCATCAACGCTGGGGATCTCGCGAACCATCCACCCCTCTCTCCCCTCCTACGATGGCTTCGGCCTAGGAGTTACGGCCGCCCACCTCCCGCCACTATCCTGCTTTCCTTTTTTACAAGTCACAGCTTGTCTCCCACTGGGTTCCGGTATGCCTTGCGCACTGCCTGTCTCTACTCCCTTCAGAGTTTAGCGAGGCCCCTCCTCACAGTCGGCAATAGCTCACTTCCCATGATACAGACGGCTGGGAACACGGTTTGCTGTACGCGAGAACTCTCCAACAGGGCCTCGCGTCGATCTTGCTCCTCCATATGGTTGGCCTACGCGGTGCTATCTCATCCACAAAGTGAGGTTATCTCTCGTAGAACAAGGGACTACATGAGAGATGCGGCAAGGACGCTTGCCTTCTGCCTGTGGGGACCGCCTGGAAAGACACAAACACGACTACCAATATTTGCCACGGTCGAGTTCGGTTTCCTTCCTGAGCTCAAGGTTGGATCAGCTGGCACACTACTGCTACAACCTCGCTCCGCTGGCACCCTACTACTACACTGCCTTGCCTCCGTGCCCTTCCGGCGCCCCCACCGGGCTTCACGGTCTGGATGGCACTAGCCACTGTACCCTGCCACGGGCTTTATTTTCCTCAGCCTGGGTCTGTCTCTCCTTAGTTTGCCTTCCACTTTGTCGGGCATGCCCTTAGTCACAGTAGTCATTTTGTCGCAGGTGGTACTGATTGGCCCTATTAAGACTGTTTAGGGCAGCTATTACTATTGGGTTTCGAGTACTATAGGGAAGTGGGGTTTCTTTTGTTCTGATAGGCTTGGGTGGCTATTTTCTACAGTGGTTACCGTTTGTATATACTACCAGTTGCGGGGCTTGGGAGCTTTTGCGACTGCACGTTGCTCGGGCCGGCGTGTTTCATCTTCCGTGGGTTTCGGTCCTGTCTGCCAGTGTGCCTCTCTGTTCCGGGTCTTTGACAGTTTTTCCTCTGGCTCTTTGATGCTGGCATAGGAGAGGAGGTTCATGTATCTGACATAGCGACTGCTGCATCCGGATGGTGTACCTGGAACAGAGAACAAAATTGATGATAAAAAAAAAGCAGATAAAAAAACAAAGGGCAAGGAGAGGGGACATCCTCCGTCTCCTTAACTTTTCTTACGGTGAAAATCAACCCCCGAAGTGCGGAGTTCATGTACTATCCACCTCTCCTCTCCTCCCACCATGGCTTCCGCCTAGGTGTGACCACCATTTTCGGCCTCCCCTCCCTGCCCTCTCCTTCTTCTCCAAGAGGTCCGAGGTTTCCTTCATCTATCTGCAGGTATGCCTTTCACACTGCCCATTCGCGCACTGTTTGTCCCTTAGTGGGGCCCCTCCACCGTGTCAGCGACGGCTCGCTTCCCATGCTTCAGTTGGCTGGCACAACAGTTTGCGGTATGCAAGAACTCCTCAACAGGCCCTCGGGTCTATCAAGCCCCGCCCCACTGGTGTGTTATGTGGTGGTATCCGATCCGATAAGTGATGCAATCTCTCTAACAAAGAAGGACTATATGAGAGACATCGTAAAACGCTTGCCTTCCCCTACTGTCGACCCCCTAGTCGGACACGAACATGATTACCAAGAGTTGACACAGTCGCGTTCTGTTTCAGACCTGTTCTGGTAGTTCGATCAGCTTGCACCCTACTGCTACCTTGTTTCTTGGTTAGCACTCTACTGCGGCTTCCTCTTTCACTGCACCACACAGGTGGCCTGTTTTTGTTCGTTTTGTCGCATTCTAGGATGACTTCTACCCTTTTTTGCTGTCCGTACATATATGTGGCTCAGGTTGTTGTGGGATCTACAGTGCTTGCTTTGCTTTTGTTTTATTCAGGCGATGTTCCTTGTGATTACCTTCTTCTGATTTCCTGCTTATTCTTAGTTAGGCTGCTCCTATTCTCTGACTTCACTTGCGAGGTTGCGACGGGTTTTTCTTTACCCTAGAGGTGTGGTGAGGCCCATACTAGAGGGTCCTGTAGGTATGGTAGGGCAGGGTGGGAGGAGGAATGGGGATAGTTGATACGATAGCTAGTACTGCATGCAAGTTCTTGTATGCTAAATAACATTTAATACATGATCAAAGGAAGAAAAGGAAAAACAGAAGGACAAGAAGAGTGGACATCCTGCGTTGTCTCTATTTTCTTCGCCCTTCCAATCAACACTCAATGCTTGGAATCTGACCAACTATCTGCCGCCCCCCTCTCCTCCCAAGATAGCTCTGGCCCAGGAGTGACGGCTATCTACCTGTGCCCACTGTTCTGTTCCACATTATGATCCGTCGAGGCATTCAACTCTCTGGGTTCCGGTATGCCTTTTGTGTTGCCCATCCCTGGCCCTCTCCTTTGTGAGCGAGGCCTCTCCACACTGTAAGCCTCCGTTCGCTCCCCATGCTTGAGATGGCAGGGAACAAGGTTTGCAGTATGTGAGAACACTCCAGCAGGCCCACTGGTCGATCGTGCGCCTCCCCACTATTAGCTTAAGGGGTGATATCTGATCCACCAAGTGAGACTATCCCTCGTAGAATCAGAGACTACATGAGAGACACAGTACACTCTCCTGCCTTCAATCCTTGGGGACCAACTGGAAAGACACCAACCCGATTACCGCCAGTTGATACAGGCGCGTTCAATTTCCTTCCTGACCTGAGTTTTTGACCAGCTTGCACCCTACAGCTACACCGTTGTTTGGTTTGCACCGTACTGCTACACGCCTTAGCTCGACGTCCTTCCGACGTTTCCACCAAGCTTCTCAGTCTGAATAGCACTAGTCCCCGTGTCTTGCCACGGGTTCTGTTTTCCACGCCTAGGGGATTGGTCTCACAGGTTCTCCTTCTACTTTGTCGGATATATCCCTTAGTGATTGATATTTTGTGTCGCAGATGGCACTGATCCAGCTACGTCAAGACAGCTTTGGGCAGGGCCTGTTATGGGGGTAGACCACGGTCGCGATGTGGGGTTGCTTTCACTACGACAGGGTTGGGTGGATATCTTTTACAGTCTAACCGGTTGTGCATGCTCTAAGTTAGGAAGAGCGGGAGTTTTTTTGACTGCGCAGGGTTTGGGTAGAGGGTGTCATGTTCGCGTGGTCTCCGTCCTGTCTGCCAGTGCGCTTTCCTGTCCAGGTTCATTGACGGTTTTCCTTATGTCTGTTTCGGGCTGGTATATGTTGGGAGCTTTATGTGTTTGCCATAGCTCGCGGTACATGCCGATGGTGTAAACACAGAATGTTATTGATGATAAAGAAAAAAAGAAAAAAGGGGAAAAAAAAGGAGAAAAAAAGTATCACCGAACTGGGACCATTTTCCATGCGCTTGAAATCAACTGTCAATACTGCGCATTTCACGAACCATCCACCACCCTCTCACCTCCCATCATGCCTTCGGCCTAGGAGTGATAGCCATCCTCCTCTACCTGACCTGTATTGCCTTTCTGATCGACAGGGCTTTCCACATCCGGGTGCCGGTATGTCTTTCACGGAGCCTGTTCTCGCCCCTCTCCTCTCTTAGGGAAGACCTTCCACACAGTTGGCAACCTCCGGCATTCCATGCTTCCGACTGTGGAGACCCTGGTTTTGGTTATGCACAAAGTCTTCAATAAGCTGATGGGTCGATATCGCTCCTCCCCACCGTCAGCTGAAGCGGTAGTATCTCATCTACTAGGTGACACTATCTCTCATAGTACAAGGGACTACATGACACACGTGGTAAGCTCGCTGGCCTTCTGCCTCTTGGGACCACCCCGAAAGACACGAACCCGATTACCGATAGTTGATACAGGCACTTTCGGTATCTTTCCTGATCTGACCCTTGGATCGGCTTGCAACCGACTACTATACTGTCTTACCTCGATGGCCTTCGGGCATCTTGACTAGGCTATCTAGTCGGGATTGCACTAATTTTTGTACCCTGCTACTCATTTCGTTTTCCACAGCTTGTCCTTTGCTCTCTTGCGTCCCACTTCATATTTGTCCGGTATATCACTTAGCTGTAGACGTTCATTGTCATACGTGGCATCATTAGCCCGGGTTAAGTCTGTTTAGGGCGGCTCTGGCTATGGAGTGAGACTACAGTCAGGAAGTGGAGTTTCTTTTCTTTTGATGGGCTATGTGGCTTTCCCTTACTGTCTTCACCACTTGCGTATTCTATAAGTGGTGAGGTAGGGGAGCTTGTTCGACGGCTCCCGGTTCGGGCACCCGGTGTCATGTTTTCCCGGGATGTCAGTCCTTTCTCCCCCAGTCCGTTTCTGTTTGGGTTCATTGACGGTTTCTCTTCTGGTTGTTGCAGGCTGGCGTAGGTGGGGAGGTTTATGTATCTGCCATAGCTTATGCTGCATCCTGACAGTGTACCATAAAAACAGAACAAAATTGATGCGAAAAAATGAAAAATAAAAACTAAAAAAGGGAAAGCAGATTAGACATCCTCCATTTCCTCGATTTTGCTCGTGCTTGAAATCAACCCACAATGCTTGGGATCATACAAAGCATCGACCCCCTGCCTCCCCTCCAACAATGGCTATGTCAGCGCAGCAATGGCCTTCAACCTGGTCGCACTGTCCACGCCTAGCTTTCAACCTGTCCCGGGTTTCCACGCTCTGGATTCCGATATGCCGTTACTACTGCCCATTACCACCCGTTGCCTCTCTTAGCGGTCACACTCCATAGAGTCCACGACTACTGAGTTCACACTCCTCAGACAGCTATGAACACTGTTAGCGGTATGCTAGAATTCTGCAACAGGCCCCCCAGTCGATTTGGCACCTCGTCACGGTTTGCCTAAGTGGTGGTATCCCGTCCACTATGTAGCACTATCTTTCTGAGAACCAGGGACTACATGAGAGACGTGGTAAAATCGCCTAGCCTACTGGGTTTGGGTACCGGCCAGAAGGAGATGCAGACAATTACCAATAGTTGATACAGTCGTATTCGCCTTCCTTCCTGAGCTGACGGTTCGATTGGCTTGGACCCTCCAGCTACACCCTCACCCGGCTTGCACCCTACTGCTACTCCACCTCACTTGAGCACCCTGTTTCCGCCTCCACTGTGATTGCCAGTCAGGATTGCATTTCTCTCGGTGCGTTACCATTGTTTCTGTTTTCTTCCCCTTGTGCTTTCCATTCGGTCTCTAACTGCCTGGGTCAGGTATTACCCTTTAGCCGCAGATATTTCTTGTCGTAGGTGGCCTAGGGCCGCAGTTGTATGGGTGATGATAGGATGTCTACAGGGATCCTCGTTGCGGGTTTAGGCTACTGTCAGGGTCTGGGGATTCTTTTATTTTAATTGCCTGGAGTGGCTTTCTTTTTACACACTTTACCTTTTGTGTATACTACAAGTTGCAGCACTGGGGAGTTTTTCCACGTGTGTGTGGTCCGTTCACGGGGAGTCATGTTCCTGAGATTTGGGTCCTTTCTGTCAGTGCGCCTTCCGGTTTGGGCTTCGTGGACAATTTTTCTGCTGGCTGCTTCAGGCTGGGGTAACGTGGGAGGTTTATGTATCTGCCATAGCTTCCTCTGCATGTGGACAGTATACCGTAGACACAGAATAAAATTGTTGATAAAAAAAAGAGAAAAAAAAGAACAAGAAAAGGGCAAGGAGAGAGGGTATCCTCTATCACCTCTATTTTCTTGATGCTTCAAATCAATCCTCAACGCTTGTGATCTCACGAACTATCCATCCCCCACCTCTGCTTCCACGATGGTGTTGGCCGTAGAGTAAGGGCAACTCTTTTCTCATTGCCCTTTACTGCTTTTCTATATATCAGGTCTTTCCTTTCTCCATGGGCAGGTATGCCTTGCACGCTAGACATTCTCGCCCCCTTCCTGGCTTAACCAGGCCATTCTCCATGGTCGGCGACTATTCTCTTCACATGCTTCAGACCTCTAGTAACATGGTTTGCAGTATGCGAGAATCCGGAAACAGGCACACGGGTCGATCTCACTACTCCCCACTGTCAGCTTAAGCGCTGGTATCACACCCATTAAGTGACAACCTCTCTCTCAGAACGGGGGACTACATGCAAGACTCGGCCAGCTCATGGGCCTTGCACCTCTGGGGAGCACCTAGAGAGACACAATCACGATTACTGATAGTTGATACGGTCATGTTCTGTTTCTTTCCGGATCTGTCAATTGCATCGGCTTGCATAATACTGCTACACTGCCTTACCTCGACCCCCTTCAGGTGCCTCTACTGTACTTTGTGGTCCAGATTTGCACTGGTCCCTCTGCCTTGCCCCGTGTCCTGTCGTTTTCCGCCCTGGTTTCTCTATTCGGTCTCCATACTCCGGTATCAGATTTATCTCCTGGCCGTAGACATTGATTGTCATAGGTAGCACTGTTTGGTTGGGATAAAGTGGTTTGTTGATGCCTTCGCCGCTGTGTTGGGCCACTGTCGGATCGCAAGAATTCTTTTGTTTTGATGTGTTTGGTGGCTTTCTTTGATATTCTCTAACATTTGTATACACTTCAAGTTGCGGGGCCAGGAGTCTTTTCAACCACACACGGTTTGTTCCGTCTGTGTCCTGTTACTGGGGTGTCGCTCCCATCTGCCAGTGCGCGTTGCAGTTAGGGTTTCGTCTTCCAGTTTTTCTTGTGGCTGCTACGGGCTTGTGTAGTTGCGGGGTTCAACAGTCTGCCATAGCTTGCTCTGCATGCAGATGGTATACTGTAAATACTGCATAAAATTGATGATGAAGAAAGAAAACAAATCAAAGGGATCTAGGACAGTGGCCATCCTCCTTCTCCTTTATTTTTCTTGTTCTTGAAATCAACCTTCAACGCATGCGATCTCACAAACCATCCACCCCCCCATCTCCTCAAGTGATAGCTACAGCCTAAGAGTGATAGCTATCCACTCCGTCTTGCCTATCTTTGCTTTTCTCAGTGAATAGGAATCCCTCCTCAAGGGTGCCAGTATGCCTTCAAGGCTGCACATTGTACCCGGATCTTCACTTTGCAAGGCCCCTCTACAAAGTTGGCGACTGTTTGCTTCCGATGCTCCAAACGCCATGGAACCTGGTTTGTAGTACGCTAGAATCCTTCAACAGGCCGATGGGTCGATCTTGACGCTCTGCATGGTTGGCTTAACTGGGGGTGTGCCATCCACTGACTAACGCTATCACTCATAGAGCAAGGGACTACAGCGAAGATACGGCAAGATTGCGCGCCATCTACCACTGGGGACCGCTGAGAAACACGCGAAGAAGATTACCGATAGTTCATACCATTGCATTCAGTTTCCTGTCTGACCTCATAGCTGTAGCGGCCTGCACACTACTGCTAGCCCCTAACTGGGCTCGAATCCTACTACGATGCCACCTCTTTTCGGTGGCAAGCAGGTGGTGCTATTACTGGTCTTCCCTGTGAAGATTTCACTGGTCTCTCTCACTTTCCCCTGGCACTGTTTCCTTCCGCTTGGGCTTTTCTAGTCTGTCTCATACGACCATTGCCGGGTATTACCCATGAGCAGTAGACATTTATTGTAGTAATTGGCTTACATCTTTGGCTGTATTGTTGGGATTTCAGCAGTCTATGGTGGTTCACGCGCAGGGTTAGGGCTGCTGCCAGCATTAGGAAATCCTTTTTTGATTTGATAAAGTTGGCTCGCTTTCTCTTTCCTGTCTTTACCGTTTGTGCATACAACCAGTTGCAGTGAGGCAGAGTTTTTTCAACTGTGCAGAGTCTGTTCGTGGAGTGTCATGTTCTGGGAGTTGCAGTCATGGCTGCCACTACACGTTCCAGTTAGGTTTTCATTACTTGTATTTCTTCTGGCTACTTCGGGCTGCTGTAGGGATGGCGGTTTATGTGTCTGCTATAGCTTGCTGTTCATGTGAATGGTGTACCTTAAACACACAATGAAATTGATGATAAAATAATAAGTAAAAAATAAAAAAGTAAAAAAGCAAAGAGAGCAAAGAGATTGGCCATCCTCCTTCTCCTCTATTTTCCTCATACTTGAAATCAGCCTACAACACGGGGGATCTCACAAACCATCTGGCCTCCCGCTCTTCGTCCGTGATGGCCTTGGCCTAGGAGTGATGGCCACCCTCCACTCACGGACCTTGATTACTTTTGTTGGTGTCTAGGCTTTCCCACCTCAGGATGCCAGTATGACTTTACCGCTACTCATTATCCCCACTTTCCCCACTTAGCGAGGCCCCTACACAGTGTTGGCAACTCTTCACTCCGCATCCTTCAGATGGCTTAGAACTCGCTTTGCAGTACGTAGGAGCTCTTAAACAGGCCCCAGGGTCGATCTCACTCTTCACCACACTTGGCTTAAGCAGTGGTATCCTATCCGCTAAGTGACGCTATCTCTCGAGGAACAAGGGACTATGTGAGAGATGGGGTAAGAGACCTTGCCTTCTGCAACTGTGGTGCGCCTTGAAAGATGCGAGGACGATTACTAGTAGTTTCCTCTCTCGCGTTCAGTTAACCTCCAGACCTGGGAGCTGGATTGGCTTGCACTCTATGGCTCCACCCTCGCTGAGCTAGCACTCTGCTACTACACTACGTCATACAAGCCCCCTTTTGGCACCTCGACCGGGCTTGCCCCTCCCAGATTGCATTGGTCTCAGTGACTTGCCACGGGTTCTGTTCCCGCTCCACTTGCGCTTTTCCTTTTGGTCTTCCTCCAACTTTGTTGGGTGTTACCCTTCAGCTGTAGAGCTTCATTATCTTATGTGGCCTGCGGCTTGGCCGGTATGGTTGGGGTTTAGGCTGTCTAAAGTGGTTCTGGACGCCGGTTTGGGCTACTGCCATGGTCTTGGTTTACTTTTATTTTAATGGACCTGAGTGGCTTTCTTTGACTGTTTTCACCAGTTGTATATAATACAAGTGGCTGGGCGCGTGAGCCTATTTAAACTGCACGTTGCTTGTTCACGGAGTGTCAAGTTCCCAGAGTTTCTGTCCAGTCTACCGGTGTGCATTTTGGTTACAGTTTTGTTGACTCTTCTCATCTGACTGCTTCGGGCTGGCGTGGTGGGTAGGTTTATATTTTGGCTATCGCTAGTGGTGCATGTGGACAGTATCCCTTAAACACACAATGAAATTAATAACAAAAAGAAAAAGGAAAAGAAAAAATGCGCACAGATTGGCCATCCTCCATTTCCTCTATTTTCTGCGTCATTGAAATTGACCCTTAATGTTTGTGAGGTTACGAATCATCCACCCCCCCCCCTCTCCTCCCACTATGGCTGCAGCCTCGGAGTAATAGCCGTATGCCTCTTTCCTTCAATGCCGCCTTCAGGTTTTCCAGACGTCAGGCCTTTCCCTCCTCCAGCTGCTGGTATGCCTCTCACGCTGCCCATTCTTGCCCATTTGCTTGCTTAGTAATGTCCCTCTATAAAGTCAGTGATGGTTTGCTACCCACACTTCTCGCATCTGGCAACCGCATTTGAGGTATGCGAGGACTCTTCATCGGGCCCAAGGCTCGATGTCGCTTCTCTTCACAGTTGGCTCAAGCTGTGAGCTGCCATCTACGATGTGACCCTGTCTCTCATAGAACAAGGAACTACATGGCACACTCTGTAAAATCACTTGACTTCAACTACTGGAGACCACCTAGAATGAGGCGAACATGATTCCCTAGAGTTAACACAGTCCTATTTGGTTTCCACTATATTCTGTCTGATGGATTGGCTTGCAGCCTACTGCAACACCCTCCCTTGGCTTGCCCCTTACTGCTTCACTTGCTTTTACCCTTCCCCATATGTGGCCCTCCATCTGAGTTGTGGCGCATTCTGTGATGAATTCTGCGGTTCCTGTTGCCAGCGTGTATACCTGACAGGTTTTTGTGAGATCTACAATGCTTGCTTTTCTTTTAGTTTACTTCCACCATGTTCCACGAGGTTACGTGCCTATCTTTTTCTCCTTGTTCTTAGTTAGACTTCCCATATTCTCCGAGTTGGCTGACAAGATAGAGACGCGGTTTTCTTTTAGGAGAATGTGCGGTTAGGCCTCTACCAGAAGGTCTTAGAAATATGATCAGGCTTGGCAGAGGGAGGCATGGGGATTGTTAATACTATAGCTAGCACTGCCTTTGAGTTCTTGTACCTTAAATAACAATAAACACGTGATAATAAAAAAAAGGAAACCAAGAGAAAAGAGCGAGGAGATGAGGCATAATCCCTCTCCTCTATTTTCCTTGCACTTGATATCCTCCCTGCATACTTTGACCTCAGGAACTATCCACCTCCCCCATCTCCTCCCTCGATGGCCTGAGCCTACGAGTGAAGGCCCTCCACCACCTCACTACCATCTTTTGCTTTCTTGAGCAATGGGGCATTCCTTCCGCCTGTGCCAGTATTCTTTTCACTCTACCTGTTCTCGCCTCTTTCCTCACTTATCGACGACCCTCCTCACCATGGGTTACCATTCGCTTCTCTTGATTCGGATGGCTGAGAATACAGTTCGCGTTATGGTGGAACTTCTTACCGGGCCCCGGGGTCCATCTCACTCTTCCCCTCAGTCGACTTCAGTGGTGGTATCCCATTGATCACAGGACGCTATCTCTCATAGAACAATGGACTACATGATAGATAAGGTAAAATTGCTGGACTTTTGCTCCAGTAAACTGCGTGGCAGGACACCAACACAATTACTGATAGTTGATGGCGTCACATTCACTTTCGCGTGTGTTTCAGCGCTTGGATATTGCCGCACTCTACTGCTACCTACCTCTGCAGCTTGCACCCAACTCCTTCTTTGTTCAAACTTGGCGCATCCTGGACAGGTCTGCCCGGCTTCCCGCTCTAGATTGTATTTGTCTCTGTGCCTTGCCATGTGTCCTTGTTGCTTCCACTTAGGCTGTTCCCTTCAGTCACCCATGACCTTTGCTGCGTATGACTATTTCGCTGTAGATGTTTATTGTTGTAGGTGGCCCAGGGCTGCGGCTGCATGGTTAGGGTTTAGATTGTTAGTAGCGGTTCTTGCTACGAGTTGGGTATACTGTCAGGGTGCTGGATTTCGCTTGTTTTGATGGGCTGGGTGGCTTTCTTTTTACAGTGTTTGCCCAACGTGTATACTATAAGTTTACTTGGCGAGAAACTGTTTTTGACTGCGCGGTGTTTGTTCGGATAGTATCATATTCCCTCAGGTTTGGTCTTATCTGCCACTGCACCTCACTGATCTGGCTTCATTGCCAGTTTTTCTTCTGGCTACTTGGGGGGCGACATAGGAGTGGAACTTACTCAGTTTGCCAAAGCTGGGGCTGCATGCGGATGCTGCACCTTTAAACATGGAATAAAAGTGCCGATAAAAAAGAAAGAACTAATAAAACCCCTGAGATGGGGCCATCCTCAATTTCCTCTATTTTCCTTGCACTTGAAATCAACCCGCAATGCTTAGACTTCCAGAACTATCCACGCCCTCACTCCGCTCCCACCGTGCTGGGTTGGCCAAGGGGTGACATCCACATGCCACTATCCCTCACTTGCCTCCTCTCCTTTTATGAGTCCATGCTTCACTTAACCCGGGTTCTGGCTTGCCTTGCGGGCGGCCCACCCTCCCCCCTCTCCTCCTTTATTATGGCCCATTCCCACGGTTGGCAATTGATAGCTTCCCTTAGTACAGATGCCTGGGAACACAGTTTCTAGTAATCGAGAACTCATCAACAGGACTGCTGGCCAAGCTTGCCCCTCCCCATGGTTGTCTTAAGTCACTGTATCCCATCCACTACATGAGACTACCTTCAAGAGAACAAGGGACTACATGAGAGATGCAGTAAAATCTCTAGCCTTCAGCCACAGGGGACTGCCTAGCAAGACACGAACACGATCAAAGAGACTCGACTTGGTGGCGTTGAGTTACCACCCCATTCCGACCACTGGATAGGCTTGCACCCTACTGCTACACTCTCTCCCACCTTGCCCCCTACTGCTCCACTCTCCCGTTCTGCACCGACAGGTGGCCTCTTATCTCAGACGCACCAGGTTCCAGGATGACCTCTATGATGTCTGCTGCTAGCACCTATATCGGACGCAGCTGATGAGCGACTCTGCTTCGCTAGTTTTTCTTTCATTTTTCTGCGGTATGTCCTGTATGGTTACCTTCCCCAGTTTTCCTTCTTGTTTCTTATTTAGGTTTCTCCTGGCCTCTAGGTTCCATTTGCAAGCTGTTATGCACTTTTCTTGGAGGTGAGATGTGGGGTCAGGCTCACACCGGTTGGTCTTGAACGTACGGTCGAGCCTGGTGGGAGGACAAATGGTGATTGTTTCTTTCCTAGCTAGAGTTGCATAGATGTTTCAGGACCCAAAATACCAACGAATATATGATGATAAAATAAATGGAAAAAGAAAAAAAGCTGCAGATGTGGTATCCTCAGTGTCTCCTGTTTTCCCTGCGCTTAAAATGAACTCCTCAAGCTTGGTCTTCACAAACCATCGGCCTCCGCTCTCTTTCCACGCTGTCTTCAACCTACGCATGTAGTAGACTTCCATCCTCCCATTATAGTCTTCTGCGTCTTTTCTAAGCCTCATGGCTTTCCTTCCTGTGGCTGCTAGGATGTCTCTGGCGCTGCCCGTTCTCACCACTTTCCTCACTTATGGAGGCTCCTCCTTACCATCAGCTACCGCACACTTTCCATACTTCAGACTGCTGGAAACACGGTTTATAGTATATAAGAACTAATCAACAGGCTCATGGGTCGAGCTTGCGCTTCTCCACAGTGGGCCCAAGTGGCAGTATCCTGTCGACTAAGTGATGCTATCTTTCCATTGACTAGAGACTACGCATGGGTTGCTGATGAACCACTTGACTTCGCCCAATGCCGAACCCGTAGTAAGAGACGAATACACGTTCTTCACATTGACACTGTAGCGTTCCCCTTCCACCCAATTCTGGCTCCAGGATAGGGTTGCCCTCTGTTGAAATTTTCTATTATTCGTTTCATTAGTATATTTCTTCTAAATAACTTGTCTTTCTCTCCTTAAGTTGTATTTCTGGGTTACCTATAGATCACGAACATTACTACGGCAGGAGTATATACATTCTGTATTTCGCTTATATTTCATGATAACGATGGGATAATTGGATATATATTTTCTTATTGCATGTGGGAGATGTCTCGGTTATTCTCACTTATGTAGTGCAACCTTTTCGGAAGTTGCATCACATGTTGATTTTCAGTTTAAAATCTCTCACACCATTACGATTTATATATATTTTATTTTGGATGTACTTGGCAGTTTTTCGGGGTCAAACTTGTTTACACATATGCTTTTACAAGATTTTCCCGCTTATTTCTTTTCTTTGCTTAAGTATGCGCATCTGTATATATAGCTGGTTACTGCTCCGAGTGTTAGAAAGAATCAAGGACAAGAATTACTACCAATCTACCTTTCTACTACCATACTCCTCGCCTAAGTGTGCCTACAGTATACCTTTAATACTGTATCATATTCTCGTACTCAAGCTATTAAGATTGTGCTGCTACATACAAATTCAATAGGTTATGAGCCCAGCGCATTCATAGTCA
>JACCEG010000646.1:0-20077 GCA_014065205.1 Tuber brumale | reverse complement strand
AAGGACAAGAATTACTACCAATCTACCTTTCTACTACCATACTCCTCGCCTAAGTGTGCCTACAGTATACCTTTAATACTGTATCATATTCTCGTACTCAAGCTATTAAGATTGTGCCGCTACATACAAATTCAATACCCTCTACTGCTACACCCACCCTCAGGTTGCACCCTACTGGTCTACCCTCTCTTGCCATCCCCTACAGGTAGCCCACTTTCTCAGTTGCGTGGCGTTCCAGTATAATGTCTACAGTTTCCCCGGCCAGCCCGTATACCTGCCACAGTTGTTGTGGGATCTGCTTTCCGCGTTTATCTTTTATTTGTTTCACACATGTTTCGCAAAGTTACTTCCTTATATTTTCCTGCTTGTTTTTAGTTTAGCTTTTCCTATTCCGTGAGGTTGCTTGTACTGTAGAGCCTCATTTTCCTTTTAGGTGCAATGTGTAGTTATACCCATACCTGAGGAACTTGGCGATACAGTGGGGTCAAGTGGAGCGAGGAATGCGGATTTTTAATACCCTAGCTAGTACTGCATGTGAGTTGTGGTATCCTAAATAACAAGGAACACGGGATGATAGAAAACAAAACCAGGAAGAAAAATAGAAGAAAAGTAAAAAAGAAAAAAAGAAAAATGACAAATGAAAGAAAAAAAAAACACTGCAGAAGATACGAGTCACGGGCGCCATCAGAAACTCTTCCTTCTCCTCCGGGCTAGGGCCCGACCAACTATCATATGCAGTTTGGCACAAGGTTTACTCCATAAACCATTGCATCCTGATGTCTCTCTTCAGTGCACTTGTTCTCTATGGGCACCATCTCGCATTCCGCAATAAAGCCAATGGCATGGTACTGGACAAACCAGGGAAGGCCCCTTATGACTTGCCCGCCTCATTCCGTATCATTGTCCTGCCGAAAAGTGTGCACCAAATTCTGGGCAGGATAATAGCAACATGCCTCCATACCGGTGCCCACTTGCAGCGTCTTTTATCACTTCACCAAACCCGC
Source organism: Tuber brumale (assembly GCA_014065205.1). Lineage (NCBI taxonomy): Eukaryota > Fungi > Ascomycota > Pezizomycetes > Pezizales > Tuberaceae > Tuber > Tuber brumale. Next base: position 19,073 of record JACCEG010000646.1, on the reverse strand, counting down.
TTGCTCCAGCGCTTGAGTACCTTTTCTGAGGCCGAAACATTATCTCACAAGGCTTACCTTTGCCTGCGCCCTAAACTAAAGGTCTTGACCCTTTTCCGGCATATTAACGATGGTTTTCACAACGTCTTAGTCACCATGGCTTGTGAAAAACTGGCCACTAAACCCGTTAACGGCTATATAGTCACATGGGTAAGGTCCTTCCTCTGTGGGTGCTACAGCTGCCTGGTTTTCCACTGGTCTCAACAGGATTTTATCTGTATCGCCATCTGCAGACCGCAAGGGTCACCAATATGTACGCTCCTGCTTATGATGTACATTTTCAGCGTCCCTTTCCCCATCCCAAGCAGGCTCCTCTCTTCCCACAAAGATGATTCCGCAGGTATAGTTGCCTCCAACTCTTATCGCAGGAATGTTGTTAGGCTTCAAGGCATCATCCAGTCTCTCCAAGTAAGGGTGAGGCGGCTGGGGGTGGTCCTTTCCATCCTCAAGACGAAACCTATCCACATGGTGAATCCGGTGTAGAAGGGCACACCCTGGGTGATCTTGGTCCTGCTAGGTGGCCTCCTTTGCATCCCCTTCCCAGCTAATCTGGTGGCTTGGCTACTGGTTCAACCTTTTCACTACCTTCTACCCTACAGCGACGACTTTGCACTTTGCAAGGTAGCAAGCCTGCACCCAAGGGGCCTACGCAACTATTCAGTGGCTCGTGAGGCCCCGCAAGCCTTATCCCCCCTGTCTCTTCCATCCTCTGGCTTCCTGCCTCATCCACCAGATTCTGCTCTATACAGGAGACTTGCTCTCGCCTAACCTCACCTTTTTGGACCAGATGTCCATCCTTTGGAGGACAGTCTCGAGGTAGGTAACTAAATGGTTCCCATCTACTACGTCGGGTATCCTGGGATGTGAGTTGGCTCCCCCTCCCCTTCTCGGAATGATCATCCAATGGTAAAGGCTAGCCACTGGGCCTCTTGTTGGCCTCCCACCGGAGGCCAACCTAATGACCACATGCCTCCACCTATCCTTGCCGACCTCCTCATCCTTCCGCATCTTGGAGGATCAGCCACTCTTCACAAGGAAGCAGATATCAGTCTACCATACTCCACTCCTGAAATCCAGCCCCGCCAGCCACATGATGAGCAAACACCTACCTCGATATGCGATTACGCACCACATGCTGCCCTTCATAAGTATTCTTAGACCTGTACCAGTGTCCATGACCGAGCTCCTTCTGCAAAAGTAACTCCATCTGTAGGGCGAGGTCCCATCCTATCAGTCAATCAAGGCGAGTGTGAAAGCAGGGCTCCTCCGAGATTGGGCTACCCAGTCCCCCCCTGCATCCAACTACCCCTACGTCACGACTTTCTCTCCCCATCTCTTCATGGGACTCGGGAGCTTCAAAGCTAGGGGAATCTACCTGATGCATTCTGGCAAGAGTGACTTGACTGCTTGTGCTTCCTAGTTCATGGATGATACCTTCCCTCTCCCTGGTTTCTGCTAGCAAGATGTGGAAGGCTTTCTGTAAGCCATTCTTTCGCTGCTAATCTAACAAGGAACCTGGTGACTGCCTTCTCCAGGGGGTCACGGACATTGGCAGGGACAGCGATCCGGGGTCCAATTCAAGTACGCTCTACTCTCTGGCTAGGTGCTTTAATGCCACTGTTACCGGATTCACCCCGCGTATGCCACGGGCTTGGTGGGACCCACTACCCGTACAGTCTGTCCTGCAATAGGAAGCTCCAATATACGGCTGCTAGCCTCATGGCCACCAGCCCGCCGCTTTGTTGTGTTGCATCATGTCTGCTTTTCTTTTTCGCCTTTATCAAGTATTTGTTTATTTTATTTCCTTCAGGATTTAGTGTCAGCTATCCGACACTGTGAAAACGATCATATGTTGGGTACTATTTGTTTCCTCTGTGTTTGCGACATTTTTAGATTGAGGTTTTATTTATTCTATAGGTAGCGCAGCATGCAAGTTCTTGTACCAGAAACAATTAATCAGCAAAGAAAAAAAAGAAAAGACAAAACAAAAAAATAAACAAAAAGACCAAGGAGATGGGGCATTCTCTGTGTCTTCTATTTTGCTCAAGCTTGAACTCAACCCTCAAAGCTGGGACTTCATAAACCATCTACCGCCTCCTCTCCTGCCACCACGGCTTTGACCTAGGAGTGACGGCCATCTACCTCTACCTCTTACTGTCCTCTTGTCCTATTTTATGAGTTGAGGCTTTCCTTGCTTTGGGTTCAAGCATGCCGTTTGTGCTCCCCGTTCTCACTCCATTCCTCGCTTAGTGAGGCTCCTACACACGGTCGGTAACCGCTCACTTCGCATGCTTCATATGAATGGAACCACAGTTTGGGGTATGCAGGAACTGTGCAAGAGGCCTATAGGTTGCTCTAGCCTCTCCTCACACTCTGTTGAAGCAGTGGTAGCCGATCCACTAAGTGACTCAATCACTAACAGAATAAGGGACAAGACGGGAGATGTGGTAAAATGATTTGCCTTCTGCCAACCAGGACTGCCTAGTATGCTACGAGGACGATTACCGATAGTGGCCACTGTCGCATTTGGTTTCTACTCTACTCTGGTGGTTCAATCGGCTTACACCCTGTGGCTACACCATCTCTTGCCTTGCACCCTACTGCTACATCATCCTGCCTTGGAGCCCCCTGGGCCTATCAGTCTGGCTTTCCCACCTTTAGTACCTCTCTCTCTGTGCCTTGCCACTGGTCCATTTTCTCTCCCCTGGGGCACTTCCCTGCGGTCTCCAGCACCTTTGCAGGGAATATCCCTTTTGTGGTAGATGTTTTATTGTCACAGGTTATGGCAGGCTTCGGCTGTATGGCAGTAGGTTAGGTTGTTTTGGGTGAGTCTTGCTGTGTGTTGTAGCCGCTGTCGTGGTACGGGATTTCTTTTGTCTTAAGTGGCTGGGTGTATTTCTTTTTACAGTGTTTCCCATTCGGGAAGACTACGGCTTTGCTGGGCGGTTGAGTTTTTGTGATAGCAGGCAGTTTCTGAGATGGGTTTTATTTTGGCTGCTTGGCGACTCGCGTTGCGCAGGAGGTTGGTGTGTCTGCCATTACTTGCACTGCATATACGCGGTATGTCTTTAAACGCAGAATAAAACTTGATGACTTGAAATAAAAAAAGAAATAAAAATTACACTGCCAAGATGGGGTGTTCATGCTTCAGTCCAAGTTATTTACCTACTTATTACGTTCGGCTTTTACGAATATAAAACCTTAACACTCTTGACGGATTACTTCCATCAGACGAGAACTCTACTACCCGAGTAGAGCGGAAGAAAGACTACTGTAGAGGATAAGGATAACAGGCAAGAGAGTGTATCCCACCTCATCGCAGACATTCGCCTAAGAACTGTCGTCATGAAGAAACGAGAGCTGTATAGTCTAGCTATTAGTGGGAACTAAAACTGCTTATGAATCGTAACTGCTAGATGCAGACTACGAAAGAAATGCTAAGTTTGTAAATAATGGCGTACATCGGCGTGGATATAGCAGCTGTAGGAGTGAGAAAGAACTAGGACATGGCTGTATGCATTGGGCGATTTTCGACCTAGATTTCTGCCGCGATCATGAGACATAGAAACTCAAAATAAAGACCTGTGCCAGCAGACCATGCAGTAATCCGCCTGGAATCAAAAGTCCACCAAATACTATTGATCCTGACAACAACAGGTATCACTAGTTACCACGCCGATACCTTAATATTCGACCCATCAAGGAACCTGTCAAAATACCATTAGACTGCTACACAACTACTACCAAATGTTATGATTCTGGGTACCATGAGCAGCCCCACAATGGACACCTGTATAGAGGACCTCTCGCATACCCGAATGAGATTCCAGTAGCGGCACCACCCTTTCTAATATAAGAAAATGAGAACTCTGTGACGTACATGACACCCCTGATCAGGAGTCGGGGATAACTGTACTAGAATGGGTGGTGGGCGAAAGGGATATTATTGAAGCAGTAGATGATATGAAAAACATTTGGAGGGAGCAGATGATCAGTGGGTATTGAAACAACCCTATCTACCAGTTAGTAAAGGATCCACAGCACACCTCACGACACGGAATGATGCTATACTACAATATATGTAATTGTCTGCTTGACCTCTCCACCAGAGGTGGAGAATATTACCTATACATCGCCAAAGCTCATTGCGTGAATAGAGAAATGTTGAGAGAACTGAGGATAGGAAAATTACGTAATAAAGGATACCAGATCACAGATCAAAACCTTAGCTATGTGGAAGAATATATCTACTGGTGAGAGATGTGGAAGGACTTTAGCGACATTGTTCAGCAGTTTGATAGAAGCCAGCCGAATTGAGAAAGGACCACATTCCCTACAGGCAATCCCCTATCCCTTCCCTTTCCCTCGGAGATGGTTTTGTGCTGCGCTATTGACTTTATTATTCCCTTGACTAAGCTAAGAGGTCATGATTCAGTGTTGGTAGTGGTGGATAGAGCGCTCAGTTTCAGCTGGCTCATACCAATATCAGTGAATGTTACTCCAATTTCCATGGTGGACCTACTCTGACAACAGGTTTTTATGCCTCATAGAATATCCACATCAATTGTGAGCGATTCTTACACTCCACTTGCTTCTCAGTTTTGGAAACTAAGCTTGAAAACAATGGTAGTTGAATACACTATGGCGATGCCTGGCCGCCACATGACTAATGGACAACCAGCGAGGAAGATCACCAAACTTATAACAGAATTACTGAATGTTCTTAATGGCCGCCAGGCTAACTGGTTAATGTTCTTCCCGCCCGTGACAGTTTAGTCTAATACACCTCACTTGGTTACTATTGGAATGTCTACATATAAAGCAGTGTATGAATGAGGATACCAACTTCCTGATACCTACGAAGCCAACTCTGTGACAGTATCCGTCTCTGGTGATTGCTACAATCCACACCAGGTAATCAGGAATGTGGTATAGCAATCATCACGGCTGGCTACAGAAAGATCAAACATGATGGCAGCTAAGAGGCGGAATCTACACAAACCTGTTGAGATGGGATGATAGATTGTGCTTTGCGCAGATCAGTGTGCGATAGAATCCGGCAAATCTCGGATGCTACAGCCACGCTGGCGAGGTCCATTTACAGGACTGCAGTTCAATGACCATAACTAAAGCTATACTGCCAGTATGGATGCCTGGATGTACCGATAGAAGAAAGAAGTTTTGAACCTTTCCGGAGTTAAAACTGGTCAACTGTTAGGCGGACGCCAAACTCAAGTATAAAACTGAGGGACGTAGGCCCGAAATCTTTGATTGGAGAATCGGTCGAGGAACGCTCTTCTCGTTAAAGTAAGATAAGGTAAAGATTTAAAGTATGGAACAATATTATATTGCTAAGATCTCTTCTCCGTTGCTTGATGACGTCTTTAAAGCTCGAGTGGCACTTCGATATTTATATCCCGCATCTGCGTGTTCGTGGACTACTTCTTACTACTATGCCTGCGAAGTACCACTCTGGTTTTGAATACGCAAGCGTCCAGAATCTTATAAGTGCGAACACCGTTTGACCCTGAAACTTATCCCACCCTTGCGTGAACTCGGAATAGTATTCCTCAGTCGAGATGACTGCGCTATTTGTTATACCAAATAGCGGCCTCTGACTTAGATACCCGCATAGACTTTTATATGACTTTAGTCTTGTTGACTATCGTCCAATCGTCTCTTCGATCATGAAGTGATCAGGTTCATGCTGGGCCACCTAATGCCAATCGCAAGTCCGAGCCCGACGTGTCAGCGTCTTAAGGGTCTCTTGACTTATCTAGGTCTTCCATTCTGAGCATGCATCCCCTTGGTCCGCCGGCCTCCGTAGAGAGGTTCTATTACTAGGACCAACCAATCTACAGCTGATCTCAGAAGAACATGGGTGGATTTGGTATACCCCTAATAGCTTCCACTACTGGGATATCCTCTTAGAGTATGTCGCCGCAAACGTCGCGTCACTTTAGGCCCATTGTCCGGAAGCCTAACCTTGAAGCCTGCTATCTCAATGCGCCTCCCACGGGGTTCCTCCGTTCCACTTCCCAGATGTCGCCAAACGTCCGCTCCTATATATCCTGCGAACAGCATGCGGTCGGACAGACGGCGGCGACGTATATCGTGTTATGTAGTGGGCTTCATTGTTGTGACATTTTAGTTATGGGACGCAACTCTCGAAATCTCGCTAATGACCTACGGGCCCCATAAGGGGGCTCTAGGAGCATGTTGGCTCCGGTAAATTGAGGGTCTGTGCACAGTTACCCTACCGGGGGGTCTGTGCACATGTCTCGGATTTCCATATGCATAACATGATCTCCCTCCTACCAGGCTTCGCCTCGAATGCCTTTTATAACCATTTATAATTTCTTCTAAATACAAATTTCAGACTCAGTGTGGTAAGGGTAAAAAACCTCCCGCGTTTACTTGGCCAGGGTAGGAAAACTATTTCCTCACTATCTTACTTCTGCCCTTCCTGGCATGTCTGCATTTTCATTATGAAAATTCTCCACAACTTCCACTGCATTTTCCATACCGGTGGCAGGTTCGCTTGTGTTCTAATCTTCCGAACACCCTTGCCATTAAACAAAGTACCACAGTTCCCGCTTCTCTTGATCGCAGCTGCGTACTCGTTTCCTGTAAGAGCGAATCTCGCTTCTCGCGATTTTTTCAACCTCACATTGTAGATCGCCGGCGATGTCCTCCGGCTCTCTAGGGGGTTGCTGACGATTCTCATGAACTGACTCGCGATAGGGTTCCAATAGTGTGACGTGGAATACGGGATGAACGTTCCATCGCTTGGATATGTTGAGCTTGAAAGCTCGCGATCCACTTTTTTCCATGATTTGGAAGGGGCCCTATAGCTTTGGGCTTAGCTTCTAGGATTTTCGTTGTCTGCGGATGTTTTTTGCGTTCCACATTACTTTGTCCCCGATCTTGAAGACCCGCTGCTGTCGAACTGTTCGGTCATAATATTTCGACATCCCTTCTCGTGTCTTTTCTAGCGACCCTCTCGCTTGTTCATGTATCGTCTTAATCCAGTTTGCATAAAGTGTTGCTACTGGATTTTGAGCTTCGCGCTCCTTCATCTTCTGTGTCTCTGGATGGAATCCGTAGTTCGCATAGAAATGTGACCTCCCGCGAGCGTTGGTTGCGGAGTTGTTATAGGCATGTTCAGCTAAAGCTAGCAGCTGATACCAATCATCCTGATCGTAATTGGCAAAACTTCGCAGGCAACCTTCCCGCACTTGGTTGGTACGTTCAGTTTGTCCGTCAGTCTGAGGGTGATATGCCGTTGACATTCTTCGCTTAATTTCCAGTGCCTTGCAAAGGGATTCCCAAAATTCTCCAGCAAACTTTGAGTCCATGTCAGAGACGATTTCGGTTGGCAAGCCATGTAGCCTCAATACTTCTCTTAGGAATGCGTTTGCGACATCCTTTGCCGTAGCCGATGTCTGAAGTCCGATGAAATGTGCCATCTTCATGAATCGATCAACCACTACCATTATCTGAGTGCATCCTTGCGACTCCGGTAGTTGTGTGATGAAGTCTCCTGAGATGGACGCCCATGCTGCGTAGGGTATTTGCAATGGTTGCAATAGTCCGTATTTAGCATGTCTGGGCGATTTATTATGTTGACATTAATTGCAGGATGGTACATAGTCATTGACCCATGCCGCAAGTCGTCTCCAGTAGTAGTCTCTCATGATTATTTCCAAAGTCTTTTCTTGTCCGAAATGTCCTGCAACCTGTGCATCGTGACATCCTTCTGCAATCTTAGTATATAGTTCCTGACTGTTTGGTACAAATAGTCTTTGCTTATAATATAGTAGATGGTCGGTTAAGGTCCAGTCTTGGGGAAACTCCTTTCCTTCGTCTCATAACCTAATGAGTTCTTCCCTCCGTTGCCTCCAAGCTGCATCTGTCCCGATGGCTGCCTGTATCTCGCTTAGGAATTCAGGATTGCACTGCTTCATACCATTTTGCAGGATAATAGCATTTGATATTCGAACTTTTCTGGGTACTTCTGAAATATCGTACCAATATTCGTTGTCTTTAGCCGATGCCTGTAGGTCGCTGATACTTGGTTCCAGTTCCTTGACGATCAAGCATCTCGTAGCTATATCGGTGCTTCCGAATCCTGCGGTACCTAGGTCTGTGTCCTCCCAGTTGTCTACTTCCATCATATCTGAGGTGTTAACTTTTTCTACTACCAGTTGAGCTATGCGATCGCCCATTCTTATCTGGCAGTCCACATCCTTATGGTTGAATAGTACAACTTTGAGTTCACCGGTGTAATCCGCATCGAATACTCCTGCGCCGGTGGAGATTCCGTTTTGAACCGCTAATCCACTTCTTGGTGCGAGTCTTCCGCAAGTTCCTTCCTGTAACCCTACAGCTATACCCATCCTTATTAATGCTTGTCCATATTTCGGGACAATGTCATCTTCTATGGCGTACAGGTCATGTCCTGCCGCCATTCGTGAGCCCTTTGTTGGCAAGTATGCCTTTTTGCTCAATCTCTTGACCCTAATCACGGGCTCCTTTCCACCTCTGCGAGGATCCAAAGGCAAATCCTTATTTCCATCCCAGACTTCTCCTTCATCGCCTACCCTCGCTACTAGCGATACCAAGAAATTTTCTTCTTTCAAAAGTTTTCTGTTTGCGATGCGTAGCTCCCTCCTTAGGACGGTACTCCAGCCGTCTGGTTAATGCATCATGCTTTCTGCCCTTTGTGCCTGGTCGATAAACCAGGCGAAAATTGTATTCTACCAACTTCTGTGCCCATCGAATTTGACGGCCACTCCAAACTTTCGAGGTGAGGAAGTATTGGAGGTTCTGATGATCCGTAAAGACTGTGATCGGTTTCTCCGTCGCGATCAAGTCGTGTCGCCATTCTTTAAAAGCTTTCAGGATCGCGAGAAGTTCTTTATCATGAATCTCATAATTGCGCTCCGCCAAGTTGTATTTTCTGGAATGGAAGGCTACCGGATATAATCTTTTCTCAAAGTATTGAGAAAGGACGCAGCCTAGTGCAAAATCGCTAGCCTCTGTTTCTACCACCGTTTCACTTTCTTGCAAAAAGTAGTGAAGTATGGGGGCTGTGGAGAACTGGTGCTTTAGTTCTTCGAAAGCCGTGTCCTGTTCAATTCCCCTTTTAAAGTTCTTGGTATTTCCTTGTAATGTGGCGGTTATTGGTTTGCAAATAGCGGGGAAGTTTTTTATAAATTGTCGGTAGAAGTTAGTAAATCTCATAAAGACTTGTACTTTTCTAACTGACTTCGGTGCTTTCCAGACCATTATGGATTCCACTTTCTGGATGCTCATTGACACTCCCTTGACTGCCACTATATAGCCGAGTAATTCTACCACCGTGGTATAGAAAGTCGATTTCTTTAGCGATACCGCTAATTGAAAGTCCGATAGACTTTGTAAAACATTCTTAAAGGCTTCGACATGTTCCTTTTCTTCCTTTGAGTAGATGAGAATATCATCAAGGTAATACACGACTCCGACGTCCAATTATTCCTGTAGGACTTGGTTCATCATATCTTGGAAGGTTGCCGGAGCCTTTACCAATCCAATAGGCATAACCTTACATTCGTAGTTTCCGTACCTTGTACGGAACGCAGTCTTCCATTCATCTCCTTCTTTCATCCTAATCAGGTGGTAGCCGGCTTTAACGTCTAACTTGGTAAAGATCTTCGCGCCGGCTACTCTATCTCTGAGTTCGGACATTAGTGCAAGCGGATGTTTGTTGAGGATGGTAATCTTATTCAGATTTCGATAATCTACAACTAGACGTAGTCTACCATCTGGTTTTGGTACGAATAATATGGGTGCGCCTGCTGGCGATTGGCTCCCTGTGACTTTTTCCTTCTTTGATCATCGTTTCCAAGTATTCTCGTAAAGCCTTAAGTGGCTTTTCGGACAATGGATATATTGGCCCCCAGGGTGGGGTTGCTCCTGGCATCAGTTTGATTTCGTGATCGAATGTCTGTGTTGGAGCTACCTTTTCTCCCATCTGGGGTGGAAACAAATGTTTCGAACTCCAGTATTCTTTCGGTAACGATTCGAGTTCTACCGTATTTTCGATGGCTCCGATTCTTCCGATGCGGCAGGCATTAGGGTCACACGCGACGGATTCGTCATATTCAAACATATCCGCTATTCCTTCATCTTCTTCCACACAGTTTTCACAACATTTTGCCGAGAAGGTCCAATTTTCTGCATCTTCTATCTGAGACACTGGGTGTTCACGATGCCACCAACCAAAAGGAATTATCATTCCGCAGTGACCAGCTTTAGCCACTTCACTCGACACTTCAGATATGTGTCGGTTTTTTTGTATCTCCATTTTTATTAGGAGAGTGTAACACTTCCCTCCGGAGTCGGCTGACGATCCGTCAAAGCCTAAGATATCAACTGCATTGTCGCGTTCTATAGAGGGAACGCGAACCTATTCAACTAGGTCCTTGTTGATAAGGAACACGTTGGATCCCGAGTCTAACAAGACTTTGACTTTGTATCGCTTATCGTGTATATGGAGGTAAGCGATCCCCTCCCGACAGTTGTATCGTTTAGGTTTTTAGAGCTTCTAACTCCATGCGCTTAGCGAGCATAAGGCTTTCTTGGTTCTTTTGTTCAGGCATCGCTGGTGTTGGGTGTAGGTAACAAGATGTTTGTTACTACGCCCGCATAGTTTCGACCATTGAGGTCTCCTCAGACAAACTAGTAACTCTTTAGCTTTCACAATCTGGGTCTCCATACTAAGCGGCGTTTCACCGATACGCTATTGCGCACGACCAGCTTTCAGGCCGGATGCCTTCTCCAGACATGCGAGACCTAGGCTCTGAGCAGATTTTCGTGCGGTTATTGGCCACTTTACTCCCCTGTTGTGGGGTTCCCGCTTTCACTGAGTCCTTTCCTTTAGGATTTCGGTTATCCGTCCAGCTCCCTCTGAGGGTCCTTGCGCACCAAAGCGGTACATCGCTATCCCACACTCTGGCCAGAAGGCAAGAGAGTACATATGTATAATAAGACTCAGACTCGCGTGATAGGTGGAACGGCCCGCGTCGGTTGTCCACCTGTCATGTATTGTTATCCGGTAAGTCTTGCATTGCTATGTCCCAACCTATTCGGAATAGTAACTTACTTGCACACAGGTAGCAGGCAACCACCAGGTGACTCGGGGAACTTCGTACTGTTGGCTACCGGGCCATGTGGGCGTGTTAACTATCCTCTCTTTCGATCAAGACTCTCAATATATTGATTCATGTGTTTAAGCTCGTAAGTCCCTCGTGGGGTCCCTTCACCTAGGGCCTACTTGCGTTGATCCTGAAAGGAGAGACTAGCTTAGCGCCGCTTCGATCATTTGGAGTTTCGACTCCCGTAGTTGCACACGGACTACCCAATCCCCATCGTGGTCGGTACCCAATACACCCCAGCCAAAGGGGGTTCCCATTTCAGTTCCAGCTCCATCAGGACACTGAATACCCAATCGCTGTCACCGTTGGTGCCAATGAACTGACCAAGGTCAGTTCCTCATCGTCCGCCAGTTCACAGATCTTATTTACCCGGCGTAAGTTCTGGACGGTTGCGACTCTGCGAGCTAATTTAGGCTTTACAATAGCCGATCTTGCTCGTCAAATTCCCATTTTTATCCCTCTTGAGCTGACCGTTGCTGCCGATATATGGGCATCTCCCCAACACGATTGATAGGTGTGGTTTTTCTTTCCACAACGTGTGCCATCTCCTTCTTTCCTCCGTGTTTCTATCACACTTTGCGGGATACCAGTATGGGCCCGGGCGAAGTTTGTGTGGCTGGTTTTTGTCGTACCTGCCAACCTCTTCCTGGGCTTCTCCGGTTCATCGCCTCTTTTCCGTTTTCGTGGTGGGGCTCCACCACCCTTCACATATGGTTTAGTATCCCGTTGTCGCTTTGATTTAGAGTCACATCGGTCTTCTCTTTTGATCTCTAGGACTATTTTAGACTTCGACGGTTGGTCGCGTCCGATTTTCTTTCTGGCTAGGAGTCTTTCTTCTGACCGTCCACATAGCCTTATTTCCTGTTCCCATTCTCGATCCGTCGTATATTGCAGGGCTGACAACCTGCGGACAATTTGTTCAGGAAGTTTGTCTTCGACTACCTCTCTCCAGGATTCTCCAGTCATGAGTGCCCGAATATTATGATTGTGCATGACTGTTAGATAGCGATCAATACTGCCGTCGTATGTTACTAGTTTCATTGCGCGAAGGGCTAGTCTTTCGGCTTCTGCAGGGGCAAATCACTAGATCATATCATGGTCAACCCGGGTCCATGTCGCCAGCTCTGGTTGCTGGGTTTCCCCGTGAAGTCCATCCATGGCCTTTCGATACCATACGGTATAGGGAAGGACTATTTCTCCTCTTGTACAACTGAGAGCGTATATGAACCGTTCTCTTGCATCGTCTCAGATTCGCGTGCTTCTCTCAAAGTAATCGGTGCATTGCAATATCAACACATATATATCTTGTGCGGGCTTGTCCTCAAAGAATGGGGGTGGCTCTGCTGGTCGCTTAATGTTCAGCGCCATCGCGTTGGCAAGTGTTTCTGTCATGCCAGACTGTTCTGGTGTTTGTGCTTGCCTGCCTCGGCAGGGACCTCCTCTCCTTCTTCCTTTCTCATCATCATCATCCTCGTCATCGTCACTAGGGTCACCTGGGTTACCCCCCTGGGCACCCGCGTGGAATGCATCAGCGGCTTCTCCGCCCTTTCGCTTTTCCCTACGTGTAGGTGGAGCATGGTACTCCTCGTCGTCCATTTCTTGGACTGCGGGTAAAGGTGCGGGTCCTGCAGCTTCGGGACTTGGTACCGCGGCTAGTATTTTATTTATTGCCGCTGTTCACCCTTTAAGGGTTTGGTTTGTCTCGATATTCTGCAGTTGTTGCTGGTCGAAAGACCTGCAAACCTACGCTTGGTGCCCATTCTGCTGCATGCGCATTTGCCCTAGAGTGCCATTGACTTCTCTTTCGCGAGTGACACTTTGGGCCTGGAATTAGACGAATTCCGATCTTAGACTGCGCACCATTTGTTCCAAAGTCTGGTCTCGGGCCAATGCCGCTTGGCTTTCTTCCACAAGGATTCCCTGTAACCTCGTGGTTACCTCTTCATGTTCCTGTTGACGCCATTCCTGTGCGTCAATCTCCTTTGCGACTTCTCTTAACATTTCTTCTTGGATCCCCTGGACTTCGCTTTCCATGCCTGCCAGCTGAATCAACAAGATTGCACTATCGTTGTGGTGGACATCTTGTCCGTCAGCCCTTTGCTGTGGAACCTTAATTAATTTTAAGGTATTATCTTAGGTGGCTCCGTTCAAATGTTTGAAGGCATTATTGGCTTGGTCGAGCGAGCTGTCTATGTCTTGTCTTATCTGACCCAACGTTATCCCAAGACGCGCAGCCAATCTGGCCCAGGTTGCAGCGTGTTCTCATGGTCTCTGAGTGGGGGCCCTTGATATCCTATGAGTGCTTGCGATACTAGAGGATCGGTGAGAGGGTATATGTCCTCTCCGGAACGTAGGATGTTAAGCGGTCGAAGGGAAGTGACTATTAATAGCAGCATGATCTGTCTTATCCGTGGTGTCGGGTCGGGTATCCATTGGTTCACCCGCCGTTATTCTTTTCCTTGGATCCTGAGGTATTTCTGCCCTTGTGATACTTTCCAGATAGGCTAGCTGCTCTAGTAGCCCTGGATGAGTAATTACTGGTACTTCGTACCAGAGTTCTTGATATCCTTTAAAAGGTTTAAGGAATCGTATGTAAGGTATCCAACGTTTGAGATACTCTAGAGGTGTAGGTATAAAAGGATTCAGTTGTTCCGATTCTGGACTCAAAACCTGAATCTCCTTTTTTCGTGGTTTAGGATGTACTTATAGTATATATAGAAGTGTATTAGGCGCAGGCAGAGGGGTTGTCTGGCCCCAGGTGGACTGTGCCTTCCTTTTCCTTTTCGGCCGCGATCAAGGAGCACTGGGTGCTCCAGTCGAAAAGGTTTTCTGACTCGGTCGAATTCCACACAAAGTCCGAAGCGTGCCAGGTGCGATATTAGCGCTTGAATTGATCCGTCATTGGGATCCCGAATGGTACTGTGAACCAGGAGGGTTCTTACTTATATTCTTCTTCGATTTCGAACAGCTCAGTTTCAAATATTTCTTTGAAGGAATGCAGATAAATTGGACAGTGAGGTCGTTCGAAGATCTAATCGAAGTCTGAGGTGAAGGTAGAGTTTGAAGTGAACTTGTAGTCCATATGGTGAGCCTTGGTAACAGGAGAACTATCAATATACTGTTAGGCGGACGCCAAACTCAAGTATATAACTGAGGGACGTAGGCCCGAAATCTTTGATTGGAGAATCTGTCGAGGAAGGCTCTTCTCGATAAAGTAAAAAAAGGTAAAGATTTAAAGTATGGAACAATATTATATTGTTAAGATCTCTTCTCCGTTGCTTGATGATGTCTGTAAATCTCGGGACGCACTTCGATATTTATATCCCGAGTCTGAGTGTTCGCGGACTACTTTTAACTACTATACCTGCGAAGTACCACTCTGGTATTTAATACGCAAACGTCCAGAATCTTATAAGTGCGAACAGCGTTTGACCCTGAAACTTGTCACACGCTTTCGCGAACTCGGAATAGTGTTCCTCTGTCGAGATGACTGCGCTATTTGATATACCAAATAGCGGCCTCTAACTTAGATGCCAGCATAGACTTTCATATGACTTGAGTCTGGTTAACTATCGCCCAATCGTCTCTTCGGTCATGAAGTGATCAGGTTCATGCCGGGCCACCTTGTGCCAATCGCAAGTCTGAGCCTGACTTGTCAGCGTCTTAAGTGTCTCCTGCCTTATCTAGGTCTTACATTCTGAGCATGCTTCCCCTTGGTCTGCCGGCCTCCCTAGAGGGGTCCTATTACTAGGACCAACCAACCTACAGCTGATCTCAGAAGGGCATGGGTGGATTCGGTATACCCCTAATAGCTTACAATACTGGCATATCCTCTTAGACTATTTCACCGAAAACATCCCGTCACTTGCGGCCCGTTGTCAGGAAGCCTAACCTTGAAGCCTACTATCTCAATGCGCCTCCCATGGATATCCTCCGTTCCACTTCCCAGATGTCGCCAAAGGTCCCCTCTTATATATAATGCGAACAGCATGCGGTCGGACGGGGGGCGGCGACGTATATGGTGTTATGAAGTTGGCTTCATTGATGTCATATTTTAGTTATGGGACGCAACTCGGGAAATCGCGCTAATGACGTGCGGGCCCAATAAGGGGGCCGGACCGGGGTGTTGGCTCTGGTAAATTGAGGGTCTTTGCACAGTTACCCGACCGGGGGGTCTGTGCACATGTCTCCGATTTCCATATGCCTAACATCAACATGGTGATGATTGTTAGTTCCCGGGACCAGCATTTGCGAAACCAGCATACATCCTTATCAATGAAGAAACGGAATTGGAAGTTCAGTTAGTCCTCAATTAGGAGGAACTGTAACCGGTACAGGTTACCGGTTTAGCAATTTAAGTATCAGTTGATACTGATTGTGTTTTGCAAGTGTTTCAGGAAATGAGGTACACTTCTAGCTGGAGAGTATAGGGTTTGATACTCTGTAAGTTTCATATTTGGTTTCGAGTATCACTTTGATACTCTCTATATTTCATGTTTGGTTTCCAGTATTTGTTTGATACTTTATATCTTTTAGATTTTGGTTTCAAGTATCGGTTTGATACTTCATATCTTTTATGTTTGGTTTCCTGGCTACTGTTTTGGAGCCTTATATGTTATGAGAACAAGGCTTCTGGTAGCCTAAGAAGTGTATTTAAGAACTGATATTCTTCACATTAGAAGAAGCAGACTTCGGCAGACAGAGTTTTCAATATGCTTGGTGGAACCATTACTCTCTGCAGTTCGCTTCAAGAATCTTTGGTTTGAGACCGACTAAACATCTCATAGACTTCAGTAGTTGCAATACAGTAAGAGGTCCATCCAACAACCTTGGCCAAAGCCTCCAGACTTTGATTCGCTAGTTGCCACCTTATTACAGAACAAAGCCTGTTAGCCCTGCAATTACAGCATCTTCGGAGAGTAGGTTACTAGAACGATAGCTCAATGGACAATTCTTGGTTAGTTGTAAAGGATATCCAGCCTGTGTGAATAGTTGGCAACCGGTAGAAGGGTTGGAACATGGGATGGATTTGGTTAAGGCATGGTGGACTGATAACATGCCAGACGATGAATTTCCTGCATGTTTTTCAGGGTATATTACTATGTGTTATTCTCCTACTAAGGATGGCTTTGAACAATATTCAGATGTACCCACAGTTGATAGGCGATTTTGGCAAACTTGTGGGAATTCTGATTATGATAGAGAGTATGGGGGATCTTCTTATTATATTTTGAAACAAGTGTTTTATTTTGTTTTCGGGGTATATCCAGAACTACATACTAGTTTTGAATTTTCAGGTATCAGTTCATACTGTTTGTATTTTTAAATTGTTCCAGGAAATGAGGTGTGCTTCTACCCTCCTAGTATTAGTTAGATACTTTATAGATTTTATGTTTGATTTCGAGTATTAGTTTGATACTTTATATGTTTGATATTTGGTTTCAATGCAACTGCCTTCGGATCCTCATATGATTTGTGATACAAGGCTCAGTGTAGCCTAATCAGTCTATTTATGAGCGGCCATTCATCGCGATAGAAGAGGCACACTTTAACCGATAGAGTTATTCAATATACTTGCTTTAACCATTACTTCTTCAGCTGGCTTCAAGAATCTTTAGTTGGAGATCCAGCAAATATCTCGGAGACTTCTGTAGGCACAATAGAGAACCGGAGGTCCATTCAACAACCTTGATTAAAGCCTACAGAGTCTGATTCGCTAGTTACTAGCTTTGGTAAAGAACAAAGCCTATCCATGCTATGTTTACAGCGTTTCTTGCGACGCGGTTACAGTGTAACTAGTTTTAGCAATGAGACATGCTGAACTTAGTTGACTATAAAGACCAATGTATTACCTCAGTCTTATTAACTATCATTCTTGGAGTTTCTACAGTCATGAATTGATCGGTTTCATGTTTGATCCTAGATACACTATCCATGTGGTATTGTGTTAGGTATGACATGACAGGCAATCATACTCCCTAGTTTCTTCTTATAGATTCAATGCTCCTTTTAATATAATCTTGTGTATCTCACATTGTCTGATGGTGAATTGGATTATGACTCTTAGGCGGTTGCCTAAGATCTATACTTGAACCCTCTTAATCAAATATTAACTCATCGCAATAGTGTTGTCTGAATGACTTGTATTCTTTTAAAGGTATGAGTAAGCAGGTATACAATCTGGCGGGATCAAGAACTTACTACTAGGCCTGTTTTTCACATTTTTCTAAATCTTTTTTGCTTTTTAACTTCATATAATTCCTTGTTATTAATGATACAAGAATGTGCATGTAGTGCTAGCTATGGCATAAAGAAATCCCCATTCCTCCTCTCTCCCAGCCCTACCATTTCCCCAACATTCTCAGGTGTGAGCCTAGCTGCACATCTCCACCCAATAGCCTAAACATATCGAAGCTAAAACAGAAGAAAAGACCTCATAGTAAAGTAGGCAAATATAGGAAGGTAACTACTCTGAGCAGTGGAGAAAATAGAAGGTAAATCTAATACCAAAGTCTCTTAACAAACAAGGCATATATACGTACCAGCAGATAAACGACTGTTGAAGATATCCTGAAAGACAGCACAACAGAGGAAGGGAGCCTACTGTGGGAACAGCAGAATATTGGGTAGTATTAGGATACTAGCTAGAAACAATGTAGAGTAGCAGGGTGCAAGGAGATCTAACCACTGGGAGGGGAAAGAAACAAAATATGATGGTGTGAATATGCGGTAGATATGTTCTGGTCTTATTACGCAGTTCTTCAGGTGTGTGGACTGCTAGCGATTGGAGCATATTTCTCATGTAATCCCAAGTAGTCAGAGAAATAGCGTCACTTGGTGGATGGGATACCACTGCTCAAGTTGACTGAAGAGGAAGATGAGATTCACCCATGGGCCTCTGGAACACTTGTCGGATACCACAAACTGTGTTCTCAGCAATCTGAAGTATGTGAAGCAGAAGGTGGCCAGCGCTAATGAGGTGCCTCACTAAGGATGGACACTGAAGATAACAGGTAGCAGCAAGCAGTACTGAAACTCAAAGGGAGGGAAGCCGCAACATGTACTATAGTGAACGTAAATAGAGGTAATGGTACAAAGATGGCTATTACTCCTAGACTAAAACCATAATGGCTGGAGAGGGGTAGGGCATAATCATGAGAATTATCCCTTGAAAGTTGATTTCATGCACTGGAAAAATAGAACAGAGACAGTATGAACTAACTACCATGGCCTAATGGACACATTATGTAGTTATTCCTTCAACCCTCACATAAATCAAAACAAATATGAGTTGCAATCGTGACTCATACCCTTCTATAACTTAAAAGTCCTATCACCTTATCCTTGGTTATATGCATACGCCACATGACCTCTTGATAGGTCATGTGCATGAAATGAGAAATGCTCTTGCACAGTGCCAGTGACCTCTTAATAGGGTGGCTGGGTGAAAGTAAACCATTGTGCAATGCCTCCGTGGCCTTGTGGATGGCTCTTATGATCTGTGAACAGGCCATGTGCGTGAAATCACAATATAACAAATGAACCAATGTGACGAATATCTTCATCGCGGTACAAACATCTTTGTCTACTATTTTTCAGTTTAGAATCGTGACACTTATGAGGCATCATTCTTTCTTATGCCCTCAATAATAGATGACTTTATCACTATTAAGTCTTATTGAAATAGAAGGAAAATGTGATACAATGGTGCAGATTTCTTAAAAGCACCATGAGCAACTATGTAGAGACTTAATAACATAGATGGAGATATAATATTGTATGATATATTGCTTAGTAGTCAATAATCAACCACTCCCCCTAATAGCACACCTTGCG
>JACCEG010000645.1:44328-55923 GCA_014065205.1 Tuber brumale | reverse complement strand
TTGAAAAGTCTTTAAAGTGAAAGGGTGAAGCGGTGAGGAATGGTTGTCAACCAATGAGGTGGAAGCTCGGCAAGAAATTTGGTGCGGTTTTTTCTTTCGCTGTGGTTGTAACGGCAACGGGGTCCGGCGCGTGGGAGGTGGGTGCCTGGGTTGAACTCTTCAATTTCAGACTGAATGGTGAAGAAGGTGGAGGAAGTGGCGACAACGTGGAGGATGACCTTTTGCCAGATTTCGTCTTTTCTGAGGCCAATGGCTGCTGGGAAGGTGGCTCTGATTGCTTCCTCAATGGCAGAACGATGCGCTTTGAGGACACAGGTGGCAGGTGTGTTATCCTTTGTGACGAGGAGGACATGGTGGTTGGTGGTGAATTCGATTGTTGCAATAAGAGGCTTCTTTATTGCATGGTTGATTGCATCGCGGATGGTGAGGGGGTTGGTGGTATCAGGCAGGATGGAGCCATCTCTTTCAATGACAATGGTAGGGTCGCGTTTAGTCAAAACAGCTGGGGTGGAAGTTTTGGCTGGTGGAGTAGTAGAGGGTTTGGCTGGGACTGATCTGGCAGCTTTTTGGGCCCAGGTTTGTTGTGGTGGGGGAGAGTACAAGGTAGTTTGTTGTGGTAGGGGGGGTTGTTGGTGGAGAAGCTGGTACTGCAGGTGTTCAACTTGGGAGGTGAGGTGCGCAACTTGATCTTGGAGTGTTTGGACATCTGTAATATAGCGTTTTTGAATCACCATGAGGTGTTTCTGCAAGGCCTGGAAGCCATCTTCAAGGTGTTGAGTGCGAAGTAAAATGCCAGGGTTGTTGTTGGAGATTCCTTCAGCCAAAGGTGTTGGTGAAAATGCAGGTATGGAAGGGTATTCTTCTGTAGAGGTGGTAGAGGCGGGAGCAGGCACAGTCTGGAGTGGGGAGCCTGTGTCTTCTTCCTCTATGCGTGTGTCCTCAGGCGAGGCTGGGTTGGGCTGTGGGATTGGTGGGTTGAAGGGGGTTGTAAAGGGGTTTGCACCACCCCTCCCTCTGCCCCTACGTCTATTAGACATCAGAGGGTTGGGAAATCGGACTCAGTTGATATAGGTGATAAAACACAAATGAGGGGGGATGATTTGTGGTTGAAAAGTCTTTAAAGTGAAGGGGTGAAGCGGTGAGGAATGGTGGTCAACCAATGAGGTGAAAGCTCGGCAAGAAATTTGCCATGGTTTTTTCTTTCGCTGTGGTTGTAACGGCAACGGAGTCAAGAACCGCTACATGCAGTGCCGGAAGTGCTGGAAATTTGGACATCCCTCTCCAATGTGCAAGGAGAGCAACTCAGTTCGCCCACTCTGCTCTGGTTCACACCCCCGCTCCGCCCATCGATGGACAAACCCTACATGCCGCAAAGACGGCCACCTGAAGGCAGTAGCTGCTTGCTGCCTCACCTCGCCCTTGAAATGCCCCAACTGTTCAGGGGATCACTCCGCAACCAACAACAACTGCCCCTCCCGACCCAAGCCAGTGGCAAGGGATGACCTGCCACCACCACAAGAGGAAGAAGGGATGGACACTAACGAGGACAACTCGAGACCCGCCACTCCTAAAGGGAAAGGCAAACAGACCGACATCAGCGTTGAGGAGACCCCACGCCAAAAAACCTCCCGCATCCTCCCAATGGACCTATTCAAGGCCCCAATACCCAGACGAGTTGGCCCCCCCCCCGTGGGCTGTTGCGTTCTCTTCTGAAAACCCCATTTCAGGTGCATAAAGGTGGAGGACTCTACCTGCACCTCGCCCATAGGGCCACCTCCCCCACCCTCTCTTAATCAACTTTTTTTTTTTCAACATAACTGCCTGGGAAGCTGGGATGTGTTTCTTTCATTGTTTAATAGCTTTCAGTCCCGAAAGCCCCCCCACAGATAATACTGTTACAGGACCCCACTGTGTACCGCAACAGGCTCCCCACTTTTGCATCTTTTAAATCATTTGCTCCACCATTTAAACAAGGGACACCTCACAAGGTGGCTACCTACGTTTACATGGATTTTTTGAATGTGTTTGCGGTACTTCCTATGTTTTTTAACAGGCCTGATTTTATGGCCATTGACGTTCATTCCCACCTTGGTCTTTTTGATTCCAAATACACACAATTCAGGGCATACAACCTGTACTCGACGGTCGGCACTTCCTCTGGAAACAGAACAGTTGACCCAGCTACATGCTTTCCCCTACACCCCTTCCCCACGCTTGTGGCGGGGGACTTCAACATCCACCACCCACAATCAGATCCCCTTAGAATTATTTCTTCGAATGACTTTTCAACTTCCAGCCCGTACTTCGAGAAAGCGCACGACAATGGCTTTGAACTCTGCAACACCCCTGGTGCATACACCAGATTCCCATTTGACCACAACACTAGGCCCGCGGTTATTGACCTGGCCTCCTTCGACTCACCCCGCACTCGTTCTCTACGATCTTGGTCGACCAACCTACCAGCGACAGGTTCCGATCACCTCCCGTTTTCCATCATGTTCACAGCACCCTTAATCAGACCACCCCCTCCAACCCCATACAGGGACAAGAGAGACTGGACAGTTGCTAAGGTAAAACTGAAAAGCCTAACGTTTCCACCAGCACGCCCCAACCCAACCGACCTCGATCTAGACAACTGGCTAGAAAGACACCTGCTTACACTCACAACGCTAATCAAATCCTGCACCCCATCCAAGAGGGTCTCCGTCCACTCGATGCCCTGGTGGGACATGACAATCACCCACCTGAGACAAGCACACAACCGAGCAGCGAGGGAACATAGGAAAGACCCAATAGAACAATCCTTAGAAGATCTGAGATCCCACCGCAACTAATACTTCAAGGCAATTAAGAAGGCCAAATCCAAATACTGGACAGAATTTCTGGCCAGAGCAACACCACAGGCGGTCTGGAAAGCCAAGAAGGCGGCCATGGGAAGAGATGAAGACAGATTCCCGGACCTGCCAAACGCAAACTCCCCTGACGAAATCAACGAAGCCTTGCGAGACCACTTCTTCCTGCCAAAACCAGCAACGCAATTAGTGGCCTACCCACGATTCGACCCCGAACACCCACCACTAGCCCGCGAGGAGATCTCATCAGCTCTTGGCAGATCCACGAACACTTCAGCGCCGGGCCCAGACCAAATCCCATACGCGGTCTGGAAGAAAGTCCACACCACCAACCCCAACATACTCACATCTCTCCTTGCCCCCCTCTTGGCATGCAGACACCACCCAAGGTGCCTCAAGATGTCTAATGGGGTGGTCCTACCCAAACTAGGAAAACCAGATTACTCCACCCCGGCCTCGTTCCGGATTATTGTTCTACTTGAAACCTTCTCAAAGATACTGGAAAGGATAGTAGCAACCCGCCTCTCCCTCATCGCCCACGAAGTGGGGCTCCTGAACCCCAATCAGTGTGGCTCGCTCGCCGGCCATTCAACCTTTGATGCCACCGCTCCCCTCACTTAAGAAGTTAGGGCAAGGCAAAACTCCTCCTACAAAGCCTCCCCCTTGTTTTTAGACATAAAGGGAGGGTTCGATAATCTTTCATCTAGTCTTCTCACAGCCAAACTCAGAGCCAAAGGAACTCCCAAGTACCTGGTTGCCTGGGTTCGATGCTTTCTTACATATCGTTCATGTCGCTTGTTCTTGCAGGGGGCCCCCGGGGTTTTTTCTCCCGTTCAGCTGGGGACTCCTCAACGGTCACCGGTTTCTCCTTTGTTATTTGTGATTTATGTTTCTGAATTGCAGGTTTCCATCCCCAAAGGGGTAATTTTCTCCTATGTTGATGATCTTTCAATTACCGTTTCTACTGCTTCTTATAGGGGGAATATTAGGTATCTTCAGTATTGTTTTTCTTTGCTTCAGAGCAGGGCAGCTCGGATTGTAGTTTCCTTTTCAATCCCCAAGACGGAACTGATACACTGGAGGACGCCTAAGGACAGGTCTCCAATCTCCAACCAACCAATAGCCCTGAACGGCTTGGTTTTTTCACCCTCTTCCTCCTTGAGGTGGCTGGGATACTGGTTCACCCCCACCCTGGAAACAACTACACACTTCACTAAACGACGCACAATGGCCTCGGGGGCCTTTTCTGCCATCACGAGGCTTGCGCCCCCGGGGATTGGAATGCCCCCCACATGTGCCGAAGGCTTGCCATGGGCCTCATCGTTCCTATCCTCACATGTGGAGCTGACCTCCTAATACCAACACTCGCCACGATGGACAAGATGTCTGTCCTCTGGAACAAAGTCCTGAGATGGGTAACCAACTGCTTCAGCTGAACCCCAATGACCATTCTGGCCCTTGAGGCCTGCCTCCCCCCCCTGGACCTGTTGGTCACCCACCGGAGAAGGTTGTCCGCGCTTCGTTTAGCCTGCTCCTCCCCTGCCTACAACCCAGCGGCCGCTATGCTTCCCCCAGATTTCTCCTCGTACACCATCCACCCAGACAGACTTGTGCACAGAGAGCTGCTCAGGCAGAGAACCCAGAACAACATCCCTCTCGGCTGGCGCCAGTATAAGGCTGAACAGCCCAAGAGGAGACACCTACCTATCGACTCACTGGCGCACCTCCTGCTACCAGCTATGAGACACACCACAACATTCCCACCTGCCTACCCAGCCCTGGAGCCAGGACTGACTCCGCTACCTCCCACCCCAACGAATTACATAGCTCTCCAGGCCTCACTGCGGAACAAGCTCCTAGAAGACTGGATCCACCTGGCCCCTCCCCCTCTCTACTACCCATACAAGGCCACGCTAAAGCAAGACGCCTTTATGGGCCTCGACCGCTTTACAGCGGGAAGAATACACCAAGGCAGTGCCGGAAAAAGCTACCTGGCCGCACACCACTCCTGGGACGACCACCAGTCCTCCACCCTATGCAATTTCTGTGAGGCAGCCGACGAGACGTTTACCGCCGCAATACTTCAATGCTCGGCTAAAGCTGATAAAAGGACGCTCTACCTCCACGGGGTCTCTGACATTGGCCAAGGCTCACCAATTTGGTCTTCACTTCCAGCTATCATTGGCCTCGCCAACTATATCCGCACTACTAGTACCGGATTCCGGCCACCCATGCCACCAATTAGGCCGCTCTCTCCCCCCCGGGAGGACCCTCCTCCCCCTGCTGCCCTAAATTGTGCTTTACTTTGCTGTTGATGAATTTTTTTTGTTTTATGCGGGAAGTTTGTTGATTTTTCTTTACTATTTTGAGTGGTCACCGTTTGAGGTGCTTGCGACGGATTTGTCGCTTTGGAGATTTGAGCTGCTGGTTTCTTTTGTTTGTTTGTTTGGAATTAAGGTTTTCTTTTTGCCATAGCTTACGCTGTATGCATGTTCTTGTACCTAACAAGCAATATATGATTTTAAAAAAAAAAGAGAAAAAAAAAGTAGTCCAGACTGTGCCACGCTCCGCGCCCTCTATTCTCCTCTCGCTTGAAAAATTACCGCTTTCGGTCATCCCTAAACTCTAGGTTTTTGGGTGGCAACCAGCTCGACACACCAATTTTTGCCTCTCGCTTTGGCTTCACTCTATAAGCGACCATACCCCTCACTTGACTCACATCTTTTGCTATGACTCACAACACTGGCAGGGCCTCGCCCCCCGAGTCCCGCACCTCAGACCGTGCCCATCCCTGCGCTGGGAGGTCCGCTCAAGTCCCCACTGCACCCCAACTGGTACCCGCTTCCCAAATCCAATCCTCCCCCCCCCAGAACGCCTCAAGGTCCTCCTCAGTAGGCCCCCTTGACCCCAACCTACCACTCCTCAGGGAAATGTACAACCACACCACTTCCAACCTTGCCCACAACAGAGATGTCTTCCCCCGGCTCTGGGACGCTGATCTCAGGAGCCTCTCGGCAGGAGAAGCATCCATCCTCCCCCTGCTTATGGCTGCACTTGAAGGAATAGCAGCCCTCCACTCTAGAATAGGCTTCCTTGAGAGCAAGCTAGACAGCCCTGCCCCACCACAACAACCTGCCTATGCCAGTACAGGCCCCTCCCTTGCCTCTATCCAAGCCACTATAGCTGACCTCTCATCACGAGTGGCGGCCTCCCTCTCGGCAAAACCAACCTTGGCCCCTCAACAGCCCCAGGGAGGGAGACAAGCCAAACAAGCGGGCAAGAGCTCCTCAGCCTCGCCAGCCCCAACAACCACCCCTGTGGATGACTTCGATTCCGACATCCCTCGCTACGACACCGCCACTAACAAGTGGTACTGTGACCCTAAGGCCTACGCCGTTAAATACCCCCGCTCATGGGAAGCCCAAGCCTTCCACGAAGGAAAGTACAGTGCCTACTCCTTCACACCTGGCCACCTAGAGCCATCACTCAACAAGGCCCTCAGCAAGTCAAAACCCAAACCATCCACCTATGCCCAGGCTGCTGCTCCGCAGGAGCAGGCTGGGGGAAGGAAGTCAAAAAGGACGAAGGAAGGAGGTCAGACCTCAGCCTCTGCAGCCCAAGTGGCAGCGTCGAGGGACGTGGGCCCCTCAGTTAGAGCGCCACCCCCCCTTTCAGCGGCCGATAGAAGATTCTTTTCGCCCCGGGAGACCCCCCTGCCCCACGCCGATGCACTAAGGATAGCTGCAACAGCTCCGGAAATAGCCGCCCAAGTCCTCAGGGAGGCAAACTGCCCACACCCCCTCTGCTTCAGTGCCTCAGTCAGCGCCCGGGGTGCTCTCACACTCACGGCCCGCTCCTTACAAACCCCTGCCACCTCCTATTCCCCCTACTATGAAGCCCTTGCAGCAAGGTTGAACAAGGCATTAGCAGTTGGGGAAAACCCTTTCAGACCTTTCAGGCCGGCACCAAACGAGGTACAACTGGCCATACATGGGCTGCCTACTGCTTTCCTCCCACAAGACCAAGAAGAATTACACTCCGAGTTGGGGAATTCCATTCTCAATGCGACAGGGGTGACAATCTTCTCCGCAAGATACCTTCAACCAAGTCCTGAAATAAGTGCTACCAAGAATTCAACCTCCATTGTTGTGTCTGTTCCCCCCACTGACGTTGTGAAGATAGGAACGTCCATCTACCTATACTCCAAGCCCCGCAAGGTGGACGTATGCCACTCCAAAAGCCGATACATGCAATGCCGGATATGCGGGAAGTTCGGACATCCCTCACCTATGTGCAAGGAAAGTACCTCGGTCTGCCCGCTATGCTCAGGCTCCCACCCCAGGTCGGCCCATCGATGGACAAATCCGACTTGCCTGAAGGAGGGTCACCTTAAAGCGGTTGCTGCATGCTGCCTCACCTCCCCCCTCAAATGCCCCAACTGCTCTGGGGACCACTCAGCAACCAACAACGATTGCCCCTCCTGACCTAAGCCCCCAGCCAAGGACGACCTTCCCCCTCAACCGGAGGGCGAAGATATGGATACCGATGGCGACGACTCCAGACCTGGCACCCCTAAAGGGAAAGGCAAACAGACTGACACTAGCGTAGAAGAAACCCCTCGCCAATCGACATCCCGAGCCCTCCCAATGGACCTATTCAAGGCCCCAATACCCAAACGAGTTGGCCCTTCCCCCCCGTGGGCTGACGTGTTTTCTTCAGAAGACCCCATCACAGGTGCCTAAAGGTGGAGGACTCTGCCTGCACCTCGCCCATCGGGCCACCTCCCCTATCCTCTCTTAAGCAACCTTTCTTTGTTCACCATAACTGTCCGGGAAGCTGGGATGTGTTTCTTTCATTATTTAATAGCTTTCGGTCTTTGAAAGCTCCTCCACAGATAGTCCTATTACAGGACCCCCCCGTTTACAAAAATAGGCTTCCTATGTTTGCTTTCTTCAAATCATTTGCTCCGCCATTTAAACAAGGAACCCCTCCTAAAGTGGCCACCTATGTTTATTTGGAGTTTTTAAATGTGTTTTCAGTACTTCCTTGTTTTTTTGATAGGCCTGATTTTATGGCCATTGATGTGTTTGCCCCCCTAGGACTCTTTGACTCCAATCACTCACAATTCAGGGCCTATAACCTTTATTCCACAGTCGCCACCTCCTTTGGGAACAGAACGGTCGACCCACTTACTTGCTTCCCACGTAACTCTTTCCCCACACTAGTGGCCGGGGACTTCAACATCCACCACCCACAAGCAGACCCCCTAAGAACGATTTCCTCAAACGAGTTCTCCACCTCCAATCCCTACTTTGAGAAAGCAACAGACTCCAGTTTTCACATCGCCAATACCCCTGGAGCCTACACTAGGTTCCCCTTCGACATCAACACCAGACCAGGTGTTATAGACCTGGCCTTCCCCAACGCTGCCCTCACACGCTTTCTACACTCCTGGGCCACACACCTCCCGGCACCAGGCGCGGACCACCTCCCTATCGGCCTTGTGTTCGCTGCACCACTCATGAGAATGGCTCCCCCATCACCATACTGGGTCAAGGCAGACTGGGAAGCCATCATCGATAAGTTGAAAGACCTCAAGTTTCCTCCACCACGTCCCCACCCTACCGACCACGATCTGGATAGCTGGCTAGAGAGGCACATGCACACCCTTACAACCCTTCTCAAATCATGCACCCTGACTCAGAGAATCTCGATCCACTCAAAACCTTGGTGGAGTATGGAGATAACACACCTAAGACAAGCCCACCACCACCCCTCCCGGGTACACCGGAGGGACCCAACCCCAACGTCCCTGGACGAATTAAACTCTAACCGAAATCGATACTTTAAGGCGATTAAGAAAGCCAAATCCACCTATTGGAAAGAATTCCTAGCCGGAGTTACGCCGCAGACGGTCTGGAAAGCAAAAAAAGCCGCAATGGGAAGAGAAGAAGACCGATTCCCCGACCTACCCAATGCAAGTTCACCACTTCAGATCAACGAGGCTCTGCTAGCACACTTTTTCCCGCCTAAACCCCCCGCACAATCAGTTGCTTATCCCCGCTTTGACCCCGGGCACCCGCCACTGGCACCGGAAGAGGTCTCCTCTGCCCTAGCGAGATCTTCCAACACCTCAGCGCCGGGACCAGACCAAGTCCCCTATGGGGTCCGGAAGAAAGTCCACTCAATAAACCCCTCACTCCTCACATCTCTCCTAGCCCCTCTCCTCGCCTATGGTCACCACCCAAAGAGCCTCAAGATGGCTAATGGGATCGTCCTACCAAAACCTGGTAAACAGGACTACTCCACCCCTGCTTCGTTTAGAATCATCATGCTACTTGAGACCTTTTCAAAGATATTGGAAAGGGTTGTAGCTACTCGTTTATCCCTAATCGCCCGAGAAGTAGGGCTTCTCAACCCAAACCAGTGTGGTTCATTAGCGGGCCTCTCAACCTTCGACGCCACGGCGGCCCTAGTCCAAGAAGTCAGGGCGCGACAAGACCCCTCCTCCAAAGCATCCTCCCTGTTCTTAGACATAAAGGGCGGATTTGATAACGTTTCCTCCAATCTCCTCACAGCCAAACTCAGGGCCAAGGGCACCCCCAAGTACCTGGTTGCCTGGGTCCGATCGTTTCTCACAGACCGCTCCTGCCGCCTAATGTTTCAAGGAGCACCGTGGGTATTTGCCCCGGTGCAAGTTGGCACGCCTCAGGGTTCTCCTGTCTCTCCTTTGTTATTTTTGATTTATGTTTCTGAATTGCATGTTGCTATACCCCGTGGGGTAATTTTTTCCTATGTTGATGATTTTTCAATTACGGTTTCTACTGCTTCTTATAGGGGGAATATTAGGTATCTTCAATATGTTTTTTCTTTGCTTCAGAGCAGGGCAGCGGCGATTGGCGTTTCCTTTTCAGTCCCCAAAACAGAACTCATCCACTGGAGGACCCCAAGGACAGGTCCCCGGTCTCTAATCTACCTATAGCTCTCAATGGCTCCATCTTTTTGCCGTCCTCCTGCGTCCAGTGGCTAGGGTATTGGTTCACTCCAACCCTGGAAACAACAACCCACTTCACCAAAAGGCTCACGCTGGCCTCAGGGGCCTTGGCAGCCATTAGAAGGCTCGCCCACCCCGGGATTGGAATCCCTCCTCACATGTGCCGCAGGCTGGCTATGTGCCTTATCCTGCCCATCCTGACCTGTGGGGCTGATCTCCTCGCACCAACGCTGGCCACACTGGACAAGATGTCAGTCGTGTGGAACAGGGTGATGCGCTGGGTGACAAACTGCTTCACCTCGACCCCCACCACCATCCTGGCCATCAAGGCCTGCCTCCCACCCCTCAGTCTACTGATTCCTCACAAGAGAAGAATGGCCGCACTACGACTGGCCTGCTCCTCCCCTGCCTACAACCCGGCGTCAGCCAGGCTCCCCCCAGACTTCCCCTCTTACACCTCACACTCGTACAGGACCCAACATAGATGGCTCCTCGTCGGCGGAGAACAGAACTATATCCCTGTGGGCTGGAGCATGTACAAGGCCGAACAACCCATGAGGAGACACCTCCGAATAGATGCACTAGCACACCTACTCCTGCCCATGATACGAGGGGACGCACCCCTCCCGGGCGCCTACCCAGCCCGGGAACCAGGGCTAACACTGATGCCCGCGACAAACTCAGGTTACAAAACGCTTGAAGCCTCCCTGAGGGGGAAGCTCCTGAGTGATTGGATTCACCTGACCCTACCCCCAAAATACTACCAATACGCACCCTCGCTAAGACCTCATCCCTTCATGGGGCTCGACCGCTTCACAGCTGGACGGATACACCAGGGAAGATCTGGGAAGAGATACCTCGCAGCACACCACTCCTGGGAGGACCAAGCGGCCTCCCCCCTCTGCACATTCTCTGAGGAGGATGACGAAACGTTTCCCCGCGCAATCCTACACTGCTTGGCTAAAGCTGACAAGAGGTTTCTCTACCTCCATGGAGTCCCCGACATCGGCCGAGGCTCGCCCATCTGGTCCTCTCTCCCCGCCATAATTGGCCTAGCAAACTTCATCAGAACCACGGGTACCGGGTTCCCTCCTCCCATGCCGCCTATTAAGCCACTTTCGCCCCCTGGCGAGAGACCTCCCACCGCTGCTATTTTGCCTTGATTTATATACTTGCCTTATGAGGTTACCGTTGCTGTGTGTGATGAGAGATTTTATTTATTTTCTTTACTGATTTGAGTGGTCACCGTAGGAGGTGCTAGTGACGAATTTGTCATTTTGGAGATTTGTGCGGATGGTTTCTTTTGTTTGTTTGTTTGGAATTAAGGTTTTCTGTTTGCCATAGCTCACGCTGCATGCATATTCTTGTACCTAACAAGTAATATATGATATAAAAAAAAAAGAAAAAAGAAAATAGTCCAGACTGTGCCTGCTCCCGCCTCTACCACCTCTACAGAAGATCATCCTTTCATACCTATGTATTCACCAAGGCCTTTGGCTGAAGGCATTTCCAACACCAACCTTGGCATTTCACTTCGCACTCAACACCTTGAGGATGGCTTCCAGGCCCTGCAGAAACACATCATAATGGTTGAAAATTGGCATATTACAGACATCCAAACACTTCAAGGCCAAGTTGCGCACCTCACCTCTCAGGTTGAACACCTGCAGTACCAACTTCACCACCAACAACCCTCCCCACCACAACAAACCACCTTGCCCGCCCCACCACAACAACAAACCTGGGCCC
>JACCEG010000645.1:26734-39298 GCA_014065205.1 Tuber brumale | reverse complement strand
ATGCCTTCAGCCAAAGGCCTTGGTGAAAACGTAGGGATGGAAGGATGATCTTCTGTAGAGGTGGTAGAGGCAGGAGCAGGCACAGTCTGGACTGGAGAGCCTGGTTCTTCCTCCATGCGTGTGTCCTCAGGCGAGGCTGGGTTGGGAGGTGGGATGGGTGGGTTGAAGGGGGCTGCAAAGGGGTTTGCACCACCCCTCCCTCTGCCCCTACGTCTATTAGACATCAGAGGGTTGGGAAATGGGACTCAGTTGATAAAGGTGATAAAACACAAATGAGGGGGGATGATTTGTGGTTGAAAAGTCTTTAAAGTGAAAGGGTGAAGCGGTTAGGAATGGTTGTCTACCAATGAGGTTGATGCTTGGTAATATATTTGGTGTGGTTTTTTCTTTCGCTGTGGTTGTAACGGCAACGTAGTCTCAGATAAGTGGTATGGTGATCCCAAAGCTTATGCAGTTAAATACCCACGATCCTGGGAAGCCCAGGCCTTCCCCGAGGTTAAGTACAGCGCCTACTCGTTCACCCCCGGCCACCTAGAGCCGTCACTCAACAAGGCTCTCAGCAAAGCCAAAGCCAAACCATCAACCTACGCCCAGGGTGCCGCACCACAAGCGCAACCTGATGGAAGGAAGTCCAAAAAATCGAAGAGTGGAGACCAGGCCTCTGCTTCAGCAGCCCAAGTTGCAGCGTCGTCAGGTGCGGGCCCCTCAGTTAGAGGGCCTCCCCCCCTCCCAGCAGCGGACAGAAGGTTCTTCTCACCCTGAGAGACTCCCCTCTCTCACCAGGATGCACTCAGGATAGTTGCAACAGCCCCCGACATCGCAGCACAAGTACTGAAGGAGGCACACTGCCCCCACCCCATATGCTCTAGCGCCGCGGTCAACGCCAGAGGGGCCCTCACTCTTGAAAGCCGCTGCCTGCAGACTCCCGCTACCGCCTACTCCCCGTACTATGACGCACTCACCGTGAGGTTCCACAAAGCGTTCCCAGTTCGAGAGAACCCGTTCAGGCCATTTAGGCCGGCCCGAAACGAAGTCCAACTAGCCATTCATCGCTTGCCCATCGCCTTCCGCCCGTCTGACCCAGTGGAACTCCGCTCTGAGCTGGGAAACTCTATCCCAAACGCAACAGGCGTCACGATCTTCTCTGCAAGATATCTCCAGCCAAACCCTGAAATAAGAGCCTCTAAAAATTCTACTTCTATTGTTGTATCAGTTCCTCCTACTGACGTTGTGAAGATAGGAAGCACCATCTACCAGTACTTCAAGCCCCGCGAAGTGGATGTCTGCCACTCCAAGAACCGCTACATGCAGTGCCGAAAGTGCTGGAAACTTGGACATCCCTCTCCTATGTGCAAGGAGAGCAACTCAGTCTGCCCACTCTGCTCTGGTTCACACCCTCGCTCAGCCCATCGATGCACAAACTCTACATGCCCCAAAGAAGGACACCTGAAGGGTGTAGCTGCCGGCTGCCTCACCTCGCCCTTGAAATGCCCCAACTGCTCTGGGGACCACTCCGCAACCAACAACGACTGCCCCTCCCGACCCAAGCCAGTCGCAAGGGACGACCTGCCACCACCCCAAGAGGAAGAAGGGAGGGACACAGACGAGGACAACTCGAGACCCGCCACTCCTAAAGGGAAAGGCAAACAGACCGACACCAGCATTGGGGAGACCCCACGCCAAAAAACCTGCCGCACCCTCCCAATGGACCTGTTCAAGGCCCCAGTACCCAGACGAGTCGGCCCCCCCCCCGTGGGCTGATGCGTTCTCTTCTGCAGACCCCATTTCAGGTGCATAAAGGTGGAGGACTCTACCTGCACCTCGCCCATAGGGCCACCTCCACCACCCTCTCTTAAGCAACTTTTCCTTGTTCAACATAACTGCCTGGGAAGCTGGGATGTGCTTCTGTCATTGTTTAATAGCTTTCAGTCCCTGAAAGCCCCCCCACAGATAATACTACTGCAGGACCCCCCGGTGTACCGCAACAGGCTCCCCACTTTTGCATCTTTTAAAGCATTTGCGCGAGCATTTATTATTATTTATGATTATTATTATTATATCTCATTACGCTTATGGAGCCGCAGCGGCTATGAAGCTAACCAACATACAAAAATTACACCACGCAAGGGTGCCGGTCAGATATCCCGTCTCATATTGAAAGGTAGCAACGTTCGATTGGGCCAGCTCATGAGCCATAATGACAAAAGGAAATCCTCCAAGCCGCCAAATGCCTAACAAATATAGGAAACAAAAGTAAAAACCCTAAACAGCCCTGTTCCTTCTCTCAGTTGCCGCTTGGTGTGCCTTAAGGTATGTGGGACATTCCTTGGAAGTAGCCTGGTGAGAATCGCCACAGTTGACGCATTTGATGGTGGTATGCAAACATGCTTTGCCCTTGGTAGGACAATCTGATCTGCCGCAGGTGTGGAGGTGTGCTGGATGTTCCATGGAGCAGATGCTGCAATGTTGGGTGCCGGTACACTGAGAAGGGTGGTGGCCAAAGGCCAGGCATTTGGTGCATTGGGTATCAGGACCAAAGGACAAGTAGCGTTGCACTTTGAACTGCTTCCCAAGTAGTGAGAGGCCTCTGCTGAGGGCTTTATCTGTGGAGTCTTTGCCGGCAATAGTGAGGACCATAGCTGATGCTGCTTTATCCTGACGTTGGGCTGGGGTGGTGAGCCATCTAGGAGGGCGTGGGAGGTGGGTGCCTGGGTTGAATTCTTCAATCTCAGATTGAATAGTGGAAAAGGTGGAGGATGTGGGGACGCCATGGAGGATGACCTTGTGCCAGATTTCGTCTTTTCTGAGGCCAATGGCTGCAGGGATGGTGGCTCTAGTTGCTTCCTCAATGGCAGAACGATGCGCTTTGAGGACAGAGGTAGCAGGTGTGTTATCCTTGGTGAGGAGGAGGACATGGTGGTTGGTGGTGAATTCTATTCTTGCAATAAGAGGTTTCTTGATTGCATTGTTGATTGCATCGCGAATGGTGAGGGGGTTGGTGGTATCAGGTAGGATAGAGCCATCTCTTTCAATGACAATGGTACGGTCGCGTTTGGTCAAAACAGCTGGGGTTGAAGTTTTGGCTGGTGGAATGGTAGAGGATTTGACTGGGACTGCTCTGGTAGCTCTTTGGGCCCAGGTTTGTTGTTGTGGGGGGGCGGGCAAGGTGGTTTGTTGTGGTGGGGGGGGTTGTTGGTGGTGGAGTTGGTACTGCAGGTGTTCAACCTGAGAGGTGAGGTGCGCAACTTGGCCTTGAAGTGTTTGGATGTCTGTAATATGGCGATTTTGAACCATTATGAGGTGTTTCTGCAGGGCCTGGAAGCCATCTTCAAGGTGTTGAGTGCAAAGTGAAATGCAAAGATTGGTGTTGGCAATGCGTTCAGCCAAAGGCCTTGGTGCATACGTAGGGATGGAAGGATGATCTTCTGTAGAGGTGGTAGATGCGGGAGCAGGCACAGTCTGGACTGGAGAGCCTGGTTCTTCCTCCATGCGTGTGTCCTCAGGAGAGGCTGGGTTGGGAGGTGGGATGGGTGGGTTGAAGGGGGCTGCAAAGTGGTTTGCACCACCCCTCCCTCTTCCCCTACGTCTATTAGACATCAGAGGGTTGGGAAATTGGACTCAGTTGATAAAGGTGATAAAACACAAATGAGGGGGGATGATTTGGGGTTGAAAAGTCTTTAAAGTGAAAGGGTGAAGAGGTGCGGAATGGTTGTCAACCAATGAGGTGGAAGCGCGGCAAGAAATTAGCTGTGATTTTTTCTTTCGCTGTGGTTGTAACGGCAACGGAGTCGTTGCTCCGCCATTTAAACTAGGGACCCCCCCCAAGATCGCTAACTACATTTACATGGATTTTTTGAATGTGTTTGCTGTACTTCCTATGTTTTTTAACAGGCCTGATTTTATGGCCATTGATGTTTATTCACCCCTTGGTCTTTTTGATTCCAAATACTCATAATTCAGGGCATACAACCTGTATTCGATGGTGGGCACTTGCTCTGGAAACAGAACAGTTGACCCAGCTACATGTTTTCCCCTACACCCCTTCTCCGCGCTTGTGGCGGGGGACTTCAACATCCACCACCCACAATCAGATCCCCTTAGAATCATTTCCTCGAATGAATTTTCAACTTCCTACCCGTACTTCGAGAAAGCGCGCGACAATGGCTTTGAACTCTGCAACACCTCTGGTGCATACACCAGATTCCCATTTGACCACAACACTAGGCCTGGGGTTATTGACCTGGCCTTCATCAACTCACCCCTCACTCTTTCTCTACAGTCTTGGTCGACCAACCTACCAGCGACAGGTTCCGATCACCTCCCGATTTCCATCATGTTCACGGCACCCTTAATCAGACCACCTCCTCCAACCCCATACTGTGACAAGACAGACTGGACAGTTGCTAAGGAAAAACTGAAAAGCCTGACGTTTCCACCACTACGCCCCAACCCAACCGACCTCGATCTAGACAACTGGCTAGAAAGACACCTGCTTACACTCACAACACTAATCAAATCCTGCACCCCATCCAAGAGGGTCTGCGTCCACTCGAAGCCCTGGTGGGACATGACAATCACCCACCTGAGACAAGCACACCACCGAGCATCGAGGGAACATAGGAAAGACCCAACAGAAAAATCCTTAGAAGATCTGAGATCCCACCGCAACCGATACTTCAAGGCAATTAAGATGGCCAAATCCAAATACTGGAAAGAATTTCCGGCCAGAGTAACACCACAGTCGGTCTGGAAAGCCAAGATGGCGGCCATGGGAAGAGAGGAAGACAGATTCCCACACCTGACGGACGCAAACTCCCCTGACGAAATCAACGAAGCCTTGCTAGACCACTTCTTCCCGCCAAAACAACCAACGCAATCAGTGGCCTACCCACGATTCGACCCCGAACACCCAGCACTAGCCCCCGAAGAGATCTCATCAGCTCTTGGCAGATCCTCGAACACTTCAGCGCCGGGCCCAGACCAAATCCCATACGGGGTCTGGAAGAAAGTCCACACCACCAACCCCAACATACTCACATCTCTCCTTGCCCCCCTCTTCCCATATGGACACCACCCGAGGTGCCTCAAGATGTCTAATGGGGTGGTCCTACCCAAACCAGGAAAACCAGATTACTCCACCATGGCCTCGTTCCGGATTATTCTTCTACTTGAAACCTTCTATAAGATACTGGAAAGGATAGTAGCAACCCGCCTCCCCCTCGTCGCCCGGGAAGTAGGGCTCCTGAACCCCAATCAGTGTGGCTCGCTCGCCAGCCTTTCAACCTTTGATGCCACGGCCGCCCTCACGCAAGAAGTTAGGGCAAGGCAAAACCCCTCCTACACAGCCTCCTCCTTGTTTTTAGACATAAAGGGAGGGTTCGATAATGTTTCGTCTAGTCTTCTCACCGCTAAACTCAGAGCCAAAGGAACTCCTAAGTACCTGGTTACCTGGGTTCGATCCTTTCTTACAGATCGTTCATGTCATTGTTGTTTCAAGGGGCCCCGCGGGTTTTTTCTCCCGTTCAGGTGGGGACTCCCCAAGGGTCACCAGTTTCTCCTTTGTTATTTGTGATTTATGTTTCTGAATTGCATGTTTCCATACCCCAAGGAGTAATCTTTTCCTATGTCGATGACTTTTTCAATTACGGTTTCTACTGCTTCTTATAGGGGGAATATTAGGTATCTTCTGTATTGTTTTTCTTTGCTTCAGAGCAGGGCAGCACGGATTGGAGTTTCCTTTTCAATCCCCAAGACGTAACTGATACACTGGAGGACGCCTAACGACAGGTCTCCAATCTCCAACCAACCAATAGCTCTGAAAGGCTTTGTTTTTTCACCCTCTTCCTCCTTGAGGTGGCTGGGATACTGGTTCACCCCCACCCAGGAAACAACTACACACTTCACTAAACGACTCACAATGGCCTCGGGGGCCTTTTCTGCCATCAGGAGGCTTGCGCCCCCTGGGATTGGAATGTCCCCCCACATGTGCCGAAGGCTTGCCATGGGCCTCATCCTTCGTATCCTCACGTATGGAGCTGACCTCCTAATACCAACACTGGCCACGATGGACAAGATGTCGGTCCTCTGAAACAAAGTCATGAGATGGGTAACCAACTGCTTCAGCTCAACCCCAAAGACCATTCTGACCATTGAGGCCTGCCTCCCCCCCCTGGACCTGTTGGTCACCCACCGGAGAAGGATGTCCGCGCTTCGTTTAGCCTGCTCCTCTTCTGCCTACAACCCAGCGGCAGCTAGGCTCCCCCCAGATTTCCCCTCTTACACCACCCACCCGGACAGACTCGTGCACAGAGAGCTGCTCGTGTGGAGAACCCAGAACTACATCGCTCGCGGCTGGCGCCAGTATAAGGCTGAACAGCCCATGAGGAGACACCTTCCCATCGACTCACTAGCGCACCTCCTGCTACCGGGTATGAGACACACCACAACGTTCCCACCTGCCTACCCAGCCCTGGAGCCAGGACTGACTCCGCTACCTCCTACCCCAACGAATTACATAGCTCTCAAGTCCTCACTGCGAAACAAGCTCCTAGAAGACTAGATCCACCTGGCCCCTCCCCCTCTCTATTACCCATACAAGGCCACGCTGAAGCCACACGCCTTTATGGGCCTTGACCGCTTTACAGCGGGCCGAATACACCCAGGCAGGGCCGGAAAAAGCTACCTGGCCGCACACCACTGCGGGGACGACCCCCAGTCCTCCACCCTATGCAATTTCTGTGAGGAAGGCGATGAGACATTTACCCACGCAATACTTCAATGCTTGGCTAAAGCTGATAACAGGACGCTCTACCTCCACGGGGTCTCTGACATTGGCCAGGGCTCACCAATTTGGTCTGCACTTCCAGATATCATTGCCTTCGCCAACTATATCCGCACTACTGGTACCGGATTCCCGCCACCCATGTCGCCGATTAGGCCGCTCTCTCCTCCCTTGGAGGATCCTCCTCCTCCTGCTGCCCTAAATTGAGCTTTACTTTGCTGTTGATCAATCTTTTGTGTTTTATGCGGGAAGTTTGTTGATTTTTCTTTTCTATTTTGAGTGGTCACCGTTTGAGGTGCTTGCGACGGATTTGTCGTTTTGGAGATTTGAGCCGCTGGTTTCTTTTGTTTGTTTGTTTGGAATTAAGGTTTTCTTTTTGCCATAGCTTACGCTGCATGCATGTTCTTGTACCTAACAAGCAATATATGATTTAAAAAAAAAAATAGAAAAAAAAAAAAAGAGATTTTGTACCCAACTAGTCGTCATCCGTCTCCGCTACACCTCCGGTGATTGAAATTTATTTCCTATTTGGGATAAACTCAACACCAGACCAAACTATCACCACTTTTCGGTCTGCACCCTCCCCTTGGGGGGGGTGTAGGCTATCGCCATTCATCCTTCTGGACTTCGAGTCCATCCCTACTGCCCTCTCCCTTTGAGGTTTACCCTCTCGGGATACCCCATCCTCCTCTTCTAGCATCTCACGATGCTGGGTACCTCCCTTACCCCGCTTTTGCTATGCCTCGCTTAGCATCAGCACGGTCGGGTTTCCCTCTTTTCATCTCAACAGACGGCTGGGACTACAGTTTGCGGTACGCGATTGCGATGGATTCCTGTATCCCTCCCCTAAAGAAACTGGGGAGTCGTATCGGGTCTCCTCAACAGGCTATGGTCGATTTCACCATTCCCCTTCCTCACACATCGCTTCAGCAGGTGGTATCCCATCCACTATAGTGACACTATCTCTCGTAGAACAAGGGACTACATGAGAGACGTGGTAACACTGCTGGCTTTGCTGGGGCTTGCTGGAGGCCGCCTAGCAGGACACGAACACGATTCCGACAGTTGTTTTGCTACCTGGGTCTACCCCTCCTCTATACTTCCTCGGTGCGATCGGCTGGCACCCTACTGGTACCACAGGCTGCCACCCTACTGCTACCCCCCCACCTTAGCTGGCACCTCACTGCCGTCTACACTTCCCGCTGGTCTCGGACTAGTACCACCCCCCCTAGCTGGTACCTGACTACCACCTCTCTCTGGTCCGCACTTTGGCTGCTGGCCTCCCCACCAGGTCTGGTTTTCCGGCGGACCTCTGGGGGTTCTTGGGCCCTACCACAAGCCTTCCTCCTACTTCGGTTGGGTCTCCATTGCTTTTGTTTCCCTTACCCCTGTTGCCAAGTCTACCGGACGTAGGGTAAATCTACCCGTTTTAGTGCTCGGGGCCGGTTCTGTGATAGCGACCTCAGTATATCTGACTAGCTTAGGCCATAGAGTGTTCCTTAGGGTTCGGTTTATAGGTTTTCATTGGTTTTGCGTTTTCTTTCGGTTGTTTTGGTTGGTTCACTGCGGGGGTTTTGGGATTTCTCTTATGTCGCGCGTCTGTGGAGGTTTTGGGTTCGTGTATACTGGAGCAGTTGTGGTTTGGGGGAGTTTTTTACACCGACTAGCCGTGTAGTTAGACGGTTTTTCTTCAGCCTTTCTGAGCCGGGGCAGGGGTCGAGGTTTAGGTCTATATAGCTTGCGCTGACGTGACCTTGTTCCTTAATACTAAATAAAAATAATTTAAAAAAAGAAAAAAAAAAAAAGATAAATTACTATCCCTACTAATTTTCTTTAAATCTGTTTATTTTATATTTAATATATAATGTTATCAGATTATAAGGTATTAGTTTGAGAGTTTTATATAAGACAAATTATTTTATATATTAATATAATTTGACTAGACCAGTCCTTTAACTTTTATATATAAGTACATTTCAGCAAAAAAGGTGAAACTTGCCAACAGTAACAAAATAGGCCAAATGGCTCCACGCCATCAGTATTACATAGAGTACCCTCTAGGCTTTTTTAAATCTATTTGATGTTAAAATTTGTATAATATTAGACTTGGCATGATTATTTCAAAAATTTGACCAAATTTATTTTTTGCATAAAATGATAGCCAGTCTTCAAATTCAACTGTCCATAGTCTTTCAAGTATTTTCAAGAATAGAATTTGTAGTTATTATAAAGTTCATTATAATATGTTTAACTTATCAGGATTTACCAAATCTTANAAAGAAAAAAAGTAATGCCCACAATCCCATCCTCCGTCTCCGCTACACCTCCAGTGATTAAAATTTATTTCCTATTTGGGATAAACTCAACACCACACCAAACTATCACCACTTTTCGGTCTGCACCCTCCCCTTGGGGGGGTGTAGGCTATCTCCATTCATCCTTTTAGACTTCGAGCTTGTCTCCCCATCTCTTTTCCTGTGGGTCTACCCCACTGGGATGCTCTATCCTCCCCTCTGGCATCTCACGATGTCCAGAAACCTCTTTACCCCGCTTTTGCTCTAGCTTCGCTTAGCATCAGCACGGTTGGCTACAACCCATTCTTCATCTTGGCAGACGGCTGGAATTACCGTTTGCGGTACGCGATTACGATTGATTCCTGTATCTCTCCTCCTAAAGAAACTGGAGGGGTTGTGTCAGGTTTCCTCAACAGGCCACGGGCGATTTCGCCACCCTCCTTCCTTGCTCATCGCTTCAGCTGGTGGTATCCCATCCACTATAGTGACACTATCTCTCCGAGAACCTGGGACTACATGAGAGACGTGGTAAAACAGAGGGCTTTGGTTGGGGCCTGCTGGAGGCCCCCTAGAAGGACACGAACACGATACCGACAGCCATTTTGTCGTTTACGGGCGGATGCCTTCCTCCTACACTCCCCACGGTTGCGATCGGCTCGCACCCTACTGCTACACCACACCATGGCTGGCACCCTACTGCTACCAGACAGCTTGCACCTTACTGCAGTCTTCACTCTTCGCGGGCTTTGCACCCCCACCCCCACCCAAGCTGGCATCTTACTGCTACCCTGGCTTGCACCCTACTGCTACCCACATTCTGCTCGAGTTTGTCCAGCGACAATCCAACCCCAGCTGGCACCTTACTGCTACCTCTCGTCAGGGCTTGTAGGTGGCGCTGCTGCTTCTGCCCAACAACCCTTCCTCTAGGTGACAAGGCCGACACCTACCTCCATACCTCCTTGTGAGCCCACACCGGGTGAGGCGTTACCGCCGGAGTTTACACTTTTTGGCTACTGATACCTATAGGAGGTGCATTTTGGGATATTAATTGGTTTCTTTTGTGCCTTCGGGCCGAGATTTCCGCGGACGTTTTTCCTGATGTTTCCTTCTTGTCTTTAGTTAGGCTTTTCTTATTCTCCGAGTTCGCTTGCGAGGTGGGGATGGGTCTGGCTGGGGGCGAGATGTGCGGTTGGAGTCATACTAGAGGGGCTTGGGACGGACGGCTTTTACATGGCGGGGTGAGCGATCTTGGAAATTAAGGGTTTTCTTTGTGCCATAGCTTACGCTGCATGCACGTT
Source organism: Tuber brumale (assembly GCA_014065205.1). Classification (NCBI taxonomy): domain Eukaryota; kingdom Fungi; phylum Ascomycota; class Pezizomycetes; order Pezizales; family Tuberaceae; genus Tuber; species Tuber brumale. The sequence continues at coordinate 28,925 of JACCEG010000645.1, read as the reverse complement.
CTTGTACCGTAATCAAGTAATATGTGATTTAAAAAAAAAAAGAAAAAAAGAAAAAAAAAGAAAAAAGAGAAATAATGCCCACAATCCCTGCCCTCACTGAAGAAGTAAGGGCAAGGCAAATCCCCTCCTACAAAGCCTCCTCCTTGTTTCTAGACATAAAAGGAGGGTACGATAATGTTTCCTCCCGCCTTCTTACAGCTAAACTCAGGGCCAAAGGGACTCCCAGATACCGGGTAGCCAGGGTTCGTTCCTTTCTCAGAGACTCTTCATGTCGCTTGTTGTTTCAGAGGGCGCCTGGGGTTTTTTCTCCTGTTCAGGTGGGGACTCCTCAAGGGTCCCCTGTATCTCCTTTGTCATTTGTGATTTATCTTTCTGAATTACATGTTTCCATACCTCAAGGGGTGACTTTTTTCTTATGTTGATGATTTTTCAATTACGCTTTCTACTGCTTCTTATGGGGGGAATATTAGGTATCTTCAATATTGTTTTTCTTTGCTTCAAAGCAGGGCAGCGCGCATTGGAGTTTCATTTTCAATCCCCAAGGCTGAACTTATACACTAGAGGACGCCTAAGGACAGATCTGCAATCTCAAACCAACCAATAGCTCTAAACGCTTTTATTTTTCCACCCTCCTCTTCCTTACGGTGTCTGTGGTACTGGTTCACCCCCACCATGGAAACAACCACCCACTTCACCAAACGACTCACAATGGCCTCGGGGGCCTTTTCTGCTATCAGAAGGCTTGCGCCTCCGGGGATCGGAATGCCGCCCCATATGTGCCGAAGGCTCGCTATGGGCCTTGTCCTTCCTATCCTCATGTACGGAGCTGACCTCCTGATACCAATGCTAGCCACGACGGACAAGATGCCGGTCCTGTGGAACAAAGTTATGAGATGGGTTATGAACTGCTTGAGCTCAACCCCAACGACTATTCTGGCCATTGAGGCCTGCCTCCCCCCCCTTGACCTGTTTATCACTCAGCGGAGAACGATGTCGGCACTTCGCTTATCCTGCTCCTCCCCTGCTTACAACCCAGCGTCATGGCTAGGTATCTGGCTGGACAGAAAACTCTCATTCAACTACCATGTTCAACAAAAAGCAGCAGCAGCAACCAGGGCACTCAATATGATCTCCAGAGTTTCCAACTCAGAATGGGGCCTGTCAGCAGCAGCAATGAGGCAATTATACTACACTTACATTACCCCTATAGCTGACTTTGGAGCAGAAGTTTGGTGGAAAGGGCAGATTGGATTAGCTACCAGGTTGGAGAAGGTGCAGGCTGAAGCTAATAGGAGAATTCTAGGAGCATTTAGAACTTCTCCTACTGCTGCACATGAGATTGAAGCATCTACCCTTCCTGTTCCACTAAGACTTGACAAACTTTGCAAAAGATATGCTTACAGAGTGTTACAGATGCCCTCAGATCATCCTGTCAGACAAAGAACACCCTCTACCTATCCATCAACAAGCTTGTCTACCAATCTTGGATTTTCTGCATTCTCTTCTCCCAACTCAGATTCAGATAATTCCTTTTCTACACCTCCCAGGACAACAAACAACTATTCCTTTAACCCACAATCTGAACCATATGGGAAGCTCAGGGTAGAATGGAGGTCTTCAGGTTCTGAACAAGCTAAGTTTCCCACTCAGTTGATTAGAGTTTTAAATTCACTAAGTAACTATCTGCCAGTGGGATGTGAAGTTGAAAAATGCCAACTACACCTTCAACCACCCTGGCATGTCAACTTTCCTATACTCCAAACCAGACTCAACATCTCTATTAGCACTGAAGACAAAGCTACAACATCTATACAACATTGAGACTCCGTTGCCGTTACAACCACAGCGAAAGAAAAAACCACACAAAATTTCTTGCCGAGCTTCCACCTCATTGGTTGACAACCATTCCTCACCGCTTCACCCTTTCACTTTAAAGACTTTTCAACCACAAATCATCCCCCCTCATTTGTGTTTTATCACCTTTATCAACTGAGTCCCATTTCCCAACCCTCTGATGTCTAGTAGACGTAGGGGCAGAGGGAGGGGTGGTGCAAACCCCTTTGCAGCCCCCTTCAACCCACCCATCCCACCTTCCAACCCAGCCTCGCCTGAGGACACACGCATGGAGGAAGAACCAGGCTCTCCAGTCCAGACTGTGCCTGCTCCCGCCTCTACCACCTCTACAGAAGAT
>JACCEG010000644.1:38151-51128 GCA_014065205.1 Tuber brumale | reverse complement strand
ACACACGCATGGAGGAAGAACCAGGCTCTCCAGTCCAGACTGTGCCTGCTCCCGCCTCTACCACCTCTACAGAAGATCATCCTTCCATCCCCACGTATGCACCAAGGCCTTTGGCTGAAGGCATTTCGAACACCAACCTTGGCATTTCACTTCGCATTCAACACCTTGAAGATGGCTTTCAGGCCCTGCAGAAACACCTCATAATGGTTCAAAATCGCCATATTACAGACATCCAAACACTTCAAGGCCAAGTTGCGCACCTCACCTCTCAGGTTGAACACCTGCAGTACCAACTCCACCACCAACAACCCTCCCCACCACAACAAACCACCTTGCCCGCCCCACCACAACAACAAACCTGGGCCCAAAGAGCTACCATAGCAGTCTCAGTCAAATCCTCTTCCATTCCACCAGCCAAAACTTCAACCCCCGCTGTTTTGACCAAACGCGACCGTACCATTGTCATTGAAAGAGATGGCTCTATCCTACCTGATACCACCAACCCCCTCGCCATTCGTGATGCAATCAACAATGCAATCAAGAAACCTGTTATTGCAAGAATCGAATTCACCACCAACCACCATGTCCTCCTCCTCACCAAGGATAACACACCTGCTACATCTGTCCTGTCTCTTATACACATCTAGATGTGTATAAGAGACAGGTCCTCCTCCTCACCAAGGATAACACACCTGCTACATCTGTCCTCAAAGCGCATCGTTCTGCCATTGAGGAAGCAACTAGAGCCACCATCCCTGCAGCCATTGGCCTCAGAAAAGACGAAATCTGGCACAAGGTCATCCTCCATGGCGTCCCCACATCCTCCACCTTCTCCACTATTCAATCTGAGATTGAAGAATTCAACCCAGGCACCCACCTCCCATGCCCTCCTAGATGGCTCACCACCCCAGCCCAACGTCAGGATAAAGCTGCATCAGCTATGGTCCTCACGATTGCCGGCAAAGACTCCACAGATAAAGCCCTCAGCAGAGGCCTCTCACTACTTGGGAAGCAGTTCAAAGTGCAACGCTACTTGTCCTTTGGTCCTGATACCCAATGCACCAAATGCCTGGCCTTTGGCCACCACCCTTCTCAGTGTACCGGCACCCAACATTGCAGCATCTGCTCCATGGAACATCCAGCACACCTCCACACTTGCGGCAGATCAGATTGTCCCACCAAGGGCAAAGCATGTTTGCATACCACCATCAAATGCGGCAACTGTGGCGATTCTCACCAGGCTACCTCCAAGGAATGTCCCGCATACCTTAAGGCACACCAAGCGGCAACTGAGAGAAGGAACAGGGCTGTTTAGGGTTTTTACTTTTATTTCCTATATTTGTTAGGCATTTGGCGGCTGGGAGGATTTCCGTTTGTCATTATGGCTCATGAGCTGGCCCAATCGAACATTGCTACCTTTCAATATGAGACGGGATATCTGACTGGCACCCTTGCGTGGTGTAATTTTTGTATGTTAGTTAGCTTCATAGCCGCTGCGGCTCCATAAGCGTAATGAGATATAATAATAATAATAATAACCTGCTGCCCAACACGCTCCACGCCCTCTATTCACCTCTCGCTTGAAAAATTACCGCTTTCGGTCATCCCTAGACTCCAAGTTTTTGGGTGGCAACCAGCTCGACACACCAATTTTCGCCTCTCGCTTAGGCTTCACTCTATAAGCGACTGCACCCCTCACCTGACTCACAGCTTTTGCTATGACTCACAACACTGGCAGGGCCTCGCGCCCGGAGTCCCGCACCTCAGACCGCTCACACCCCTATGCTGGGAGGTCAGCTCAAATCCCCACCGCATCCCTACTGGCACCAGCTGCCCCAATACACTCTTCCCCCCCCCAGGCTGCCTCGAGGTCCTCCTCCGTAGGTCCCTTCGATCCGCACCTTCCCCTCCTTAGGGAGATGTACACTCATACCACGTCCANCTCCGTAGGTCCCTTCGATCCGCACCTTCCCCTCCTTAGGGAGATGTACACTCATACCACGTCCAACCTGGCCACCAACAGAGACGTCTTCCCCAGACTCTGGGACGCAGAGCTCCGGAACCTTTCCGTAGGAGAGGCGTCCACCCTGCCCCTACTCATGGCCGCGCTTGAAGGTATTGGAGCCCTCCACTCCCGAATCGGCTTCCTCAAAAACAAGATGGCAACCCCTGCCCCCCCGCCACAACAAGTTCATGCTAGTACAGGCCCTTCTCTCGCCTCTATCCAAGCCACCGTGGCTGACCTCTCGTCTCGAGTGGCGGCCTCCCTTTCCGCTAAGCTAGCTATGGCCCCGCAACAGCCCCAGATGGGGAAACAAGCCAAACAACAGGCTAAGAATTCCACCACCCCTGCAGTCCTAGCCAACAGCACCGCAGACGATTTCCACTCCGCCATCCCTCGCTACGACACCTCCACTGATAAGTGGTACGGTGATCCGAAAGCCTACTCCGTCAAATACCCGCGCTCCTGGGAGGCCCAGGCCTTCCACGAAGGGAAGTACAGTACCTACTCCTTTACCCCCGGACATCTTGAGCCAGCACTCAACAAAGCCCTCAGCCAAGCGAAACCCAAACCATCAACCTATGCCCAGGCTGCAGCCCCGCAGGAGCAGAGTGGGGGAAGGAAGTCCAAAAGGACGAAGGAAGGAGCTACGGCTTCTGCCTCTGCCGCCCAAGTCGCAGCGTCTAGGGACGAGGGCCCCTCAGTTAGAGGGCCACCCCCCCTACCAGCGGCCGACAGAAGATTCTTCGCGCCCAGAGAGACCCCCCTACCCCACGCTGACGCACTAAGGATAGCAGCAACAGCCCCGGATATAGCCGCACAAGTCCTCAGGGAAGGGAACTGCCCACACCCCCTATGCTTCAGCGCCTCGGTCAACGCCCGAGGTGCCCTGACACTTACCGCCCGCTCGCTCCAAACGCCCGCAACAGCCTACTCCCCCTACTACGATGCCCTCACAGCAAGGTTCAACAAGGCGTTCCCAGTTGGGGACAACCCATTCAGGCCCTTCAGGCCTGCACCAAACGAGGTCCAACTGGCCATCCACGGACTACCAACTCCTTTCCTCCCACAGGACCAAGAAGAACTTCGCTCCGAGGTAGGGAAATCTATCCTAAACGCAACAGGGGTGACAATCTTCTCAGCAAGATACCTCCTACCAAACCCTGAAATAAGGGCAACCAAGAACTCTACCTCCACCGTGGTGTCTGTCCCCCCTACTGACGTTGTGAAGATAGGAAGGTTCATTTACCGATACTCCAAACCCCGCAAAGTGGACGTCTGCCACTCTAAGAGCCGCTACATGCAATGCCGGGAATGTTGGAAGTTCGGACACCCCACGCCTATGTGCAAAGAGAACACCTCCGTATGCCCACTGTGCACGGAGTCCCACCCCTGCTCGGCCCACCAATGCACAAACCCGACATGCCCGAAAGAAGGTCACCTTAGAGCAGTGGCTGCCTGCTGCCCCACCTCTCCCCTCAAATGCCCCAACTGCTCTGGGGACCACTCGGCCACTAATAATGACTGCCCCTCCCGACCGAAGCCGCCAGCAAGGGACGACCTGCCCCCTCAGCCGGAAGGTGAGGACATGGATACGGATAGAGACGATTCCAGACCTGCCACCCCCAAGGGGAAATGCAAAGAAACTGACACTAGCGTGGAAGAGACCCCGCGGCAATCGAAGTGCCGTGCCCTCCCAATGGACCTTTTCAAGGCACCAATACCCAGACGAGTCGGCCCTCCCCCCCCGTGGGCTGACGCGTTCTCTTCTGAATACCCCATCACAGGTGCTTAAAGGTGGAGGACTCTTCCTGCACCTCGCCCATCGGGCCACCTCCCCCATCCTCTCTTAAGCAACTTTTCTTTGTTCAACATAACTGCCTGGGAAGCTGGGATGTGTTTCTTTCATTATTTAATAGCTTTCGTTCACTACAAGCCCCCCCACAAATAGTTTTATTGCAAGACCCCCCCGTTTACAAAAACAGACTTCGTACTTTTGCTTCTTTTAAATCATTCGCTCCGCCATTTAAACAAGGGACCCCTCCCAAGGTGGCCACTTCTGTTTACGTACACTTTTTGAATGTGTTTTCAGTGTTACCTTGTTTTTTTGACAGGCCTGACTTTATGGCCATCGATGTTTACTCCCCCTTTGGGCTTTTTGACTCCAACCATGCACGATTCAGGGCCTGCAACCTTTACTCCACAGTTGCTACTTCCTCTGGAAACAGGACAGTCGTTCCAAGTACCTGCTTCCCCCGAAATTCCTTCCCTACACTGGTGGCTGGGGACTTCAACATCCACCATCCACAGGCCGACCCCCTAAGGACGATTTCCTGAAACGAATTTGCCACCTCCAACCCCTACTTCGAGCTAGCACTAGACTCTGGCTACCAGCTCTCCAACACCCCAGGGGCCTACACTAGGTTCCCATTCGACCTCCACACGCGACCAGGGGTTATCGACCTGGCCTTCACGAACGCCTCCCTCACTCGCTTTTTGCACTCCTGGTCAACCCACCTCCCGGCAACGGGCTCGGACCACCTCCCTATAGCAATCACATTCACCGCACCCATCATGCGAGCGGCCACCCCAGCACCTTACTGGGATAAGACAGACTGGGAAGCCATCACCGAAAGGTTGAAGGAACTGAAATTCCCCCCACCGCGTCCCCACCCCACCGACCTCGATCTAGACAACTAGCTAGAAAGGCACTGGCACACGCTTACGACACTCCTTAAATCATGCACCCCCACCAAGAAAATCTCAATCCACTCCAAACCCTGGTGGAGTCTGGAGATAACACACCTGAGACAAGCCCACCACCGGGCCACGCGTTCGCACCGGAAAGAACCCACCCCAACGTCCCTGGACGAACTAAAAACCCACCGGAACCGATACTTCAAGGCGATTAAGAACGCCAAAGCCAACTACTGGAAAGACTTCCTAGCCTCAGTCACACCGCAGACGGTCTGGAAGGCCAAGAAGGCCGCCATGGGAAGAGAAGAAGAACGGTTCCCTGACCTCCGCGACGCAAACTCCCCATCACAGATTAACGAGGCTTTGCTGGCCCACTTCTTCCCGCCTAAACCCCCCTCACAGTCAGTTCCCTACCCGCGCTTCGACCCCGAACACCCTCCACTCGCACCTGAGGAAGTTTCCTCTGCCCTTGCGAGATCTTCCAACACAACGGCCCCTGGCCCAGACCAGGTCCCATACAGGGTCTGGAAAAAAGCACATGCATTAAACCCGTCCCTCCTCACATCCCTCCTCGCCCCACTCCTAGCCTATGGACACCACCCGAAGAGCCTTAAGATGGCCAGCGGAATCGTCCTACCAAAGCCAGGCAAACCAGACTACTCCACACCCGCCTCATTCAGAATCATTGTACTTCTCGTGACGTTTTCGAAAATTCTAGAAAGAGTAGTGGCCACCCGACACTCCCTTATTGCCCGCGAAGTGGGGCTGCTCAACCCAAACCAATGCGGCTCACTTGCTGGCCTTTCCACCTTCGACGCCACGTCTGCCCTAGTTCAGGAAGTCAGGGCGCGGCAAAACCCTTCCTCCAAAGTCTCCTCCTTGTTTCTAGACATAAAGGGGGGCTGCGATAATGTCTCCTCCAATCTTTTGACAGCTAAGCTCAGAGCCAAGGGCACTCCCAAATACCTTGTGGCCTGGGTCCGATCCTTCCTCACAGACCGTTCTTGTCGTTTATTGTTTCAAGGAGCACCAGGGGTGTTCGCCCCCGTGCAAGTGGGCACGCCCCAAGGCTCTCCTGTCTCTCCTTTGTTATTTGTGATTTATGTTTCTGAATTGCATGTTTCTATACCCCGAGGGGTGATTTTTTCCTATGTTGATGATTTTTGAATTACGGTTTCTACTGCTTCCTATAGGGGGAATATTAGGTATCTTCAATATTGTTTTTCTTTTCTTCAGAGCAGGGCAGCACGGATTGGAGTTTCCTTCTCTATCCCCAAGACGGAACTGATACACTGGAGGACGCCTAAGGACCGATCCCCGGTCTCTAACCAACCCATATCCCTCAACGGCTTAGTCTTCGCACCTTCTTCCTGCCTCAGGTGGCTAGGATACTGGTTCACCCAATACTAGAAACAACCACCCACTCCACCAAAAGGCTCACGCTTGCCTCGGGCGCATATGCAGCCGTCAGAAGGCTCGCTCCTCCAGGGATTGGAATTCCGCCTCACATGTGTCGCAGGTTGGCTATGGGCCTCATCCTGCCGATCCTCACCTTTGGGGCTGATCTCCTCGCACCCACTCTGGCCACCATGGACAAAATGTCTGCCTTGTGGAACCGGGTGATGCGATGGGTGACAAACTGCTTCACCTCGACCCCCACTACCATCCTCGCTATCGAGGCATGCCTCCCGCCCCTCAGCCTACTGATTCCCCACAAGAGAAGAATGGCTGCATTGCTACTAGCCTGCTCCTCCCCTGCCTACAACCCGGCGTCAGCTAGGCTCCCCCCAGACTTCCCCTCATACACCTCGCATGAAAACAGGGCCCAGAATCGAAGGCTCCTGAATGGCAGGAAACAGAACTATATCCACCTGGGTTGGAACCAGTATAAGGCTGAACAACCCATGAGGAGACATCTACCAATAGACGCACTAGCACACCTGCACCTGCCTGTGATTCAGGGGGACACTCCCCTCCCGGCTGCCTACCCAACCCTAGAACCGGGGCTAACACTGATGCCTGCGACAAACTCGCGCTACAGATCCCTCAAAGCCTCCCTGAGGGGAAGAATGCTGGCCGACTGGGTACACCTTGCTCCACCCCCACGGTACTACCAGTACAAACCCACACTTAGACCCCACCCCTTCATGGGGCTCGATCGCTTCACAGCAGGGCGGATACACCAGGGGCGATCTGGAAAGAGCTATCTTGCTGCACACCACTCCTGGGACGACCACGGGTCCTCCCCCGTTTGCACCTACTGTGAGGAGGACGACGAAACGTTCGCCCACGCAATCCTTCACTGCTCTGCCAAAGCTGACAAAAGGTCACTCTACCTCCATGGAGTCTCTGATATCGGCCAAGGCTCGCCTGTTTGGTCCCCGCTTCCTGCCATACTTGGCCTCGCCAATTACATCCGGACCACGGGTACAGGGTTCCCCCCACCTATGCCACCAATTCGGCCACTCTTGCTCCCAGAGGAGGGCACTCCCCCCTCTGCTGCCCCGCTTTGATTTATATACTTGATTTATGAAATCTTTTTATGCTGGTTGTGCTATGAGATTTTATGAGCTTCTTTACTGGTTTGAGTGGTCACCGTTGGAGGTGCTTGTGACGGATTTGTCATTTTGGAGATTTGTGCCGATGGTTTCTTTTGTTTGTTTGTTTGGAATTAAGGTTGTCTTTTTGCCATAGCTTACGCCGCATGCACGTTCTTGTACCTAACAAGTAATATATGATATAAAAAAAAAAACAGAAAAAAGAAAAAAAAAAGCAAGAATATACCTGCTGCCCAAATCCAGACCTCCCCCCCCCAGATTGCCTCGATGTCCTCCTCAGTAGGCCCCCTTGACCCCAACTTGCCGCTCCTCAGAGAGATGTACAACCACACCACTTCCAACCTCGCTACCAACAGAGATGTCTTCCTCCGACTCTGGGACGCCGATCTCAGAAGCCTCTCAGCAGGAGAAGCATCTATCCTCCCCCTGCTTATGGCTGGACTCGAAGGGATTGCAGCCCTCCACTCCAGAATAGGCTTCCTTGAGAGCAAGCTTGACACCCCTATCCCCCCACAACAACCAGCCCAAACCAGCACAGGCCCCTCCCTTGCCTCCATCCAAGCCACTGTGGCTGACCTCTCATCGCGGGCGGCAGCCTCCCTCGCAGCAAAACCTACCCCGGCCCCACAACAGCCCCAAGTAGGGAGACAAACCAAACAACTGCGGAAGAACTCCTTAGCCGCGCCGGCCCAAACAACCACCCCTGTGGATGACTTCGATTCTGACATACCTCGCTACGACACCACCACTGACAAGTGGTATGGTGACCCAAAAGCCTACGCTGTTAAACACCCCCACTCATGGGAGGCCCTGGCCTTCCGTGATGGAAAATACGATACCTACTCCTTCACACCTGGCCACCTAGAACCATCACTCAACAAGGCCCTCAGCAAGGCAAAACCTAAACCATCTACCTATGCCCAGGTGGCTGCTCCACAAGAGCAGGCTGGGGGGAGGAAGTCGAAAATGACGAAGGAAGGAGGTCAGGCCTCAGCCTCTACCGCCCAAGTCGCAGCGTCAAGGGACGCGTGCCCCTCAGTTAGAGGGCCACCGCCCCTTCCAGCGGCCGACAGAAGATTCTTTTCGCCCCGGGAGACCCCCCTACCCCACCCCGATGCCTTAAGGATAGCTGCAGCAGCGCCGGACATAGCCGCCCAAGTCCTGGGAGAGGCAAACTGCCCACGCCCCCTCTGCTTCAGCGCCTCAGTTAACGCCCGAGGTGCTCTCACACTCTCGGCTCGCTCCTTACAAACCCCTGCCACCTCCTACTCTCCTTACTATGAAGCCCTTGCGGCAAGGTTTAACAAGGCATTCCCAGTTGGGGAAAACCCTTTCAGGCCCTTTAGGCCGGCATCAAACGAAGTACAACTGGCCATACACGGGCTTCCTACTGCCTTCCTCCCACAGGACCAAGAAGAATTACGCTGCGAGCTGAGGAATTCCATCCTGAATGCGACAGGGGTGATGATCTTCTCTGCAAGATACCTGCAACCGAACCCTGAAATAAGTGCTACCAAGAACTCAACCTCTATTGCAGTGTCTGTTCCCCCCACTGACATCGTGAAGATAGGAAGGTCTATCTACCTCTACTCCAAGCCCCGCAAAGTGGTCGTTTGCCACTCCAAGAGCCCATACATGCAATGCCGGAGATGCTGGAAGTTCGGACATCCCTCACCCATGTGCAAGGAAAGTACCTCCATCTGCGCGCTTTGTTCAGGATCCCACCCCAGGTCTGCCCATCGATGCACAAACCCGACATGCCCGAAGGACGGTCACCTCAAAGCGGTGGCTGCATGCTGCCTTACCTCTCCCCTCAAATGCCCCAACTGCACTGGGGACCACTCAGCAACCAACAACGACTGCCCCTCCCGACCCAAACCCCCAGCGAGGGACGACCTGCCCCCTCAACCTGAGGCGGAGAATATGGATACCGATGGCGACGACTGCAGACCTGGCACCTCCAAAGGGAAGGGCAAACAGACTGACACCAGCGTAGATGAGACCCCTCGGCAATCGACATCCCTCGCCCTCCCACTGGACCTATTCAAGGCCCCAATACCCAAACGAGTTGGCCCCCTCCCCGTGGGCTGACGCGTTCTCTTCAGAAGACCCCATCACAGGTGCATAAAGGTGGAGGACTCTTCCTGCACCTCACCCATCAGGCCACCTCCCCCATCCTCTCTTAAGCAACTTTTCTTTGTTCAATATAACTGTCTGGGAAGCTGGGATGTGTTGCTTTCATTATTCAATAGCTTTCGGTCATTGAAAGCTCCTCCACAGATAGTCCTATTACAGGACCCCCCCGTCTACAAAAATAGGCTTCCTATGTTTGCTTCTTTTAAGTCATTTGCTCCGCCATTTAAACCAGGCACCCGCCCCAAAGTGGCCACCTATGTTTACTTGGAGTTTTTAAATGTGTTTTCAGTACTTCCCTGTTTTTTTGATAGGCCTCATTTTATGGCCATTGATGTGTTTTCCCCCCTAGGGCTCTTTGACTCCGATCGCGCACAATTCAGGGCCTATAACCTTTGTTCCACAAGCGCCACCTCCTCCGGGAACAGAACGGTAGACCCGCTTACTTGCTTCCCTCAATACTCTTTCCCCACACTAGTGGCCGGGGACTTCAACATCCACCATCCACCAGCAGACCCCCTGAGAACGGTTTCCTCAAAAGAGTTCCCCACCTCCAACCCCTACTTCGAGAAGGCAATAGACTCCGATTTTCACCTCGCCAATACCCCTGGAGCTTACACTAGGTTCCCTTTCGACATCAACACCAGGCCGCGTGTTATAGACCTGGCCTTCACCAACGCCCCCCTCTCACGCTTTCTACACTCCTGGTCAACGCGCCTTCCGGCCCACTGGCTCTGACCACCTCTCTATCGCCATAGTATTCACTGCACCCCTCATGAGAATGGCTCCCCCATCACCCTTCTGGGACAAGACAGACTGGGAACCCATCATCGGAAAGCTGAAGGATCTTAAGTTTCCTCCCCCACGCCCCCACCCCACCGACCACGATCTAGACGGCGGGCTAGAGAGGCACATGCACACCCTTTACACCCTTCTCAAATCATGCACCCCGACCAAGAAAATCTCGATCCAGGCAAAGCGTTGGTGGAGTATGGAAATAACACACCTAAGAGAAGCCCATCATCGAGCCTCCCGGGTACACCGGAAGGACCCCACCCCAAGGTCCCTGGACGAGCTAAAAACAAACAGAAATCGATACTTTAGGACGATCAAGCAAGCCAAATCCAACTACTGGAAAGACTTCCTAGCTGGAGTTACCCCGCAGACTGTGTGGAAAGCAAAAAAAGCAGCCATGGGAAGAGAGCAAGACCGTTTCCCCGACCTCCCCAATGCAAGCTCACCACTTCAGATCAACGAGGCTTTGTTAGCGCACTTTTTCCCACCCAAACCCCCCGCACAAGCAGTCGCTTACCCCCGCTTTGACCCTGAGCACCCGCCACTGGCGCATGAGGAGGTCTCCTTGGCCCTGGTGAGATCCTCCAACACTTCGGCCCCTGGTCCAGACCAAATCCCCTATGTAGTCTGGAAGAAAGTCCACGCAATAAACCCCTCACTCCTCACGTCTCTCCTCGCCCCTCTCCTCCCCTATGGGCACCACCCCAAGAGCCTCAAGATGGCTAATGGGATCGTCCTGCCAAAGCCGGGTAAACTGAACTACTCTGCCCCAGCTTCTTTTAGAATCATCGTCCTCCTTGAGACCTTTTCCAAGATATTCGAAAGAGTGGTAGCAACTCCACTCTCCCTAATCGCCTGTGAAGTAGGGCTCCTCAACCCAAACCAGTGTGGCTCATTAGCTGGCCTCTCAACTTGCGACGCCGCGGCGGCCCTGGTCCAAGAAGTCAGGGCACGACAAGACCCCTCCTCTACCGCATCCTCCCTGTTCTTGGACATTAAGGGCGGTTTTGATAATGTTTCCTCCAACCTCCTCACAGCCAAACTCCGGGCCAAAGGCACCCCCATGTACCTGGTTGCCTGGGTCCGCTCGTTTCTCCCTGATCGTTCTTGCCGCTTGTTATTCCAAGGGGCACCGGGGGTATTCGCCCCGGTGCAAGTTGGCACGCCCCAAGGTTCTCCTGTCTCCCCTTTGTTATTTGTGATTTATGTTTTTGAATTGCATGTTTCCATACGCCAAGGGGTGATTTTTGCCTATGTTGATGATTTTTTCAATTGCGGTTTCTACTGCTTCTTATAGGGGGAATATTAGGTATCTTCAATATGTTTGTTCTTTGCTTCAGAGCAGGGCAGCAGCAATTGGAGTTTGCTTTTCGATCCCCAAAACGGAACTCATCCACTGGAGGACGCCCAAGGACAGGTCCCTAGTCTCTAATCAACCTATAGCCCTCAATGGCTCCATCTTTCTGCCATCCCCCTGCCTCAGGTGGCTAGGGTACTGGTTCACCCCAACCCTGGAAACAACAAGTCACTTCACCAAAAGACTCACGCTAGCCTCGGGGGCCTTTGCTGCCATCTGGAGACTCGCTTCTCCGTGGATTGGAATCCCTCCTCACATGTGCCGCAGACTGGCTATGGGCCTCATCCTGCCTATCCTAACTTACGGGGCCGACCTCCTCGCACCAACACTGGCTACCATGGACAAGATGTCCGTCATATGGAACAGAGTGATGGGGTGGGTGACAAACTGCTTCACCTTGACCCTCACTACCATCCTAGCTATTGAGGCATGCCTTCCGCCCCTGAGCCTACTAATCCCCCACAAAAGAAGAATGGCTGCGCTACGACTGGCCTGCTCCTCCCCCGCATACAACCCGGCCTCGGCTAGGCTCCCCCCTGACTTCCCTTCATACACCTCCCACCCGGGAAGGACCCAGCATCGGGAACTCCGCGTGGGCGGGAAGCAGAACTATATTCCTCTAGGTTGGGGCCAGTACAAGGTCGAACAACCAATGAGAAGACACCTCGCGATTGATTCCCTAGCACACCTTCTCCTGCCCATGATGAGGGGGGACGAGCCCCTCCCGCCGGCCTACCCGGCTTTAGAGCCAGGGCTAACCCCAATGCTGCTTACGAACTCGCGCTACAAGCTGCTTAAATTCTCCCTGCAGGGGAAGCTCCTGGCTGACTGGATTCACCTGGCCCCACCCCCACGGTACTACCGATACACAGCATCACTAAGACCCCATGCCTTCATGGGGCTCGACCGCTTCACAGCTGGACGGATACATCAGGGTCGCTCTGGGAAGAGCTACCTCGCAGCCCATCTCTCCTGGGATGACCAAGGGTCCTCCCCCCTCTGCACTTTCTGCGAGGAGGAAGATGAAACGTTTCCCCACGCAATACTACACTGCTCGGCTAAAACCGACAAGAGGGTACTCTACCTCCATGGAGTCCCCGACATCGGCCAAGGCTCACCTGTCTGGTCCTCTCTTCCGGCCATCATCGGCCTCGCCAACCATATCCGCACCACTGGTACCATATTCCCGCCACCCATGCCGCCGATTAGGCCACTTTCGCCCTGTGGCGAAAGGCCTCCCACCTCTGCTGTTCTGCCTTGATTTATATACTGGTTTTATGAGATTTTTTTGTTGCATTTGTGATAGGAAATTTTATTTGTTTCGTTACTGATCGGAGTGGTCACCGTAGGAGGTGCTTGTGACGAATTTGTCATTTTGGAGATTTGTGCCGCTGGTTTCTTTTGTTTGTTTGTTTGGAATTAAGGTTTTCTTTTT
>JACCEG010000644.1:13677-31142 GCA_014065205.1 Tuber brumale | reverse complement strand
TTGCCGGCAAAGACTCCACAGATAAAGCCCTCAGCAGAGGCCTCTCACTACTTGGGAAGCAGTTCAAAGTGCAACGCTACTTGTCCTTTGGTCCTGATACCCAATGCACCAAATGCCTGGCCTTTGGCCACCACCCTTCCCCGTGTACCGGCACCCAACATTGCCGCATCTGCTCCATGGAACATCCAGCACACCTCCACACCTGCGGCAGATCAGATTGTCCTACCAAGGGCAAAGCATGTTTGCATACCACCATCAATTGCGTCAACTGTGGCGATTCTCACCAGGCTACTTCCAAGGAATGTCCCACTTACCTTAAGGCACACCAAGCGGCAACTGAGAGAAGGAACAGGGCTGTTTAGGGTTTTTAATTTTTTCCTATATTTGTTGGGCATTTGGCGGCGTGGAGGATTTTCTTTTGTCATTATGGCTCATGAGCTGGCCCAATCGAACGTTGCTACCTTTCAATATGAGACGGGATATCTGACTGGCACCCTTGTGTGGTGTATTTTTTTTATGTTTGTTAGCTTCATAGCCGCTGCGGCTCCATAAGCTTAATGAGATATAATAATAATAATAATGCGGTACATGTGACATCCTCCGTCTCCGCTACACCTCCGGTGATTGAAATTTATTTCCTAATTGGGATAAACTCAACACCACACCAAACTATCACCACTTTTCGGTCTGCACACTCCCCTTGCGGGGGGTGTAGGCTATCACTATCCATCCTCCTGGACTTCATGTCCATCTCCACTGCCCTCTCCCTTTGAGGTTTACCCGCGCGGGATACCCCATCCTCCTCTTCCAGCATCGCACGATGCTGGGTACCTCCCTTACCCCGCTTTTGCTGGGCCTCGCTTAGCATCAGCACGGTCGGGTTTCCCTCTTTTCATCTCAACAGACGGCTGGGATTACGGTTTGCGGTACGCGATTACGATGGATTCCTCTATCCCTCCGCTAAAGAAACTGGGGAGTTGTGTTGGGTCTCCTCAACCGGCTACGGTCGATTTTGCCATTCTCCTGCCTCACTCATCGCTTCAGCAGGTGGTATCCCATCCACTAAGTGACACTATCTCTCGTAGAACAAGGGACTACATGAGAGACGTGGTAAAACTCCTGGCTTTGTTTGGGGCTTGCTGGCGGCCGCCTAGTAGCACACAAACACGATTCCGAGAGTTGTTTTGTTACCTGGGTCTACCCCTCCTCTATACTTCCTCGGTGCGATCGGCTGGCACCCTACTGCTACCAAAGGCTGGCACCCTACTGCTACCCCCCCACCTTAGCTGGCACCTTACTGCCGCCCATACTTCCTGCTGGTCTCGGACCAGTACCACCCCCACCAGCTGGTACCTTACTACCACCTCCTCCTGGTCAGCACTTCGTCTGCTGGCCTACCCCCCCAGTCTGGATTTCCGGCGGACCTCGTGGGTTCTTGGGCCCTGCCACACGCCTTCCTTCGGCTTCGGTTGGGTTTCTCCTACTTTTGTTTCCCTTGCCCCTGTTGCCAAGTCTATCAGACGTAGGGTAAATTCGCCCGCTTAGTGCTCGGGACCGGTTCTATGATAGCGACCTCAGTATATCTGACTAGCTTAGGCCACATGGTGCTCCTTCGGGTTCGCTTTATGGGTTTTCATTGGTTTGGGGTTTCTGTCTGTTGTTTTGGTTGGTTTACTGTTGGGGTTTGGGATTTCTCTTATGTCGCGCGTCTGTGTAGGTTTTTGGGTTCGTTTATACTGTAGCGGTTGTGGTTAGGGGGAGTTTTTTACACCGACTGGCCTTGTAGTTAGACGGTTTTTCTTCTGCCTTTCTGAGCCGGGGCAGGGGTGGAGGTTTAGGTCTACATAGCTTGCGCTGACGTGACCTTGTTCCTTAATACTAAATAAAAATGGATTTAAAAAAAAAAAGAAAAAAATAAAAAAAAAAAAAAAAAAAAAAAAAAAAATTTAAAAAAAAAAAAAAAAAAAAAAAAAAAAAAGAGAAAAATTGCGGTACATGTGACGTGGTAAAACAGCTGGCTTTGTTTGGGGCCTACTGGAGGCCGCCTAGAAGGACACGAACACGATACCGACAGCCTTTTTGTCGTTTGGGGGCGGATGCCTTCCTCCTACACTCCCCACGGTTGCGATCGGCTGGCACCCTACTGCTACACCACACCTTGGCTGGCACCCTACTGCTACCAGACAGCTTGCATCTTACTGCCGTCTTCACTCTTCGCGGGCTTTGCACCCGCACCCCCACCCAAGCTGGCACCTTACTGCTACCCTGGCTGGCACCCTACTGCTTCCCCCATTCTGCTGGAGTTTCTTCGGCAACAATCCAACCCCAGCTGGCACCTTACTGCTACCTCTCGTCAGGGCTTGAAGGTGGCACTGCCTCTTCTACCCAACAACCCTTCCTCTAAATGACAAGGCCGACACCTACCTCCATACCTCCTTATGAGCCCATACTGGGTGAGGCGTTACCGCCCAAACTTTTATTATTGGCTAGTCATCCCTATAGGGGGTGCATTTGGGATATTAATTGGTTTCTTTTGTGCCTTCGGGCCGAGATTTCCCGCGGCGTTTTTCCTGATGTTTCCTGCTTGTCTTTAGTTAGGCTTCTCTTATTCTCCGAGTTCGCTTGCGAGGTAGGGATGGGCCTGGCTGGGGGCGAGATGTGCTGTTGGCTCCATACCAGAGTTGCTTGTGACGGACGGCTTTTACCTGGCGGGGGGAGGGATGTTTGAAATTAAGGGTTTTCTTTTTGCCATAGCTTACGCTGCATGCACGTTCTTGTACCCTAATCAAGTAATATATGATATAAAAGAAAAAAGAAAAAGAAAAAAAAAAGAAATTGCGGTACATGTGAGGAGGGATTCCAATCCCTGGAGGAGCGAGCCTCCTAATTGCGGCAAAAGCGCCCCAGGCCATTGTGAGTCTTTTTGTGAAGTGTCTGGTTGTCGCCAGGGTTGGGGTGAACCAGTATCCCAGCCACCTGAGGCAAGAGGATGGTGCAAAGACCGAGGCATTAAGAGATATAGGTTGGTTAGGGACCGAGGATCTGTCCTCAGGTGTCCTCCAGTGGATTAGTCCTGTTTTGGGGATCGAAAAGGAAACTCCAATATTTGCTGCCCTGCTCTGAAGCAAAGAAAAAACATCTTGAAGATACCTAATATTCCGCCTATAAGAAGCCGTTGAAACCGCAATTGAAAAATCATCAATATAGGAAAAAATCACCCCACCGGGTATGGAAACATGCAATTCGGAAACATAATTAACAAATAACAAAGGAGAAACAGGAGATCCTTGGGGCGTGCCAACTTGCACTGGGGCAAACACCCCTGGTGCCCCTTGGAACAGTAAGCGGCAAGAACGGTCTGTAAGAAAAGATCGGACCCAGGCTACCAGGTACCTGGGGGTGCCTTTGGCCCTAAGTTTGGCTGTGAGGAGATTGGAGGAAACATTATCAAAGCCCCCCTTGATGTCTAGGAACAAGGAGGACTCCTTGGAAGAAGGATTTTGACGTGCCCTGACTTCCTGGACCAGGGCAGTCGTGGCATCGAAGGTTGAGAGGCCGGCTAGCGAGCCGCATTGGTTCGGGTTGAGGAGTCCCACCTCGCGGGCTACGAGGGACAGTCGAGTAGCTACTACTCTTTCCAGTATTTTCGAAAACGTTTCGAGCAAGACAATCATTCTAAACGAAGCAGGGGTAGAGTAGTCCGGTTTGCCTGGTTTTGGTAGAACGATTCCATTGGCCATCTTTAGGCTCTTTGGGTGGTGTCCATAGGCAAGAAGCGGGGCGAGTAGGGACGTGAGGAGGGAAGGGTTTATTGTATGTACGTTT
Source organism: Tuber brumale (assembly GCA_014065205.1). Classification (NCBI taxonomy): domain Eukaryota; kingdom Fungi; phylum Ascomycota; class Pezizomycetes; order Pezizales; family Tuberaceae; genus Tuber; species Tuber brumale. The sequence continues at coordinate 27,317 of JACCEG010000644.1, read as the reverse complement.
TTCCGGACCCCGTATGGGACCTGGTCTGGGCCTGGGGCCGATGTATTGGAAGATCTCGCGAGGGCGGAGGAGACCTCCTCAGGCATGAGTAAAGGATGTTCAGGGTCGAACCGAGGGTAGACGACTGATTGTGAGGGGGGTTTGGGCGGGAAAAAGTGGGCTAGTAGAGCCTCGTTAATCTGTGCAGGGGAATTTGCGTCAGGGAGGTCAGGGAAACGTTCTTCCTCTCTTCCCATGGCTGCTTTCTTGGCCTTCCTGACCATCTGTGGTGTAACCGCCGCTAGAAAGTCTTTCCAGTAGATGGCTTTGGCTCTCTTAATAGCCTTGAAGTATCGATTCCGCTGGGTTTTTAGTTGATCCAGGGACGTTGGGGTGGGTTCTTTCCGATGTACTCGTGAGGCGCGTTGATGAGCTTGTCTCAGGTGGGTTATCTCCATACTCCACCAAGGTTTTGAATGTATCGAGATCCTCTTGGTTGGAGTGCATGATTGGAGATGGGTGATGAGTGTGTGCGTGTGTCTTTCTAGCCAGTTGTCTAGATCGAGGTTGGTGGGGTGGGGACGCGGGGGCGGGAACTTTAAGCTTTTCAACTTTTCCATAATGGCTTCCCAGTCCGCCTTGTCCCAGTATGGTGATGGAGGCGCCTTCCTCATGAAGAGTGCAGTAAACATGATGGCAATGGGGAGGTGGTCTGAGCACGTTGCCTGGAGGCGGGTTGACCAGGAGTGGAGAAAGCGAGTGAGGGGGGCGTTTGTGAAGGCCAGGTCTATGACCCCTGGTCTAGTGTTGTGGTCGAATGGGAACCTGGTATAGGCCCCTGGGGTGTTGGAGAGCTGATAGCCAGAATCTAGGGCCAGCTCGAAGTAGGGGTTAGAGGTGGCGAATTCGTTTGAGGAAATCGGCCTTAGGGGGTCGCCTTGTGGATGGTGGAGGTTGAAGTCCCCGGCCACGAGTGTGGGGCAGGCGTTTCGCGGGAAGCAGGTAGTTGGGTCGACCGTTCTGTTTCCAGAGGAAGTGGCAACTGTTGAGTAGAGGTTGCAGGCCCTGAATCGTGAGTGGTTGGAGTTAAAAAGCCCTAAAGGTGAGTACACATCAATGGCCATAAAATCAGGCCTATTAAAAAAACAAGGTAGCAATGAAAACACATTCAAAAAAGCCAAGTAAACATAGGTGGCCAGCTTGGGAGGAGTCCCTTGTTTAAATGGCGGAGCAAAGGATTTAAATGAAGCAAATGCAGGAAGCCTATTCTTGTAAACGGTGGGGTCTTACAGTAAAACTATTTGTGGGAGGGCTTTTAGTGAACGAAAGCTATTAAATAATGAAAGAAACACATCCCAGCTTCCCAAGCAGTTATGTTGAACAAAAAAAAGTTGCTTAAGAGAGGATGGGGGAGGTGGGCCTGCGGGCGAGGTGCAGGTAGAGTCCTCCACCTTTATGCGCCTGAGATGGGGTCTTCAGAGGAGAACGCGTCAGCCCACAGGGGGGGGGCTGACTCGCTTCGGTATTGTTGCCTTGAAAAGGTCCATAGGGAGGGCGCGGGACGTCGATTGCCGTGGGGTCACTTCCACGCTGGTGTCAGTCTGTTTGCCTTTCCCCTTAGGGTTGGCAGGTCGCGAGTTGAAGTTATCCGTATCCATGTCTTCGCCCTCCCTCTGAGGGGGCAGGTCGTCCCTTGCTAGTGGCTAGGGCCGGGAAGGACAGTCATTGTTAGTAGCCAAGTGGTCCCCAGCGCAATTAGGGCATCTGAGGGGAGAAGTAAGGCAGCATGCGGCCACCGCTTTGAGATGACCATCTTTCGGGCAAGTTGGGTTCGTGCATCTGTGGGCCGACTGAGGGTGGGACCCCACGCAGAGCGGGCATTGTGAGGTGCTTTCTTTGCACATGAGTGAGGGGTGCCCGAACTTTCCGCATTTCCGGCATTGCATGTAGCGACTCTTAGAGTGGCACACGTCCACCTTCCGGGGCTTGGAGTAAAGGTAAATGGACCTTCCTATCTTCACAACCTCAGTTGGGGGGATCGACACCGCGATGGAGGTAGAGTTCTTGGTTGCCCTTATTTCAGGGTTTGGATGGAGGTATCTTGGGGAGAAGATTGTCACCCCCGTCGCGTTCAGAATAGAATTTCCTAGTTCAGAGCGGAGCTCCTCTTGGTCCTGCGGCAGAAAAGGGATTGGTAGTCCGTGGATAGCCAGCTGGACTTCATTTGGTGCAGGCCTAAAGGGCCTGAATGGGTTCTCCCCGACTGGGAATGCCTTGTTGAACCGCGCCGCAAGGGCATCGTAGTAGGGGGAGTAAGCTGTTGCTGGAGTTTGGAGCGAGCGAGCCGTGAGTGTGAGGGCACCTCGGGCGTTGACAGAGGCGCTAAAGCACAGAGGGTGGGGCAGTTTGCCTCCCTGAGGACTTGTGCGGCTATGTCCGGGGTTGTTGCTGCTATCCTCAGTGCATCAGCGTGGGGTAGGGGGGTCTCTCTAGGCGCGAAGAATCTTCTGTAGGCCGATGGTAGGGGGGGTGGCCCTCTGACTAAGGGGCCCTCATCCCTAGACGCTACGACTTGGGCGGCAGAGGCGGAAGCCTGACCTCCTTCCTTCGTGCTTTTGGACTTCCTTCCCCCAGTCTGGTCTTGCGGGGCTGCAGCCAGGGCATAGGTCGATGGTTTGGGTTTTGCCTTGTTGAGGGCCTTGCTGAGTGATGGCTCTAAATGGCCCGGGGTAAAGGAGTAGGTGCTGTATTTCCCTTCGCAGAAGGCCTGCGCCTCCCAGGATCGCGGGTAATTGACCGAGTAGGCTTTTGGATCCTCGTACCACTTGTCGATGGAGGTGTCGTATCGGGGGATGTCATAGTCAAAGTGGTCTGTGGGGCTGGTTGTTTGAACCGAGGGGGCAGTGTAGTTCTTCGCCTGTTGATTGGATTGCTTTCACATCTGGGGCTTCACGGGGGCGATGGATGGGTTGGCAGGGAGGGAGGCCGCCACCCGGGACGAGAGGTTGGCCACGGTGGATTGAATAGAGGCAAGAGAAGGGCCTGTACCGGCGTGGGTCTGTTGAGCTGGCGGGGCAGGGGTTTCCATTTTGGTTTCGAGGAACCCTATTGTGGAGTGGAGGGCGGCAATTCCTTCCAGTGCCGCAATGCGCAACGTTTGAGTGGGTCAGCTCATGAGCCATAATGACAAAAGGAAATCCTCCAAGCCGCCAGATGCCTAACAAATATAGGAAACAAAAGTAATATCCCTAAACAGCCCTGTTCCTTCTCTCAGTTGCCGCTAGGTGTGCCTTAAGGTGTGTGGGACATTCCTTAGAATTAGCCTGGTGGGAGTCGCCACGGCTGACGCATTTGATGGTGGTGTGCAAATAGGCTTTGCCCTTGGTAGGGCAATCAGATCTGCCGCAGGTGTGGAGGTGTGCTGGATGTTCCATGGAGCAGATGCTGCCATGCTGGGTACCGGTACACTGAGAGGGATGGTGGCCAAAGGCCAGGCATTTGGTACATTGCGTGTCAGGCCCAAAGGACAAGTAGGGTTGTACTTTGAACTTCTTCCCTAGTAGTGAGAGGCCTCTGCTGAGGGCTTTGTCTGTGGAGTCTTTGCCGGCAATAGTGAGGACCATGGCTGATGCTTCTTTGTGCTGACGTTGGGCTGGGGTGGTGAGCAATCTAGGAGGGCGTGGGAGGTGGGTGCCGGGGTTGAACTCTTCAATTTCAGACTGAATGGTGGAGAAGGTGGAGGAAGTGGGGACGCCGTGGAGGATGACCTTGTGCCAGATTTCATCTTTTCTGAGGCCAATGGCTGCAGCGATGGTGGCTCTGATTGCTTCCTCAATGGCAGAACGATGCGCTTTGAGGACAGAGGTGGCAGGTGTGTTATCCTTGGTGAGGAGGAGGACATGGTGGTTGGCGGTGAATTCGATTGTTGCAATAAGAGGCTTCTTTATTGCATTGTTGATTGCATCACCGATGGTGAGGGGGTTGGTGTTATCAGGTAGGATGGAGCCATCTCTTTCAATGACAATGGTACGGTCGCGTTTAGTCAAAACAGCGAGGTGGAAGATTTGCCTGGTGGAGTAGTAGAGGGTTTAGCTAGGACTGCTCTGGCAGCTTTTTGGGCCCAGGTTTGTTGTGCTGGAGGAGCGTGCAATGTAGTTTATTGTGGTGGGGGGGGTTGTTGGTGGAGAAGCTGGTACTGCAGGCGTTCAACTGGGGAGGTGAGGTGCGCAACTTGATCTTGGAGTGTTTGGACATCTGTAATATGGCGTTTTTGAATCACCATGAGGTGTTTCTGCAAGGCCTGGAAGCCTTCTTCAAGGTGTTGATTGCGAAGTAAAATGCCAAGGTTGGTGTTAGAGATGCCTTCAGCCAAAGGTCTTGGTGAAAATGTAGGGATGGAAGGGTATTCTTCTGTAGAGGTGGTAGAGGCGGGAGCAGGCACAGTCTGGACTGGGGAGCCTGGGTCTTCGTCCTCCATGCGTGTGTCCTCAGGCGATGCTGGGTTGGGCTGTGGGATTGGTGGGTTGGGGTATTCTTCTGTAGAGGTGGTAGAGGCGGGAGGAGGCACAGTCTGGACTGGGGAGCCTGGGTCTTCTTCCTCCATGCGTGTTTCCGCAGGCGAGGCTGGGTTGAGCGGTGGGATTGGTGGGTTGAAGGGGGCTGCAAAGGGGTTTGCACCACCCCTCCCTCTGCCCCTACGTCTATTGCACATCAGAGGGTTGGGAGATCGGAGTCAGTTGATAGAGGTGATAAAACACAAATGAGGGCGGATGATTTGTGGTTGAAAAGTCTTTAAAGTGAAAGGGTGCAGCGGTGAGGAATGGTTGTCAACCAATGACGTGCAAGCTCTGCAAGAAATTTAGTGTGGTTTTTTCTTTCGCTGTGGTTGTAACGGCAACGGAGTCCAGCATTGATTTATTGTAATTGTTGTCTTTGGCCATCAAATGTAAGACCAAGTTGTCTGTCTTTGAGGAAAGTGTCTGTCCCGGAAAGTACTGCTTGTGGGAAACCTAAAGATTGTAGAATCAAGAGTACCTGTGTTCTGAACACATGGTCAAAAGCACCTTTAACATCAATAAACAGGGCAGAGAGTACTTTACCATTACACTTCGCCTGCTGGATGTCATGAACCAAAGACATAACTGCATCAATTGCACTCCTTCCGGGCCGGCCTCCCATCTGTTCATTGTGTAGAAGTCCCTGTGTCTCAGCCGTGTAAGAAAGTCTTTTGGCCATAATCTTTTCTGCAATCTTTCCTAGACAATTTAGTAATGAAACTGGTCTATAAGCTTAGGAATTGAGTAGTCTGGTTTGCTGGGCTTCCTGATTATTGCCCCTGTTGCCTCTCTCCAGCAGTCAGGATGATAGCCTATCTTCAGTAGTGACTTGAACAAATCTGTTAGAGGAGTGGGGATTGCCTGGTATACTTGCCAAAGGCAGAGGAAGTTGATACCATCAGGACCAGGTGCTTTGTGGGTATCAGAGTTGTAGATTAGAGGTTTCCACAACCAACAACCTCTACTACCTCCCCCACACATTGTCTCCACAACCACATCTTCTCCATTTTCCTATACCGAGATTCCTGTTAAATAAATCACTTTAAACACTTTCCCCAATTTTCAGATCAAAATTCCCACTATCACCCCTTTCTTGGCACATATCTTTGATTTTACCCTCATTTTTACCCCTGAAAACAATATCTCCTACCACCACTATCACAGTTTTGGAGCTCCTGCTTTAATTTTTTGATAGGACCTTCCTGGAGCTATTCCAGATATCCTGTTAAAATTTCAGCTAAGTTCCTGATCTTTTCCTTTCTCTGCTGTTATTTGTTTTATTTTTCTTCTTTGTTTCTTTGTGTTTTGTCCTGTTGCCTTTTTTACCTTTTGCTCGCTTTGGTTGCTCTGCCAACTCTAATCCACTTTCCTTATCATTCCCTTACTACTCCTCATAGTAAAAAGGACTTAGAGAAAAATTTCGCATTTTTGAAGGACTCACGCCTATCCATCATACCCACCAAAAGACTACTTCCATTCAAATCCCCTTGACTGGGAGCAGTAGTCCTTTGAACTGTACTCTAGGATCTGATCCCCATACCCCACCTGCAAGAAATCCCCCCATGCCTGATCTTACTCTTCCACCAAAGAATACTTACTCCAGAGACAGATATCCTACCCTTCTTTCCTCAACTTCTAGCTTCTTGTAAGATATCTGTACTTCTACTCCCCCTCCCCCTACCTCTACCCAAAGACCACCCCCCTCTGCTTCTGCCTCCTCTGACATGGACTATACCTTTTCCTTTCCCCCTGCCCCTAATACTTCAACATCTAAACTTCCTTGCTTGGAACAATTTCTACATCACTTGGTAGAACAGATTAGGGTTGTCCAGCCTGCCTACCCTCAACCTCAACAGGAATTCCTCTCTCAGCTTGTTACTAACATTAGCAGCTACTCTAACATGGTCCTACCAGTTATACCTCCTCAAATCCCTTCTGACATAGAATCTAGACTGACTAAACAGGAAAAAACACTTGAACATATACTTACCACCTTAGATAAACTCACTACTCCTGCTCTTGTGTCTAGACATGACCCACTGACTACTCCCACCACCACTATGCCCATCCTCCAACCTACTAAAAAGACTTGGGCTAATATTGTTGAACAGGCAACCCTACCTACACCAACTTCTTCTACTACCCAAGCCTCAAAAAAGCACCCAGAACCCATCCCAGAGCCTGAGAGGACCCTGATCCTCAAGCCAAGCAGTCCTCCTACCAACTTTAACCCTCTCCTGATCAGAGAGTCCATCAATACTGCCTTGGTTAATGCCAAACTGAATATTTCTATTGTTCTTGTTGGACTTTCAGTCAACAACAACATAGTAATGGAGGTGAAGCATGGTCACACTGCAGCTGAGCTCAAAGAGAAAGAAAGTGTGTGGAGTCACCTGGTGCCTGGCCTACAAGAGGTTATTGTTAGGGAAAGATGGTGTAAGCTTGTTGCCCATTCTGTTTCTACTGACTTGATTGTGGCAGACAGTGAGGAGAAGCAGATGGAGGCATTCCAGGAAGACATAGAGTCCTACAACCATGAGATTCAGCTTGCTGCCCCTCCAAGATGGCTGACAAAACCTGAGTCTAGAGTAGGAAAGTTGCACTCCTCCCTTGTTCTTTCCTTTAAAACTCAAAGAGAATTGAAGCATGCACTGAGAAACAGACTGGTGATAGCAGGAACAGCCGTGAAAACTTCAGAATTTGTTGACATCAGACCTACCACCCAGTGCATTATTCTTTTTCTTTTTTCTTCTTTTTTTTTTTTTATATCATATATTACTTGTTAGGTACAAGAACGTGCATGCAGCGTAAGCTATGGCACGACCGTCTCCGCTACACCTCCAGTCGTTGAAATTTATTACCTATTTGGGAACGACTCAACACCAGAGGCAACCATCACCACTTTTCGGTCTTGGACCCCCCCCCTCTGGGGGGTCCTGGCCATCCTTTTCATCACTTCTTTGCCCTCGGGCATCGTCTTCAGAGCCTGTTCTCGAGGTCTACCCTCTTGGGCCCCTCCTCCTCCCTCTTGCGATGTCTCGGGACGTTGCTTGCTCCTCTTGCCACGCTGTTGTTTTGCACCTCGCTTAACACTGGCACGGTCGGGTTTCGCGGTTTCTCTCTCCAGACGGCTGGGACTACAGTTCGCGGTAGGCGACTTCGGTGTTTCTCTCTCCCCGCCCTTCTGGGCCTGGGTTTGGGTTCCCACGACCTACGGTCGACTTCGCCACATTCCTCCTTCACACTGCTTGGTGGTGGGATCCCATCCACTAAGTGACGCTATCTCTCAGAGAACAAGGGACTACAAGAGAGACGCGGTAAGACGCCTTCGGTGTGTGGGAGGTACCCGCCTAGTACAGACACGAACACGATTCCGACAGTTGAGAGCTTCTGGGTCTACCCCTCCCTCTTCACCCTCCCATCGGTCGGCTGGCACCCTTACTGCCTCCTCCCCACCTCTCTGGCTGGCACCCTCTTCGGGTGCTTCCTCCGGCTGGCATCCTCTCTGCTGGGCTGGCATCCCCTCTGCTGGGCGGCATCCCTACTGCCTCCAGAGGTTGGGTTCACATCTGCCCTCCTCGCTCCTCCTCCTGGCTCTGTCGCCTCGGTGACATCCGCTGGCTGGCACCCTACTGCCCCTACTCTACTTTGTTGTGTTCCGGTGGACACTGGGGTTAGGCTTCGACGTCCCGTTACAAGGCCGGTCTGATCTCCTCCCTTCTACTTCACTGCTTCCATCCTGGGCCAGATGTTCATCTATAGCGCCTGATCCTCACTCTGGGGATATAGCCTTCGTGTATGGGAGAGTGTGCAGGCATCTACTGCATTGTGTGGTAGCGAGGTGTTAATTGGGGTTCTCGATGTTGTTTCACTAACGGGCCGGGGTCTTCTCTTGTTGTTGCATGTCTGTGGAGGTTGTTGGTTCGTGTTCGGGGTACGCTGCTTCTCGGGGCTTGGTTTTTATACCCCAGAGGGTTTCCCAGGCAGCTGGGCGGGGCTAGGCCTAGGTGGGGGTTTTTGACCGCCTTAGCTCGAGCTTTATGTGGTTCTTTGTACCGTAAACTAAATGAAAATGATTTAAAAAAAAAAAAAGAAAAAAGCGTAAGCTATGGCAAAAAGAAAACCTTAATTTCAAACATCCCTCCTCCCGCCAGGTAAAAGCCGTCCGTCCCTAGCTCGCCCCCAGCCAAGCCCATCCCTAGCTCGCAAGCGAACTCGGAGAATAGGAGAAGACCAACTAAAAACAACCAAGAAACATCAGGAAAAACCGCCCCGGAAATCTCGGCCCGAAGGCACAAAAGAAACCAATTAATATCACAAAATGCACCCCCTATAGGGATGACTAGCCAAAAGATGGAAACTGAGGCGGTAACGCCGCACCCGGGATGGGCTCACAAGGAGGTGTGGAGGTAGGTGTTGGCCTTGTCACCTAGAGGAAGGGTTGTTGGGCAGAGGCGGCAGCGCCACCTTCAAGCCCTGACGAGAGGTAGCAGTAAGGTGCCAGCTAGGGCTGGGTTGTTGCCGGGGAAGCTCCAGCAGAATGGGGGTAGCAGTAGGGTGCCAGCCAGGGTAGCAGTAAGGTGCCAGCTTGGGTGGGGGTGCAGGTGCAAAGCCCGTGCAGAGGAGAGATGGCAGTAAGATGCAAGCTGTCTGGTAGCAGTAGGGTGCCAGCCAAGGTGGGTGTAGCAGTAGGGTGCCAGCCGATCGCAACCTCGGGGAGTGTAGGAGGAAGGCATTCGCCCCTAAGTGACAAAAAGGCTGTCGGTATCGTGTTTGTGTCCTTCTAGGCGGCCTCCAGCAGGCCCCAAACAAAGCCAGCTGTTTTACCACGTCTCTCATCCAGTCCCTTGTGATCAGAGAGATAGTGTCACTATAGTGGATGGGATACCACCAGCTCAAGCAATGAGGGAGGAAGGAGGGTGGGGAAATCAACCGTAGCCTGTTGAGGAAACCTGACACAACTGCTCCAGTTTCTTTAGGAGGAGGGATACAGGAATCCATCGTAATCGCGTACCGCAAACCGTAGTCCCAGCCGTCTGCCAAGGTTCAGAAAGGGTTGTAGCCGACCGTGCTGATGCTAAGCGAAGCTAGAGCAAAAGCGGGGTAAAGAGGTTTCTGGACATCGTGAGATGCGAGAGGGGAGGATGCAGTATCCCGAGGGGTTAGACCCTCAGGGAAAGGGATGGGGAGGCAAGCCCGAAGTCTAAAAGGATGGATAGAGATAGCCTACACCCCCCCCCAAGGGGAGGGTGCAGACAGAAAAGTGGTGATAGTTTCGTGTGGTGTTGAGTCTATCCCAAATAGGAAATAAATTGCAATCACGGGAGGTGTAGCGGAGACGGAGGATGCCACCCAGTGCATTACTTTTTTTCTTTTTTTTTTTTTCTTTTTTTTTTTTTTATATCATATATTACTGGTTAGGTACAAGAACGTGCATGCAGCGTAAGCTATGGCAAAAAGAAAAGCTTAATTCCAAACAAACAAACAAATGAAACCATCGGCACAAATCTCCAAAATGACAAATTCGTCAAAAGCACCTCCTACAGTGACCACTCCAATCAGTACAGAAATAAATAAAATATCCTATCACAAAAGCAACAAGAAACCTCATAAAGCAAGTATATAAATCAAAGCTGAACAGAAGAGGTGGGAGGCCTTTCGTCACGGGGCGAGAGTGGCCTAATCGGCGGCATGTGTGGCGGGAATCCGGTACCAGTGGTGCGGATGTAGTTGGCGAGGCCGATGATGGCCGGGAGAGAGGACCAGACAGGTGAGCCTTGGCCGATGTCGGGGACTCCATGGAGGTAAAGTACCCTCTTGTCGGCTTTGGCCGCGCAGTGTAGTATTGCGCGGGGAAACGTCTCGTCTTCCTCCTCGCAGAAGGTGCGGAGGGGGGAGGACCCTTGGTTATCCCAGGAGAGATGGGCTGCGAGGTAGCTCTTCCCAGAGCAACCCTGATGTATCCGTCTAGCTGTGAAGCGGTCGCGCCCCATGAAGGCAGGGGGTCTTAACGATGGTGTGTATTGGTAGTACCGTGGGGGTGGGGCCAGGTGAATCGGGTCAGCCAGGAGCTTCCCCTTCAGGGAGGATTTAAGCAGCTTGTAGCTCGAGTTCGTAGGGGGCATTGCGGTTAGCCCTGGCTCTAAAGCCGGGTAGGCCGGCGGGAGGGGCTCGTCCCCCCTCATCATGGGCAGGAGAAGGTGGGCTAGTGAATCAATCGGGAGGTGTCTTCTCATTGGTTGTTCGGCCTTGTACTGGCCCCAACCTAGAGGAATATAGTTCTGCTTCGTGCCCACGTGGAGTTCCCGATGCTGGGTCCTTCCCGGGTGGGAGGTGTCTGAGGGGAAGTCAGGGGGGAGCCTAGCCGAGGCCGAGTTGTATGCGGGGGAGGAGCAGGCCAGTCCTAGCGCAGCCATTCTTCTTTTGTGGGGAATTAGTAGGCTAAGGGGCGGAAGGCATGCCTCAATAGCCAGGATGGTAGTGGGGGTCGACTTGATGCAGTTTGTCACCCACCGCATCACTCTGTTCCATATGACGGACATCTTGTCCATTGTAGCCAGTGTTGGTGCGCGCAGGTCGGCCCCGCAAGTTAGGAAAAGCAGGATGAGGCCCATAGCCAGTCTGCGGCACATGTGAGGAGGGATTCCAATCCCCGGAGGAGCGAGTCTCCTGATGGCGGCAAAGGCCCCCGTGCCTATCGTGAGTCTTTTGGTGAAGTGAGTTGTTGTTTCCAGGGTTGGGGTGAACCAGTACCCTAGCCACCTGAGGCAGGGGGACGGCTGAAAGATGGAGCCATTGAGGGCTATAGGTTGATTAGAGACTAGGGACCTGTCCTAGGGCGTCCTCCAGTGGATGAGTTCCGTTTTGGGGATCGAAAAGCAAACTCCAATCGCTGCTGCCCTGCTCTGAAGCAAAGAAAAAACGTATTGAAGATACCTAATATTCCCCCTATAAGAAGCAGTAGAAACCGTAATTGAAAAATCATTAACATAGAAAAAAATCACCCCTTGGGGTATGGAAACATGCAATTCAGAAACATAAATCACAAATAACAAAGGGGAGACAGGAGAACCTGGGGGGGTGCCAACTTGCACTGGGGCGAATACCCCCGGTGCCCCTTGGAATAACAAACGGCAAGGACGATCAGTGAGAAACAAGCGGACCCAGGCAACCAGGTACTTGGGAGTGCCTTTGGCCCAGAGTTTAGCTGTGAGGAGGTTGGAGGAAACATTATGAAATCCGCCCTTAATGTCCAAGAACAGGGATGATGCTTTAGAGGAGGGGTCTTGTCGTGCCCTGACTTCTTGGACCTAGGCCACCCTGGCATCGAAAGTTCAGAGCACAGCTAATGAGCCACACTGGTTTGGGTTGAGGAGCCCTACTTCACGGGCGATGAGGGAGAGATGAGTTACTACCACTCTTTCCAATATCTTGGAAAAGGTCGCAAGGAGGACGATAATTCTAAACGAAGCAGTGGTAGAGTAGTCCGGTTTACCCGGCTTTGGCGGGACGATCCCATTAGCCATCTTGAGGCTCTTGGGGTGGTGCCCATAGGCGACGAGTGGGGCGAGGAGAGATGTGACGAGTGAGGGGTTTATTGCGTGGACTTTCATCCAGACTCCATAGGAGATTTGGTCTGGACCAGGGGCCGAAGTGTTGGAGGATCTCGCCAGGGCCAAGGAGACCTCCTGATGCGCCAGTGGCGGCTGCTCAGGGTCAAAGCGGGGGTAAGCGACAGATTGTGCGCTGGGTTTGGGTGGGAAAAAGTGCGCTAGCAGAGCCTCGTTGATCTGAAGTGGTGAGCTTGCATTTTGGGGGTCCGGGAAATGGTCTTCCTCTCTTCCCATGGCTGCTTTTTTTGCTTTCCAGACTGTTTGCGGGGTAACTCCAGCTAGGAAGTCTTTCCAGTAGTTGGATTTGGCTTTCTTGATCGCCCTAAAGTATCGATTTCTGTTTGTTTTTAGCTCGTCCAGGGACGTTGTGGTGGGGTCCTTCCGGTGTACCCGTGAGGGGCGATGATGGGCTTGTCTTAGGTGTATTATTTCCATACTCCACCAAGGCTTTGAGTGGATCGAGATTTTCTTGGCAGGGGTGCATGATTTGAGAAGGGTGGTATTGGTGTGCATGTGCCTCTCTAACCAGCCGTCTAGATCGTGGTCGGTGGGGTGGGGGCGTGGGGGAGGAAACTTAAGATCCTTCAGCTTTCCGATGATGACTTCCCAGTCTGTCTTGTCCCAGAACGGTGATGGGGGAGCCATTCTCATGAGGGGTGCAGTGAATACTATGGCGTTAGGGAGGTGGTCAGAGCCAGTTGCTGGGAGGTGTGTTGACCAGGAGTGTAGAAAGCGTGAGAGGGGGGCGTTGGTGAAGGCCAGGTCTATAACACACGGCCTGGTGTTGATGTCGAAAGGGAACCTAGTGTAAGCTCCAGGGGTGTTGGCTAGGTGAAATTCGGAGTCTATTGCCTTCTCGAAGTAGGGGTTGGAGGTGGGGAACTCGTTTGAGGAAACCATTCTCAGGGGGTCTGCTTGTGGATGGTGGATGTTGAAGTCCCCGGCCACTAGTGAGGGGAAGGAGTTTTGAGGAAAGCAAGTAAGCGGGTCTACCGTTCTGTTCCCGGAGGAGGTGGCGATTGGGGAATAAAGGTTATAGGCCCTGAATTGTGAGTGATCGGAGTCAAAAAGCCCTAGGGGGGAAAACACATCAATGGCCATAAAATCACGCCTATCAAAAAAACAACGAAGTACTGAAAACACATTTAAAAACTCTAATTAAACATAGGTGGCCACTTTGGGGCGGGTTACTGGTTTAAATGGCGGAGCAAATGACTTAAAAGAAGCGAACATAGGAAGCCTATTTTTGTAGACGGGGGGGTCCTGTAATAGGACTATCTGTGGAGGAGCTTTCAATGGCGGAAAGCTATTGAATAATGAAAGAAACACATCCCAGCTTCCCTGACAGTTATGTTGAACAAAGAAAAGTTCCTTAAGAGTGGATGGGGGAGGTGGCCCGATGGGCGAGGTGCAGGAAGAGTCCTCCACCTTTATGGACCTGTGATGGGCTCTTCTGAAGAGAACGCGTCAGCCCACGGGGGGGGGGGCCAAC
>JACCEG010000643.1:0-51645 GCA_014065205.1 Tuber brumale | reverse complement strand
AAGGAGGAGCATGCTATCAAGAGATTAGCCTGGGCAAAGGAGTATAAGAATTGGACAAAGGAGGACTTTGAGGGAATCATCTTTAGTGATGAATGCATAGTTGAAAGGTCCAAAGATCTTAAAAGTATTTGGGTCTTCAGAACACCTGAGGAAAAGTGGCATCAGGACTACATTCAAGGAGTTACAAAAGGACCTGGGATAAGGCTTATGGTCTGGGCTTGCATTTGGAGTAAAAATAAGGGTCCTCTGATCCCTATTTTTGACAGGAGTGTGGATAGATTTGCGTATATTGGAGTTTTGGAGGATGGTTTTGTTGATGTCTAGCAGGAGGTGGAGGACACAGTTGGAGATCCTATATTTCAGCAAGATGGTGCAAGGATACATACTGCAAGAGATACTATAGCTTGGTTTGCAGAAAACAATATACAGATTATGGAATGGCCACCCAATTCTCCAGACCTCAATCGTATTGATCACTGTTGGAAAAGGGTAAAGGAAAAGCTGCACCAGCACTTTTCTAACATTCACAAGACTAAGGGGGGTCCAGATACTATTAGAAGACATCTAGCAGAAGCTCTTGATATAGTTTGGACCCTGGATATTGAAGGAGATTTCTTGGAAAAGCTATGGGGGTCAATGCCTAGGAGAGTGGCTACTGTTTTAGATGCAAAGAGATGGTATACAAAGTATAGATTTTTTTTCTTTACAATTTCACATAGGAGTTTTGTTATATTTAATGGATGTCTATTCAAATTTTTAGTTCATTTTAAGTAGTTGTTGTTACATAGATAGTAAATTTATAGTGGTTGTGGGGTAGCCGTTGCTGTGCCGGGCGATCCCTTTTGTCCCCGTACTTTAAGTTTTGTTCATACTTATTACTAGATCCTTTTATGAATATAAAGCCTTTACGCGGTTAACAAACTATTAACTACAAGACTGATACTCTATTACATGAGTAGAGCTGGAGAAAGAGTACAATAGGCGATGAGGACTGAAGATACGAGAGTCACTCCGACCTTATCGCACTCATTGGTCGAAGTGCTATCGTCTGGAAAACAAGGGAGAAGTATTTTCTACTGGTTGCTAAGAACTGACGGAGGATTGTGAACGTAACATTATGTAGCATGACTTATAGTGATGCTTAGACAATACTTAGACTGAATACACATTTGAGAACCAATTTTTGGAGCTACCTGAGGTAGCAGACAAATTACGGAGAATGGTTTCACAACAGAGACAAACCCTGAGGCCGATAATACTAGAGGAATAATCAGTGCACCTATAATCTAGCTCCGCTGAAGAAGAAGACCAGAGGAGGGAAGCCCCCGTACCAGCCCCTGAACTCAGCTGAGAACTGATGCAACAAATCCTATGACTAATAGGACAATGCAGACCAAGGTCCAGCAATTAGCGATATAGGGTGGAAACGGAAGCCAACTCCGGAATTGGATGGCATAATTGACTATTTTTTACGAGTTATGAGTTGGCAAGAGCGACACGACATGCAGAAGATCGTTTACTTTTCGTGTCTCCTGCGTGCAGATTCAGGCAAATGGCTTATGCTATACAAGGAAGGCAATGAAGCAACAGAATGGAGAAGCAGGGACCTCTTCAAGGAGGCCAGCGAAAAGCAGTTTGGGGAAGTGGATCCAAGGGGAGCCACAAGAATCTATATAATGAATATAGAGCAAGGATCCTGACCCATGACAGAATATGGGAACAACTTCATGCTCCGCAAAACGGAAGGACTATTGGGCAATGGGAGGGCATCGCAATACCTATCTGCGGGCCAGTCGCAAAGGCTGCAAAAAGAATTCAAATAGTACGACTGCGAAACTAATACTGTGGAAGAACTGGTAGCCCGGACCATCTAGAAGGAAACTTGGCTGTCAATCCTTAAAAACCTAAAGTGCGAAAAGCATAAATAGAAGGAAATCGGGACCATGTGAAACGCAGATGGAACATTCTGATCGGCACATCTAGCCTACAATCACAGCTTCATACCCACTATCGATCGCAAAGTGGAAATGAACCAGGCTGGGTCCCAATAACCTATAAAGCTATCCAATGAGGATTACAACAACCACAGAGACATGAATCTCGACTTGAGGTATGGGGCAAAAGGACATCGAATCAGAGCATGCCGAAACAGACTAGACAATGGTCACAAGCTGGTCACACCTGTCATAGGCAACAACTGGATCAGGAAACAGAAGAGGACCAACTGGAGGGAGATGACCCGGGAGGAGGATCAACTGGAAAAAGAAGACCGTCTTCAGTAAGAGATGGTCTGGTAGACAAGAAGGGGAGGAAAACCAGTGGGAGGGAGATGACGGAGACAAATGGAATGAAAATCACTCTGGCCAACGACTACATGGCACTACATTAAGAAGAAGTAGATCATATTATGATCAAGACGGTATTATACGATACGAAAAAGAAAGGCACTGCGATACATGCGATGCTGAACTCAGGGGCAATGGAAGATTTTGTCGACAAGGATATCCGCGACAGATACAACTCCTGCCTGATGCCAACACTAAAGAAGAGACAGGTTGATCTACTGGAAGGAAAACCCTGTATGTTGCAACCAATACCCTATATAGTGCAAGTATCTATGTCCATAGGCAGCCATAGGGAAGAGGCAACCTTCCAAATAGCAAACCTGTAGAACCATGAGCTTATCCCAGGAATGCCATCATTAAGACAATGCAACTCCATTATCTACTGGGACAATGACATGATTACATTCCCTAGCACACTATGGAGGACAGGATGTCTCAACAATTAGCCAGTGGTATAGATGACACCCGAGAGAGAAGTGCAAGAGGAGAACCTGAAAGTACGATTTGACCAACTTGGAGAAGAACTGGATCGCAGAATCAGATTCCAGAAGTTGCACAACAAGGCGCAGGAGCCAACCAAGTACTCTAGACAAGCGGCAGGGCATGACCTATATGCCGACCAAGACAAGACGAACCAAGCAAGGGTTCAAGAGATAATAACCACAAGGACAGCGGTAGAGCTACCTCCTGGTACCTATGGAACAATAGCACCATGCAGCAGACCGGCAGTTGCAAAGCAACTCATTGCTAATGCCCAGGTTATTGATGCCGAGTACACCAGAGAAATCAAAACGGTCTTAGCCAACCTGCCAGATACCGACCAAGATGTTGGACAAGGAGATCGAACAGTGCGCTTGATCTTCCTGAAGATCAATGAAGCAGAGATACATGATGTACGAGAAATGTATGAAACCAGAAGAGTAACCGAAGACTTTGGTATCATGGATAGCTCAAAGACCAAGAAAAAGAATCAACACAAATTTGAGAAATATCAACGTACGCATTGGGCAGATATTACAGGCAAGGAGACCTCACCAGGATCCTCAAATGGAATCTACGAGAAAAGAAGCGGGAATTTGCGGGCATCAATATCTGCGCCACGCAAGCAATACGATTAAAGCAACTACGCTAAAACAAAGAAAGTTACGACAGAATACCACATAAATACCAGCGGTTCACAAACCTATTTCAGGAAAAACAATACCACGGAGCACTACCAAGGAGACATGAAGTGGATCACAAGATCCAGATCACGAAAGATGAGAGGATGAACGCAAAGAAGATCCCTTATCAATGCCTTTACCCCTTATAGGAACCGGAGCTGGAAGAATTATGCAGATAGATTTAGCAGAATGTGCAGAAAGGGTGGATATAATACTCGGTGGTATCGGCAAGATCACAGATCCTATTCATCAAAATGACGGATGAGATGATGAGATTGTGGGTGGACTACCACGCCCTCAACTCGATCTCCAAGAAGGACCAATACCTACTGCCACTTATTGGGCAAGGACTGGATCGATTAAGAAGGGAAAAATACTTCACCAAGCTGCATATCAAGGACGCCTATCACAACATGCGGATATAAGATGGAGCCAAATGGAAAATAACCTTTGCTACAAGATAGAGGATGCAGGAATACTTGGTCATGCCATTTGAGTCGACCAATGCATGGGCATCATTCCAAGTATGAATCAACCAGGTACGCAATAAATTCTGGGATATATGTCTCATACTATATCTGGATGATGTACTCATATATTTGGAAAACCTACAATGATACCGGAGGAATGTCAGCAATATCCTGAACGAAATTCAGAAATGAGTGATGAAGAGCAAACTATCCAATTGGGAGTTTTACCAGACAGAAACAGAGTAGCTAGGATTCATCATGAATGGAAGTGGAGTCCATAAAAACCAAGCCAAAACAGGGGGCATATGGGACCGGGCAAACCCAACCTAGAAAACAGATCTCCTATGTTTCATGCCATTCTGCAACTTTTATGGAAGGTTGTTTGAATGGTTAAGCCGAATGGCCAAACCCCTATAGAGCTTAACCAAGAAGCGTGTCCAATGGGAATCGCAAGAAAAGGAGCTGAAAGAAGACATTGACATTGTGACGAGACTCACAACAGTATCAAGACTGGTGCACTGCAACCCTCGACAAGAGAAAACAAGCGAAACAGACTCATCAAAATACCTCTGTTCTGGGATTCTGTCTAAGAAATGCTAAGATGGAAAATGGCACCGAGTATGCTACCAATCAAAAGCTATGAAACTGGGTCTATACAACTACGACGTCACCAACAAACAAGTATTAGAGATAGTTCCGACACTCACGGAACTAGGAATGTCCATACAGAACAACAACGATCAAGTCAGAGTTCTAAGGGATTATAAGAACTCGGTTCGCTTTATGACAATCAAGGAACTCAGCGACAAACAAATTCTGTGCATGGAAAGCACGCGCAAATACAACCGCAAGATTGAAAAAAGACTGGAAAAAGAACCAGGAAAAGTGGATGCTTTAATGATGATCGTCAGCGACAAACTACAGGGCAAATAGGACAAAATGAGTAAAGAGAAAAATCGAGTTCTACTCCCAGAAGAATACTTTAAAGCTATGGAGTCAACACAGATCCAGGACAAGGAGGGCCAGGAACTATATGAAGCAAGCAAAGAAGAAAAAAAGTCACAAGATATAATGAAGAGCCGTGAGAGAGCTGATCAGGATAGAAAAGGTGTGGCCTTAGGCCTCGGGGAATGGAGGGACCAATATCTTTGGTATGATGGAAAGATATGGATACCAGAAGAGAGGAAGATAAGAACAAACATTATGAGAAAACACCACGATGGTAAACCGGAAGGACACGCAGGAACAACTAAAACAATGGAGATACTTACAGGAAAATACTACTGGCAGGGACTGTGGGAGTCAGTCAAACAATATGTCAAAAACTGGGAGATATGTCAAAGAAGGAAGGTGGTACAACATGCACCATATGCGCCATTAAAGCCCAACAGAGCACCAGAAAAACCAGGGGCATCCATATCCGTAGATTTCATATTGGATTTGCTGAAGGCCAAAGAATATGACTGAATCTTGGTCCTGGAGAATGGCCTCACAAAAATTGGTCACTTTATACCAACATGAATGGATATGAGGGCATGGCAGTGTGTAATAACATTTATCAAAGAAATCATTCCACTACATGGACTACTGAAAGACATCATCACCAATCGAGGGTCCATATTGACATACGGAATATAGAAAGAAATAACAGAAGAACTTATAATCACAAGAAAGCTGTCCCTAGCATTCCAACCCCAAACGGATGGACAAAGGGAACGATTGCTTGATTTATTGGAACAATACCTGAGAGCCCACATAAACTATCAGGGTGACATCTGGGATGAATTATTACTGATAGTGGGGTTAGCATACACGAAGGTAAGACAAGAAATGTGTAAGACTACACTCTTTTACGCAAACTAGGGCCTTGACTCAGAATATCAGGCTATAGGTCATACGACCGAAGTACTGATAAGGGAGAAAGAAGACATGAGTCAATTACAAGATACCCTAGAAGCACAGATGATGTCAGCACAACTAGTACGAAAAGAAAACTGTGGTCGACACAGAAAGCTGGATGAATTCCTACAACGAAGGACTAAGATGTCGTTACTCCCTGAGAACATACTAACAACACGACCATCCAAGAAATTGGATTACAAGAAATTGAGGCTTTTAGAGATAACGGAAAGGATAGGGAAATGAGTATCTAAACTGGGCCATGCCCCATCCATGAAGATACACAACACATTCCACATCTAGCTTTTGGAACTCTATCAAAACAACCAGCTCCACACAAAATCTAGGACAGCAGGTCAGCCAATAAAAGTAGGCAGAGAACAAGAATATGAACTCGCCGAAATAGGCAACTCCCTCTTTTATCACAGTAACCTGCAATATCGTACTAAGTGGACCAGTTACTCCCCGAACATGATCAAGACAGGTACTCATCTACCAACTTCGCAAACACTGGAGATGCACTCACATGGTTCCACCAAGGTTACGCACAGAAGCTGTCAACTGAGCATCGAGGAAGCTCAGGATGACTTCCAGCTCATGGGTAGCCCCCCGAGTCCACCACCAAATACAGCAAAGAGGGATAAAGTCAAAGAAGAAGCCAAAACTAAGAACGAGGAAGAAGAGAAGACTATCGAGGTCGAGAGGACGAAGGTGGCCAATAACAATGAAACTAACCCTGCATTCTACCATTGAACGGCATGCATCGACGACAATTCTCTTGTGCACTTTGATGGAAAACAACCAAGCCACTTCTTGATCAGCGAAAAGGTCAGCAATATAGTAGTCGCCACAGACCACCCCAATTCAAGCCGAATGGGTAACACAACCACAACCACCATGCACTGGCCCCTCACACCACAAGATCTCCGGGGTGAACCGCAGGTGCAGGTACTACTCCTATCACTGCAGACAACGATGGGAAGCCAAGCAGGCAGCCCAAGAGGTTTGGAAGACGGAACCTGAGAAGGAGTGGGATACAAAAACCTTACTGTCAAAGGAAGAACTACCCTTAACGGTTGCGTAATTGCGGCAATCAATCAAGCCATGCCAGGAGGAAATGAAGCGGCAACAATAAACCATCATCCACCTGGATGATGGGAGTCGGAAATGTGGGCAAACAAGGCACTGCACAAGAAGGGCAATGGATAAAATCCTTGGCCTCCCATAACAAGAAGATTGAAAAGGGAGACAAAGCATTGCGGAAGGAACAGCTCAAACAGAGAGCCCTTATTGACTAGGCGCATGGATACTGCCTGGAAGCGACCAACATCTCCTGATGCTTCATTAAGTTCCCTGGTGGCCTGCATGCTGAGAGATCATAAGCTTGCAGGGACTGGAGCTTGGAGAGTGAGGAGCTAATGTCACGAATGTGGCTTAGCGAGGAAGAGGATTTCACAAGACTCATAGTTATGAGTCATTGGTGTGTTATATTTTCACACATGACCTCTGTCCAGCTCATGGGTTTCACATGTATCACCACTTTGGTCATATAATATTGTTATGATGATATGTTAGGTTTCCCGCATGACCTCATTTAAAGGTGATTGGTTTTGCGCATGTGACCACTTTGGTCATATAACTAGGTTATGATATTTTGATATGACGTAAAGTGGTAAGTCATATGTGGTGTGTGACTTGAGGAGTGAGTCATATGTGGAATGTGAGTTGAGGAGTGAGTCATCAGGGCATGAAGAGTAACTATATAAGGAGGTTATACGGGCTGGTAGATAGGCATGCCCCGCACCTGACCTGCTTGGCACCAGTATGGCATGGGCGCTTCCTTCCCAACAGGGTAAAGAAAGTAGCACATTCCCCCTCCCCCCAACAATCACCGGTGAGCTGACCCTTCTCTACCAGGGTAGTGGTGAAATGGACATCCCGTGCTACACCGCGATAGACCAAAAATGGTGTGCCGACCCGGCCACATATGCGGCAAAATCCCGGGGCTCCAGGGCGGCCTAAACATCTAGGGAAGGGAAATACCGATCTCCTTTCAGAGTTCCACCCTGTCCCATGCCCCTAGGGTCTGACCGCCACCACGTCCTACACTCAGGCCGCTTCTACTGGCCACAAGAAGAAATGGAAAGCGAATAAGGCAAAGAATACTCCCTTGGCTCTCCCGGTTGCATCTGGCTTAGCCCCTTTGGCCCACTCAAAGTCTCCCAGGAGCCTCCCATCCACCGCAAGGATTTTCGTTGCCCCCAGTTCCTCTCCCTTCCCGCAGTTGCAGTTTGATCTGCTTGCCACCTCCGTCTTAGACATTGCCAGCTCCAGCCTTCGGCAAGTAGGCTGCACTCTACCTGTATTTTTCTCTGCCCGGGTCAACAATAAAGGTGCAGTCCACCTTCTTGCCCCCTCTCCATTCGTTCCCTCTTCCGGATACACCCCCTACTATGACTCTTTCTCGGCCAAGTTGAAACAGTCCTTCCTGGCGGGAACGCTCCATGGCTCCCTTGCGGCACCACCTCTAATGAGGTCCAGCTCGCAATACACTCCCTCCCAATAGCGTACTTGCCTGAGAAAGACGAGGACCTCCTGCAGTCACTCAGTAACACCATCTTGAACGTCAAAAACATCCAGGTCCTCTCTGCCTGCTACCTGAACCCCGACCGTGACGCAAGAATCCGCAAGAAAGCGACCTCTATGGTAGTAATGGTTGTGCCCGAAAGTGGGGCCACAATGTTGGGCAATGCTCACCATTTCTCCTCTTGATGCAAGATGGAGAGAGCATACTCGGCTAACAGCCTCACTCAATGCTGTAAGTGCTAGGAATATGGATACCATTCAGCTACATGCAAGATTGACCACCAGTTTGCCAAATCTGTACCCTCTCCCACAGGAAGCAGGCACATTGGTGCCAGAACCCCACCTGTCCTAGCAGTGGGAACCTCAGGGCAGTAGTTGCCTGCTGCCCACCCTCACCACCAATGTGTACGGTCTGCAAGGGCCAATACCCTGCTTTCACTAGAGAATGCCTATCGAGATCTCCCCCTCCTCCTCCCCATGGGGAGTCCTCTCTTTCACCAAATAAGGAAGCTATGGACACGATGAACCACTCTGGTGAGGGTCCTTCAACTAGTACACGATCCCTCCTACCACTCCTTGCTCTTGAAACACCCCTGCTAGGCGCGGTGATGCCCCCCTAACAGGTCCCCCCGTTCCCACTCCCATGCCCCAAGGAGGTGAACTGAGTAATCCCGCCTGGCAGGAATCTCGCACTCCTCTCCCCCAGCCTGCGAGAGCAGAAGGCATGTAATGGTTGGTCACACCTCTCCTGTGAGTTCCGCGCTGGCAGTGGACTCTCGTAACCCGATATCCGTCCTACAACACAAGCAGATAGAAAGCTGGGATGTGTTTCTTTCTGTTTTTAATTCTTTTTCTGTTTTGAATTTCCCCTCCACTGTTGTGGCCCTTTAAGACTCCGCATTGCACTGAAATAGGACCCCATCGTTCCCCGGATTCAATGCCTTTTTGCCACTCTACTTAGGTGGTGTTGAACCCGAAGGTGCCTGTTACCTACACCTTTCCATGACTCAAACAGTTTCAGTCCTCCTGGTTTTTCTTTTGAAGTGAGCGACTCGATGGCAGGTAACTGCTACTCATCTCGTCGTTTTATTGATTCCTTTGTTACCAAGTTTCGTCGTTGTGAACCTCTACAGTACAAGGGACGGCTCCCTATTTCGCCGAACTATCTCCCTTAGCTTGCCTTCCCTCACACCACTAGCCCAATGCTGGTCGCTGGAGATTTTAACATCCACCACCCCTCGGCAGACCCTGGTCACTTCTTTTCCATCTCAGACCTTGGTGCCTCCTCTCCTTTCTTTGGGAGGGGTTTGCAAGAGGGTGTCTCCCTCTTGAACACCCCTGGTACCCTTGCCTACTTCCCCTTCAACCCTGAATTATGCCTCTCAGTGACAGACCTAGCCTTCGCCAATGCCACCCTGTCCCCCAACTTCGAATCGTGGGACGCGCCGCGTGCCTCAACCGGATCTGATCGCGTCCCGATTATTATCACGCTGTCAGAGCCGCTCGCTTGCCTGCCCCCTCCTGCTCCTTCTTGGACCCAGACTGATTGGCTTCCTCTAGAGGAAGAACTTAAAGCCATGAGATTTTACCCCCCTCCTCCTCTCCTAACACCCCACACATTTTCCACCATGTTTGACTCAGCCCTTGACTGGCTGAGAGCCATCCTCGGGCTCCACACCCTGGACAAGAGGCCCACTGGCCGGTCCAAGCCCTTGTGGACCCCCAATCTTACGGCTCTGAGATCTGCCTTTCATTCCACGGTCTGGTCGGCAAGATGGGACTCTTTCACCTCATCACCTCAGTAGTGCAAAGATGCACGGCTTCTATACTTCAAGGCCATTAAGAAGGCCAAGACTGAATATTGGAGCAACTTCTTGAAAACAGCCAGCCCACAAACACTCTGGACCGCGAAGCGCTACCCCTTCGGTAGGCCTCCAGGCAGGTTGCCGCAGATACCCTGGGCGGACAACCCCATAGACATAAACAAAGTTCTCCTTTCATACTTCTTCTCTGAGAACCGGTCCTCAAACCCACCAGCCATATCAAGCGAGTTCTGGGATGTTCCACCACTTTCAGCTGACAAAATAACGGTTGCCATCCAGAACTCCTCCACGTACTCTGCCCCTGGGCCCGACCAGATCCCGTTCTTTATTTAGTACAGAGTCCACTCCTTGAATCCCAATATCCTGATGTCCATCCTTGGACACCGAGTTCAGTACGACCACCATGCCCCCTACCTGAAGAAAGCCAACAGTAACAGTATTGCATTGAATAAGCCCTGGAAACCCTTCTATGACACGCCAGCCGCCTTCCGCATCATTGTCCTCCACGAAACTGTCTCTAAGGTCCTTGACAGGGTCATGGCTACACATCTTCCCGCGCTCGCCCGCTTCCTAGGCCTCCTGTGCCCCAACCAAAATTGATCCCACCAGGGTCTGAGCGCCGTTGACACAGTGGCAACCCTCTTCCTTGACACGAAGGATGCCTTTGACAATATCTCGGCCCCTTACTTTGTGACAGGCTTGCCACTGGGGTAGTCAACCCATATATGGTCTGTTGGATACGGTCCTTCCGCCACGGACGCTCTTGTCATCAGGTCATCCAAGGGGCCCCTCAGGTCTTCTCCCCAGTCTCGGTCTGCACTCCGCAGGGCTCTCCATTCTCCTCGCTTCTGTTCGTAATCTCCGTGTCTTCCCTTCACTTCCCGATCACTTGTGGCCTTATCGACGCATATGTGGACGACTTCATGGTCACTGTTGCCTCCGGTTCCTATCGGAGGAATGTCCAGCGGCTGCTAGGTATTACCAGCGTCATCCAGGCAACGGATAAGAGGCTGTGAGTGGCCTTCTCGATCCCGTAGAGAGGGCTCATGCATTGGGTGACCCCAGCGCAGAAGGTCCCTTCCCCTGCGATTCTAGTTACAATAGGCGGTCACCTGATTTACCCGCCCAAATTGATATGCTGGTTGGGATACTGGTTTGAACGCTCCACTACCGCTGGCACCAAGGGGACCACCTCCAATTTCACTAGAAGGCGCGGCCTGGCACTGGAGGCCTGCGCGACGATCCAAAGTCATGCAAGGCCAGGTAAGAGTCTCCCCCCCTTCCTCTACCACCGCCTGGCGTCCTTCCTCATCTCCCGGATACTTCTCGATGGAGCGAATCTCTTCTGCCTGCACCTTACCCTCCTGGACCACCTGTCCGTCTTCTAGAGGTCCTTCCTGAGATGGGCAATGATCTGCTTTTCTCCAACCCCGGTTGGCATCTTAGGTTGCGAGTCGGCTCTCCCCCCGCTCCGTCGACTGGTACCCCACCTTCAATGCTTCGCTGCCCTCCCCCTTATGTTCCTCCCCAGTGAGGTCAACCCACCGACTGTCAAGCTCCACTCATTCTTCCCCACCTCCTCCCCCTTCAGGGCCCCGGAGGACCACGGTCACTTCACCAGAGGGCGGACCCCTGTTTACGCCCCTCTCTTGTGGAAAACCCGCCCCCGCGGTCCCTCCATTAGGAAACTGCTACCGCTGGATGAGATAGGGCACCGGACTCTCCCATTCATCAATGCCTCAGGCTACATCCCCATAGCTGCTGCAAACCTTCTTCCGCCGGACCAGCTCCCATTAAGAGAAGGGGTGCTATCCTATCGATTTATCCTAGCAAGACTGAGAGCTGCACTCACCAGGGACTGGGCCGCTCAGTTTCCCCCCCTGTCTTACTACCAGGATGACACTCCCCTCTAACCCTACCCCTTGATGGGGCTGTGGAGGTATATCGCGTGCAGGATTCACTAAATGCGATCGCGCAAGAACTACCTCTCTGCCTACCACTCCTGGCTCCCTGACCACCCCTCCCCCCTTTGCCCTTACAGCCAAGAGGTTGAGGAGGCCTTTGCTCACCACATTCTCTACTTCGAGTTATCCAGATAGTCTCGTGAGCGCCACCTCCGAGGGCTGACTGACATTGGCTGGTACAGTACATCTTGAACCAACGCGGACACCTTGCTTTCTGGATCATGGTACCAGAACATGCCCGCCAGACGCTTCCCTGCTGGCATGCCGCCTCCCAGCTGGGACCCCCCACCTAGCCCTGCCTCCTCCAGCGCGGTGTTAGGTATCCTACCTATGTCCTGATGTTAATACTGTTTCTGCGACAGGCAACAGCTCTCTGTTAGTCTCCTTATGATAATGCGATACTTCTCTCTCCTAATGTGTTTTCACTCCGTTCCTTCTTCTTACCAAGAGCTTGATTATTAATCTTAGACCAGTGTCTACGTTCTTTCCTTGAATGTTAATAAGCAAGTCATATCGTGGTAGAACTCTCGAAGTGGTAGAATAGAATCTATTCTTGATAGTATAGGTAAGAAAGTATAATGGGTGGTTGTGTGAAGTACTAACTACCTGGCTCTACCAGCCTCCTTTTATAGTCCTTCACTTATCCCACTGATAAATCCAAATAACTATGCGTCATAATCATGACTCATGGAAAACATCATATGACTGCATCATTGGTCATGTGCATAAACCACATGACCTCTTAATAGGTCATGTGCGTGAAAGTAAATCAAACTGCGCAGCCCCCTTGGCCTCCTACGTTGCCCCCATGACCTCTTAATACGTCATGTGCATGAACCTAACCAAACTGCGCAGCATCCTTGGCCTCATGAGCTGCTCCCATGACTTCTTAATAGGTCATCTGCGTGAAAGTAACTCAAACTGTCGCAAACATCTCCTTCCATATGCGCCGCAAGCATCTCCTTCCACTATCTGCCACGCGACCGTGACAATAGCTCCCCTCTCCGCGCGGCTTAACTCCCTTTAGGCCATCGTGAACTTGTCATCCTCCTCGGTTCCTGCCGTCTGCTGGATATTGCGTCCTATCCGATGCATCCAACTCTTGCTTTCTTTCTGCAGGTTTTCCAACCTTCGGATCCTCGCCTCCCTCCTCTTCAGTTGGGATTCTGTCTTTCCAACTTTGTATTCCGCCAAACTTGCCCTGACCTGTTGAGCCGTCACTGCTCTTGCCAGCTGCGCATTCGTTTTCTCCCATTCCCTTGCTTTCTGCTCCCACATTGAAGCCAGGCTTTTGTAGAGTCCCATCTCTACTTCTGCCATTGTTTTTTCTTGGCTGATCGTGAT
The DNA here is from genome assembly GCA_014065205.1 of Tuber brumale. Classification (NCBI taxonomy): domain Eukaryota; kingdom Fungi; phylum Ascomycota; class Pezizomycetes; order Pezizales; family Tuberaceae; genus Tuber; species Tuber brumale. The sequence continues at coordinate 38,051 of JACCEG010000643.1, read as the reverse complement.
CAGCTCCTGCTGCTGGCTTTCCACTGTATCGTCCTGTATTGCCGATGAGATCGGCAACGGTGCCGGGTCCTGTTCTCAGGTCACTTTCTTGGATTTTTGGGCCCTCCTCCCAGTAGATTTCGTCCCCAAAATCTTGTTTTTGTCGCCCAGCAGAGGCGACACTTGTGGTGACCTGTCTCTTTTCATGGCAAAGTAGTTGGTTACCATCTTCTCCGTGTAGTGGGTTGGGCAACCGTCGTCATAGCACCGTGTCCATAACACACACTTGCGTGCTTTCTCGTCTTCCGTCTCCTTCGTTCTTCTCCTTGGTAGGTCCAAGAGTTGGACCCAATCTTCGTCGTTGACTTCCTCCGCGATCTAAACCCTGTCTTCCATCAGGCAGAGGTCTGGGCTTGTCGGGGTAGTCCTGGTAGAATTGCCGGATGGCATCTTGAGCGATGGTGAGGTTAGTGGCTGAATACCACTCTTGATCATGTTCTGCGGAGTATCCAACCCACTTCGCTCGGTACTGGAGTTTGTTGTGGTGTCGTCTTGAGTTGATGATTTTCTCAAGCTCGTATTCGTCTTCGCCCTCGATTTCGATGGGCGGCGTAGGTAGTTTCTTCTGTGATGTAAAGGCGTTGTCTTGGTAGGCTTCAGGGAGACAGATGTGGAATGTAGGATGAGTGTGGTTCATCCAGCGTGGGAGGTCGTGCTTATATGCTCTTAGTCCGATATGTGCGATGATTCTGAATGGTCTTACTTTATTGTAATCCAGTTTCCTTGACGGTCGGGTAGTCCATATATTCCTTAGTATCAACCACACCCTGTCGTTGACTAGGAGGTTGGGATCGGGTTTTCGATGTCAATCGCCGTATTCCTTCTACTTTTTTTGTGCAAGGCATATTTCTTCTCACAATTTGTCATGCAATCGTTGCATGTTTTTTCTTGCGATTGATTGCGCGGGTATGTCGTATTTTGACGGTTCGTATATTGGATCGTACCCATAGTTTGCAAAGAAGTGCGTTATCTTGCTCGTTGGTTGTTTTCCCTTGTTATATGCGTACTCTGCAGTTGCTAGCATGTCAGCCCAATCATGCTGTTGATAATTGGTATATGCCCGCAGATATTGCTCCAATATGGCGTTCGTCCTTTCTGTCTGTCCCTCTGTCTGCACGTGGAACGCCGTGTTAAGTTTCCTTTTGATGTGCCATTGTCTTGTGATCTCTTTCCAGAGATTTGCCGTGAATAGTGATCCTCAGTCTGATACGATATCTTTCCGTAGTCCGCAGATCCTGCACACCTGATCTCTGAAGAGGTGAAAGAATTGTTGTGTGTCCATATCCGTTCTGCAGGGTATAAAGTAGGCCATTTTAGTCTGACGATCAATAACGACCTATATTGCGCCATAACCTTTCGATTCCAGAAGTCCAGTTATATAATCCATAGCAATAGATTGCCAGGGTCTTATATGGGGTTCGATAGGTTTTAGCAATCCGCATGGCGTGTGACGTACTGCCTTCGTCCTCTGGCATATCTCCCAGTTTTTGACCTATCTCTTGACGTCTTCTCTTATTGTCGGCCAGTAGTATGATCTCCAGATCAGTTCCGTGGTTTTGGCCCTTCCGCCATGTCCCACTTGTGCTATGTCGTGATTTCTTCTTATCGTTTCCGTTCGCAGGGGTTCGTCGCTAGGAATCCTTATCTTCTTGTCGTACCAAAGGTATCACTCTCTTTCTTCGTATAGCCTGAGTGCTATCCGCTTCATTTCCTTTTGTTTTTCATTTAAGGCCTGCCTAATTGCTCGTATTTCCGTATCCTTTTCCATCGTGCTCCACATCCATTCTGTGTGGTAGTCGTTGGATAATATTGTTGTTTCCATCTCATTCCTAGATTCGTCTTTTCCGTTTTCTTTCTTGTTTTTGGAGTATCTCTCCTTTGGTAAGACAATCCTTTATCTCTGTTGGATTCTTTCGTCCTCCGTGGTCGGTAGCTCCTCTTGTCTCCTGGTAAGGGCGTCGGGTTGTCCTCCTTGTTTTCCAGGTTGGTACTCAATTTTCATGTGATATTGAGATAGGGTTTCGCTCTATCTCATTTGTCATTGATTGAGTTCTTTCGTGGTGGTCAAGGCGAGTAGGCTTTTGTGGTCGGTTACCACCATAATATTGTGTTCGTTTCCCAGTGCGTATTTTCTCCATGCCTTAAGTGCCTGAACTATCGCCCATAGTTATTTGTTGTGGATGTCGTAGTTGCATTCGGCTATGGTCATCGTTTTAGATTGGAATGCCAGTGGGAGTCACGGTTGGTCGTTTGCTTACTGTGATAAGATCCCCACGCAGACGTAATTAGATGCATCCGTCTGGATCATGATTGGCAATTTCGGATCGTAGTGCCGCAGTATTGGTGTCCTGGTGAGTTTGTTCCTTAAATTATCGAATGCTGCTTGCTGCTTCTCCCTCCCGTTTCCTTTGGTATCCTTCTTCATTGTTTCGTATAGCGGTTTTGCCACTCTGCTGAAACCTGCAATGAAATCGCGATAAAAGTTACAAAAGCCCTACAAGCTTTATACTGCTTTTACCCTCTTGGTTGGTTTCCATTCGTCGATCGCTGCTGTCTTGACTGGGTCAGTTCGTATTCCATCACGGTCGATAACAAAACCAAGTATTCGATTTCCTGTTGATGGAATTCGCATTTAGTTGGCTTTAGTTTGATCTTTGCTTCCCTAAGGGCCTGCATAACATTTCGTATGTCCTTCCGGTGGTGTTCCATTTTCATTGAATAAATGAGGCTAACGTCTAAGTAGACGATACAGCATATATCTAAGAACCTGCTGAATTTGGTGTTGATCCATCTTTGGAATGTTGGCGGTGTGTTAGACAGTCCGAAAGGCATTACCGGGTATTCATATAGCCCGTATCGTGTTCGAAATGCCCTTTTTCATTGACCTCCTGCGAATCTTCTGATGTTGTAGTAGGCGCCCTGGATGTCTCGTTTCGTGTAGCATTGGGCTTTTCCCAATCTATCCTTTGTTTCCTCGATTAGCGGTAGTGAATATCGGTCCTCCTTGGTGACTGCGTTCCGTCCGCTAAAATCCACGCATCATCTTAGCTTTCCGTCCTTCTTCTTGACGAATAATCTCGGTGCTCCTGCTGCTGATGATGATGGCCATATCCAGCCTCTCTCCAGGTTCTCATGGAGGTAATCGGGTCGGGCCTTCAACACTTCTTCTATCAAGGAATAAAGGTTCATGAACGGTGCTCTGCTCACTAGGTCGATCCGGGTGCCCTCTTCTCTGTGGTCTGGCAAGTCCGGCCTTTCTCCTCCTTCGAACTTGTCTAAGAAGTCCTGGTATTCGCTTGGTACCAGCTGCCTCAGAGTCGCTTTCTTCGTCGTTGCTTCTTGTCGTACCGCTAATCTGGTGCTGATCGTCGAGCTTTCCGCTGTTGTCGTTTCCCTTTCTTCTTAACCCCATTTGAGAACCCCGGTTTGTTCTCCTTTCTAATATAGTTTTCTGAAGGTCTTAGCTGATATGCAAGCGATATCGACGCGTCGTTCTTCCGGTTCTTCAAGGGTGTTTCTCGCTGTGCTTCCAAATCCACGATCCTGTCTTCCTGTTTTGTCGAGGCCCTCTACTGCTCGTAGTCCTCTATTGGCGATCTTTACGACAATCAACTGTGCAATTCGATCGCCTTTCTTGACTTCATAGTCTTCTTCTGTCAGGTTCATTATGAGAACATTGATTTCTCCAGCATAGTTTGCGTCTATCACCCCTGCTCCTGTAGTTAGGCCATGTCTGGTCGGTAATCCATTTCTTGGGGCAATTCGTCCATAGGTGCTATCTGGTAATCTGATCAATGTTCCTGTCTTTATCACCGCTTGCCCTTTGGCCGCGATGATTGCCTCTTGGATGTTGTACAGGTCATGTCCAGCCGCTTCCTTTGACCCTTTGGTCAGTATCTTTGCTTTGGGAACCCACCATTGGATCTGAATGTCTTCTTCTTCGCTCTTTGTCGCCGTGATTCAACTGTATTCGTTTTCCCCTCTGGCCTGTCAGGTAGGTACTGCCTCGATCCTGGGTGCTTTGTTTAAGCATACTTGGGTACACCTCTCGCTTCCGTAGTCGATCCGTCTTTTTTCCCAATCGATGTTCGGGTTGTGTTTCCTTCGCCATGCTATTCCCAGGATAGCAGTATGTTTGACACTATTTGCTACCTGTAATACTATCCTTTCCTGATGAGATCCTGTTTCCACGGCAATTTCGGCCCTGTGGATAATGGAACCCACTTTGCCTTTTTCCCCATTAACCACATAGATGTTTCATGGTTTGTCGATTTTCTTGAGGGGTATCCGGTGGGTATTGCAGAATTTTCTGTCAATAAAGTCCTCCGTTGCTCCCCAATCGACCATTGCGTTGATTTCGGCTATCGCCTTTTCTTTGAGTATTTTGATTGTTATCATCAGCTGATCCGCTTCATCGTCGTTGTTATCCGCCGAGTTGATTCCTGCCTTTTAGTCCATTGCCGTCAATATTTGTATAGTCCTAGTAGGTTTTTCGTGCTGGTCGTCCCTCAGACAACTTGTTACTGGGGACTGTGGTCGTTTAAAGCCTCCTCCATTTCCTCCGATTTCTGGGGCCCCATTTCCCGAATCTTGGCATTCTTGTCTGGGCATTCGCTTGCACGATTTTGTGCCTTTCCGCAGTGCAAGCATAGATTGCTGTTTCTGCGCTTTCGAAATTCTTCCAGTGTTATCCTGGTGAGGTTCGGCCATATTGGCCTCCAGGCTGGTCTAAACCTCTGTCCTGGTCTCTGGAATCGTTGGATTGTTCCTCTTATTGCGTCAAGGTCTATCGCCTCGCCTCCTTGATTGGTCGTTACGATCATTGGTGGTCCATTCTGTTGTCGGGCCAGTCTCTCCCAGTTGCTCTGTCCCTCGTTTTTCCAATTCTCCAGTTCCGCAAACCACTGGGCCAATTCTTCGGTCATGTAGAATACTCGATCCGAGTTGGTCCTTGCTTCTTGTAATTCTTCGCAGATTCCACTCAAAAGCGTCCGCCTTAGGGTGTGCGGATCCTGTTCAGTGTCCTTGGCTAACAGTTGTATGTTGTGCCACAATTCGATAACCATATTCTTTCCTGGAACCATTTTCTCGATCTGGTTCCTTGCTCCTTGTCGTTTGTCCTTATCCTCGAACTGAGTTCGCAGGTCGCTCTCGAACTCTCCTCATTCGTGCCCCTCACCGGGTCTGGTCCCTTCCACGCTTGCAGTGATCCACTTCGCTAGTGTTCCGCAGAGTAGAGTTTTTGCAAATCTGATTTTCTTGTCATCGTGTTCGCTCGTCCATTCTATGGCTTCATAGTACAGCTTAAGCTGTACCAGGAATCCTGTGAGCCTGGTCGGTTCTCCCTCGAACGGGTTCGGAATCCTCAATTTGAGTCCTTCCGACGTCCATGCAGGTCTGAGTCCTGCTACCATGTATTCCAGTTGTTCTCCCATCATGCTCATCATATTAAATGGTACTGGTGGGGCCGGGGTCATCCCCGTCCCTTCTCCTGCTTGTTCGTCTTCCATGTTGCTGTTGGGTGTCGCTGTTGGGACTCAACCAAATGTTAGGTATCCTACCTATCTCAGCTTGTTAATACTGTTTCTGCGACAGGCAACAGCTCTCTGTTAGTCTCCTTATGATAATGCGATACTTCTCTCTCCTAGTGTGTTTTCACTACGTTCCTTCTTCTTACCAAGACCTTGATTATTGTTCTTAGACCTGTGTCTACGTTCCTTCCTTGAACGCTAATAATCAAGTCATATTGTGGTAGAACTCTCCAAGTTGTAGAATAGAATCTATTCTTGATAGTATAGGTAAGAAAGTATAATAGGTGGTTGCGTAAAGAACTAACTACCAGGCTCTTCCAGCCTCCTTTTATAGTCCTTCACTTAACCCACTTATAAATCCAAATAACTATGAGTCATAATCATGACTCATGGAAAACATCATATGACCACATCATTGGTCATGTGCGTAAACCACATGACCTCTTAATAGGTCATGTGCGTGAAAGTAAATCAAACTGTGCAGCCCCCTTGGCGTTGTGCGCTGCCCCCATGACCTCTTAATAGGTCATGTGCGTGAAAGTAAACCAAACTGCACAGCCTCCTTGGCCTCCTGCGCTGCCCCCATGACCTCTCAATAGGTCATGTGCATGAAAGTAACTCAAACTGTCGCAAACATCTCCTTCCATGTGCGCCGCGAACCTCTCCTTCTACTAGCTGCCACGCGACCGCAACAAACAACCCCCTGCAGCCTGTCTATGGAGCCCACACGTCATTAGCGATATTTCGCGAGTTGTATCCTATAACTAAAAAGTCACATCAATGAAGCCCACATCATAACACCATATACGTTTCCACCGTCTGTCCGACCGCATGCTGTTCGCAGGATATATGAGAGGGGACCTTTGGCGACATCTTGGAAGGTGAATGGTGGAAATCCGTCCTAGGCGCATTGAGATAACAGGCTTCAAAGTTAGGCAGGGTCAACTATGGGCCGCAGGTGACCGGACCTTTTCGGCGAAATACTCTGAGAGGATATCCACTTAGTAGAAGCTATGAAGGGTATACCGAATCTACCCATACCCTACTGAGATCAGCTGTACGTTGTTTGGTCCTAGTAATAGGACCCCTCTACGGAGGCCGGTGGACCAATGGAAAGCATGCTCAGAATGGAAGACCTAGATAGGTCGGAGTAACTTAAGACGTTGACACGTTGGGCACGGACTTGCAATTGGCACTAGGTCGCCCGGCAGGAACCTAATTACTTCATGACCACGGAGAATAGTGGAACGATAGTCAGCAAGACTAAAGTAATATAATACTCTATGCGGACATCTAAGTTGGAGGCCACTGTTTGGTATACCAAATAGCGCAGTCATCTCATCGGAGGAATACCATTCTGTATCTGCGGATGGGTGTGATAAATTTCCTGGTCAAACTGTGTTTGCACTTATAAAGATTTTGGACGTTCGCGTATTACAACCAGAGTGGTACTTCAGAGGCATGGTAGTTAGAAGTGGTCCGCGAACACTCAGACACGGGATATAAATATCGCAGGGCCTCCTGCACTTTACAGACATCATCCCGCAATGGAGAAGAGATGTTATAAATATAATATTATTTTACGCTTTAAATCTTTAGCTTACCTATTTTATCCTGACGAGCCTTCTTCGACAGATTTTCTGATCTAAGATTTTGGGCCTATGTTCCTCAGTTATATATTTAAGTTTGTTGACAGCCTAACAGCTACCCATGCTGTCAACTGAAATCATCTCTGACATAGGCTCCAAATTTGCAGGAGAATTCATGGAATCTCGCTGCAAAATGTGCTAGATGAAGCACAAAATATCAGGAATAACCCATCTACCAACTCTTAGATGAAAGGAACGTACCAATCGAGTGCTGAAAGGATCTTTGCATAGTGTTGTCAATCACGATCAGGATGACTAGTATCAGCTACTACTACTAGCTGAACATGCCTATAACAAATCCGCAACTAACACTGAAGTAATATCACTATTCTATGTGAACTATGAATTCCATATATAGACAGACTGGATGAAGGAGTTGGAAGTTCAAAATCCAGGAGGGACACTCTATGCGAACTGGATCAAGGGGATACATGAATAACAAAGGGGGTCACCAGAAGAAACATGGAAAGGAATGTCAAAATATTATAAGTAGAATCCAAGACAATAGCTGGAGTTCAAGATTGCTGATAAAGCAATGTCAAATGAAAACAACATTTGCACCCTCTGAAAATCAGAGAGGCTAAGCCCCAAGCCTCACAGTCTAATACATATTTTGCAAAAACAAGGATCAAGAGCATTGCAGCACCACATATCTGATCCGCGGAACATTCATCCTATATTTTACCTCGTACTATTGCAACATGATCGTGAATCAGTTCATGACAATCTTCAAAAAAACTTGTAAGACCTGAAACATATTGATGGTAATCTGCAGCGGGAGATTGAAAAAAGTAGCAAGAACCAAGATTGACTCTTACAGGAAGTGGGTACGTGGCCGCTATCCAGAGAAGGGGGAACTCGGGTACTTCATTAAATGGCAAGTGTGTTCAGAAGATGAGCACACATGGGAGTCAGCTACCAGTATGGAAATTGTTGAGAAAGTTTTGCAGAATATTTAGGATGAAAATCAGGACAGGACAGGAAGGGCAGAAGTAAGGTAGTTCGGAAAAGGTTTTCCTACCATGGCCAAGTAAATCTGTAAGGTTTTTTATACAAATAACTTAAAGTCTTGAAAGGTATTTAGAACAATTATTTAAGGTGATAAAAGCATTCGAGGTGAAGCCTGGTAGGAGGAAGGTCATGATAGTCGTATGGAAATCCAAGACTAGTACACAGACCTCAGAGTAGGGTAACTGTGCCTAGGCCCTCAATGTACGGAAGGACTAACACCCTCCTACAGCCCGCTTACAGGGAACGTACATTATAAGCAAGATTTCGCGAGTTGTGTCCTGTAACCAAAAGGTCACATCAATGAAGCCCACTTGATTATACTATATAAGTCGGTACTGTCGGTCTGATAGTATGCTCTGCGCAGGATATACGACATAGAACTATAGTTGATATCGAGGAAGTACACCACTGAAAATCTTGGGTGTTCGATAGAGAGAGTCTGCTTCGAAGTTACACTTTCTGAACTGTGATCTACAGGTGATCGTAGATTTGCAGCTAAATACTCTCACTGCATGTCCGAGAAGTAGAGACTATGGAGGCCCTACCCAATCCACCTAAACCATTCTAAAATCGGCGGTATATTAGTTAGTCCTAGTAACAGGACCCCTCCACTGAGTCCTCTGGACCAGGGGGATGGACGTACCAAAAGAAAAACCCAAATAGGTTGGAGACCGTAATAACATTTCCACATCAGACTTGGACTTGTGATGGGTACTATGTGGTCTGGCATTAAACTAATCACTTAATGACTGACAAGACTACTGTAACTATAGTCAAGAAGACTAAAGTAAAATAATAGTCTTAGTGGACAACTAAGTTGAAGGCTACTATTTGGTATAACAAATAGCGCAGCTATCTCGATGGAGGAATACTATTCCGTAACTGTGAAATAGTGTGACAGGTTTTCTTGTCAAATAGCCCTTGCACTTATAAGATTCTGAACATTTGCATATGAAAACCAGAGTGGTACTTCGGAAGCATAGTAGTTAGAGGTAGTCTCCGAACACAGAGACATGGAATATAAATAGTGAGGTTCTTTCAGAAGCTTTACTGATATCACCTAGCGATGGACAAGAGATCTTTTGAATATAATATTTCTTTTCAGCTTAAATCTTTATCTTACCTGTTTTTGAGAAGGAGGCTTCCTCAACAGATTCTCTAAGTGACGATTTGGGCTAGATTCTGTAGTTATATACCAGACTTTGATGTCCACGTAACAGATTTACCGAACATCTCTAACACTTCTGTAGTTGCGATACAGTAAGAAGTCTGTTGAACAACCATGATTAAAATGTTTGGACCTTGATTCATTAAGTTAACCTCTTCAATACAAAACAAAGTCTGTTGACCACACGTTTGCCACATCACCTTTCTGAGCGGGGTTCAACCTTCGCAGCTTCGTCAATTATGATCAGGACAATTGGTACCAATTCCTACCCATGGCAGGCCATGCATATAATTGCTCTACTACTAATACCTCTAGAATGTCTCCAATATATACAAATCATTGTTTCCTTCTTATGACAGAATAGATAAAGGAATGCAAGGCTCATGATTCAGGGTCTATACTATATGCAAACAGGATTAACACCATTCATGAATAGAGCAAAGGATTATTAGAAAACACGTGGGAGGAAACACCAAAATACTACGATCAATGGTTGTGATAACAGCAGGACCGTAAAATAGGAGCAAAAGTTATTTGAAATGCGAAAAACATGCGCAAATGCAGGAAAGCCAGCAAACCTACTCTCAAAATCTACAACCCCTAGCCAATACTTGAAAAGTCCCGTAACCAAGAATTCAAGTCACAGATCTCCAATTACTGGAATCTCCATACTGTTCTTCATGTATCCTTACTCAGCTCCAATTGAGAATCGTTTCAGAGAAATTGAATACTACTGACTAGAGAGCCCCAGGAGATCGGAAAGCATCTACAGTAGAAAGTTGAAATACTTGTACCAAGAGATTTCTGCTCACTTAATAGTAGAATACATGGTGGGAATCAGGCGGGTTGAGTGCTGTGGTATTTCGTTAGATGATAAGGATATTCGCAAGATGAGAACACCTGAGAATCAGCTACTGGCCTAGAAAATGGTCAACAAGTACTAGAAGGATTTCATACTAGCATGGTGGAAATGTCATACAGGGCAGAAGTAGGATGATGATGCAAAGGATTTCCTAGCTAGAACAAGCAAACACGGAGGTTTTTTACAGTGACTTAATTGGGCTCTAAAAAGAATAATTCAGAAGATAGGCATTCAAGACACAGTCTAGTAGGAGGGAACCTATAGTAGGCATATGGAAAATATATGTAGTACATATTACCCAAGGTAGTGTACCGGTGTACAGACCATTATTTTGCCGAAGCCAACACCCCCATCTGGCCCCCTTAATGGGCCTGCACATCATTTTTGGGATTTTGATAGTTGGGTCCTGCAACTAAAATGTCAGATCAAGGAAGCTCGCTTCCAGATACCATATGCATCGCCAGTGTTTGTCTCACCGCAAGCTCTTCACGGAGTATTGGAGAGGGGACCCCTGGTAACATCCAGGAACTAGAATGCAAGTAGTCCATTGCTGGTACATTGAGTTAGTAGTCTTTAAGGCTAGGCTTCCTAATTATGGGCCACAGTTGAGGGGATGGTTTCAGTGAAATACTGTATAAGTATCACATAGTTGCGCACAAAATCAAAGGACATCACGAACCGATCTATACCGATCGGGGATCAGCTGCAAGTTAATTGATTATGGAAATATCACAGGTCTCGGGAGGCACGCAAACTAAGCGAAGTCTGTGCTGATAGAAGACCTAGACAAGTCAATCGACCGACAAGGCATTGGCACATCAGGCTCGGACTTGCTATTGGCACAAGCATAGTGGCATAATCCTGGATCCCCTTATAACCTCGCAGTCTACTAGAGGGACAATCAAGATCTGTAGATATTTGTCTACTAGTCTCTACAGTCACCTACATTGTGGACTCCTGTTTGGTGAAGAAAATTGTGCAGTCATCTTAACCGAGGAATACCATTCAGAGGCTGTGGAAAGTCTGTGACATTTTTCAGTGTCAAACAGTCTTGGAACTTATAAGATCCTAGGCATTCCCAGTTGGAAACTCGTGTAGTACTTCACAGGCATTGGCGTTAGATGTAGTTCGCAAACACTCAAACTCAGGATATAAACATTAAGGTACCTCACAAGCTTTACAGCTATCATTAAGAAATGGAGAAGACATCTTATCAATCTAATATTGTTAATACATTAAATCCTTACATTTATCTATTGTATCGAGTGGAGCCTTCATTGATGCATGCTCCGATGAGAAGATTTTAGTCCCAGTCGCTCCGAACAACTTAGACTTATCTTCCTCCTAAGGATTAAGTTTTTAGGCTTTAAATTTATACTTCCTAATGATGGAGTACCGGGGGTAGGTCATCCTCTGCAAAATACTCTACAAGCATAAGATAATGGGCAACATAGTAATCTTTATATCAACTGCCTACATAGTGTTCCAATATTACCTGTACATTAATTGGTACGAGAACTAGGACCCGTCTAGAGAGGAACATAGACCAACTAATATCTTGCTCACATTGAACCCCTACATGACTTGTAGACCCTTACAAGATTAGCATATCTGACATTAACTTACCACATATATAGGCAGCCTGCATCAACAGTCAATTAGTATTTCAGTGAAGAGACTACTCAAAGAATAGTCAATTGGACTACAAGGCTCTAATATGATTTATGGAGTATACACTGTAAACAGTCTTAATGGGCAGAATATCCAATTTAGAACTTGATGTACAAAAATAGTATTCTGAGTCAGAAACTGGAGTGTAAAGGTTTGCTGTTAGATCAGTGCTCTAACTAAACTAATTACTGACATTAACCCTAGATATCTACAGTTGTACTTTGGTTCCATATTAATTACACCCATTTCAGAAATATGCAAAAATGGGATCTAAATATTGTAGTACCTTCTACACTTCACACATATCATCAAGTAATGGTGAAGAGATTTTTTGTAGTTCATGTGTTAGGTGGAATCCAACTCCAGGGTAGATTGAGTGACTTGGTCCAAAAAACTTTAATTCAGAGAGTGTTTCCAGGGAGACTCCACTGGATCAAAGAATAAGTAATGTAAATATGTGAAGTGCCCACAATAGTATATTACAGATCCCTTCTCCTCTGCTGATCATGGTCTGTAATGCTCAGGATGTACTGCAATATTGATATCCGCTATCAGTGTGGTTACAGAATATTTCAATGTGCTATGCTTCTGAATTGCCACTCTAGTTTTAACAGGCAAATGTCTATGATCTTATAAGTGCAAACAGTTAGGCATATGGAAATCTGAGACAAAAATTGCATAGACCTCACATTAGGGTAACTATGCAGACCTATGATTTTCCGGAGAAGCCAACACACCCCTCTGGCCCCTTTATGGGCCCAGCTCATCATTATCGAGATTGCAAGAGTTGAGTCCTATAACTAAAAGATCTTAGTGGGGAAGCCCATTTTATAACACCAAATACGTTACTGGCATCCGGCCGACTGCAGGCGGTTCGCAGGTTATACAAGGGCAGACCCGTCTCCATACTTGGGAAGTGGAATGGATGTAGATTTGCGGAGTTGCATTGTGATGGTAGGCTTCAGCATTAGGCTTCATAAACTATGGGCCGCAGGCAATGGGACGTTTTCGGGAATATACTCTTGGTGGATGTCCCGATAGCTGAAGCTATGAAGCGCATTCTAAATCCACTCATACCTCTCCGAGAATAGCTGTACGTTGGTTGGTCATAGTTACAGGAGCCCAGTACGGAGGCCGGAAGATAAACTGGAGGCACTGGCAGACAGGAAGACCAAGATGAGTCTGAGACCCTTACAAGGTCGATATATTGGAATGGGACTTGCGACTGACACTAGGTGACCCGGTACCAACCTGGTCACTTCATCAGGGGAGAGTCGGCACAAATGATGATCAATAAGATTAAAGTAATACAATTGTTGATGGGGACAACTAAGTTGAGGATTTTTGCTTGGTATAACAAATAGGGCAGTCATCTCAATGGAGGGATACTACTCATTAACCGTAAGATAGTGTGACAAGTTTCAGGCTCCAATGGTGTTTGCACTTATAAGATTCGGGATGTTTGCATAATATAACTAGAGCAGTACTTCAGATGCATAGTAGGTAGAAGTAGTCCATGAACACTCAGGCGCTGGATCCAAATATCACTGTGCCTTGTGCGCTTTACCCAAAATATCAAGCTATGGTGAAGAGTTCTTATCTATATAAAATCATTTACAATAAATATCTTTACCTTACTTGTTTTCTTGAGATGAGCCTTCATCGACAGATTCTGCAAACAATGATTTTAGCCTAAGTTCCTCCATTATTCTAGCGATCAGTGTCCGCCCAACAGTATATTGATAGTTCTCCTATTACCCTGGCTCACTATACGAACTATGAGTTAACTTCCAACTCTACCCTTAGCTCACATTTTGATTAGATTTTCAAGGCACCTCCCCTGTCCCATTTATATTCATACATTCATAGAAATATGCGACACTGAGCAGTGCTAAGTCAAAGAAAAATATATGCAAGAACCCTGGTGGTTCACATTACCTTTCGGGATCCCGACTAGGAATTAATTGAATCGTATATATGTCACCTGGCAAGGTCCGAACTTTGAGTGAAGTTCAAGCAAGTCTGAAGACTTTCTTACTTGCAGTACCCAGTACTGCGAGAACAAGGAACAAGGCACCGTTATCGAATCGCCATCCATACCTTGGGTGGGGCCTAAAAGCCATAAAGATAGTACCAGTACATTGTGAACCTTGAAAAAAGGCAAATGCAGGTCTTGAATACAGAAACAGGTCACCCAAAAACTATTGGCTAGCTATACCTCTTGGACATCTCAGACATGGGATAGATTCTATAGGGTTCCTAAAACTGTTTAAAGGATATTGAAAACTCTGGTACGAAGTAGTAGTAATAACTCAACCAGGGCTATTGAAACAATTGGCCTCGCTGGCAAAAGTCACACTGTTCGAGATACCCCAAGAACCAAGAAAGAGGATCATGCTGGGAGACCTTGTGGACACTCGACCAGATACAGTGGGAACCAATGATTTGGGCATATATGGCCCCATCCTTTCAACACCTAATCAATCTGAGTTCCGCAGATGTGCCCTACCTTCCTCGCACTGATCATCTAGTGTTACCAGCACATACAGGATATTGTGGTCCTCCATTCCAAAGCTGTGGGTAGATCATACGGCAAACCTAGCTAGGCTAGCTACCCGTCTGGCAATAATATTGGGTCAAATAAGGTAAGACATAGACACATCCCTTGACTAGGCCAATATTGCCTGCAAACATTGGAAGGAAAGTACCCAAGAGGATACCTTAAAACTAGTGAAGGTTCAACAGCAAATCGCTGATGAACAAGATGTCCATGACAATGATATTGCGATCTTGTTGACGCAGCTGGCAGGCATAAAACAAGATGTGAAAGATATTTGCAAGCATATGCTACAAGAAGTGGCAAAAAAGATAGCGGAACAAGATCAGTAGCAGCAAGGTCATGAAAATGTAACTACCCAGTTACATGGCAGTCTAAGTCAGCAGGAACACGAGGCCCTTGCATGAGACTGAACTCTGGGGAAATTAGTGTGAGACCTCGGGAGAGAGTTCAATATCTTCCGCAATCAGACTGGGAATCGGGATAAATGCTGCACAGTATGGCTAGCAGGCATACACAATGGCTTGGAAGAACAACAAGCGAGCATACATACATTGCACAGAAAGTAAAATAAAATGGCTGAAGAAACCACAGAAGCTGTCAGGTCTTTGTTAAAAGCCATAAATTATTTTGCGGAGAGGAAATAGAAACCGATAAGACCGGTCCCGGTACCGCTACATGCAGTCCAGGAAGAAGCAAATGATAAAGACTACTACTTCCTACCTACAGGAATGGCAAATGGGAGAGACCAGGAAGCCACTGATACTTCTGCCTTAGAAGTACAAGGGGGTAACCCTGACGACCCAGTCGATGACGATAATGACGATGTGGATAGAGCATAAAGGAGAGGAAGTCTTAGCCATAGTAGGTGAGCACAGACCCCAGATCTGGCTGGTATGGGAGAAACCCTTGCCAACGCAATAGCGCTTAATGTGAAGCGGCAATCAGAGACACCCCCATTTTTTGTGGACAAATCCACACAAGACATATAGGTCAGGATTATACAATGCACTGATTATTTTGAGAGAAACCTGCAGATCTGTGATAATAACCAGGAACATGTTATATACGCATTCCAGCCTACAAGAGGAGACATAGTACTTCTTTACACTATTTGGTATAGGAAGGCTATGGATGGACTTCAAAGGGAAACCCAGCAGCCAGAGCTGGCTAGTTGGACTCATTGCGAACACAAAATGATCAAAGGATTTGCCACAGTAGAAGCGGAAAGACTAGTGCTTTGAGCTTGGAAGGTAGTCCAGTACGAGGGTAGCATGGAACGTCATCTGGCAGTCATGTACAAACTAAACATACCGCCACTCATGAAGGAAGAATCCTGGCAGGAGGATATTGAAAACAAGCGTCCCAAACAAATTGTCTGCCAGTTGTCGGCCCAGCAATATATGATGGATTAAGAGTGGTATGAAGCGCTCTGACTATGCAGGCGATCGAAACAGGCACTTCGCGGTAGATATATGCTTGCATGAGACAAACTGTCCAATCCAAGATTACTCCACGAGGTCTATAGGGAAGACCAGCCAGACTATAAACCAAAGCAAGAAAGGAATAACAAACCTTATATCAAGGGAGGGGGAGCCCCAGCACCAAAATGGAAAAGGGACACAGAGTCGGGGAAGCCTAAGAAGATGTTGGCAGATGCAGCAAGGACCACCCACACAAACTGCAGCCAGGCCTATACCTGCATCCCACAGAGTGTAAGAAATAAGTGGATGAGAGGTGGTAATTGCATACATTGTGGAAAGCAAATGCCGACCTACCAAGCGTGTTAGTGAGATGACCATATACCAGCGGCAATGGCCAGCTCAAGACCAATAAAAATGGCAATCAGGCTTACGAGATTGGCTACTGAAAAGGCTAAACCAGTACGGGGAGTCGCGATTGTCTAACTCGCAGCCATTATGAATATGATCCGACAACTGGGAGATACTGAGGAGCTTACCTAGGTCAGTTCATTAGCATCAACAGCAATGGCGGTTTGGTATTCCGTGCCCACATAGAGCTTGAATCGAAATCGGAACCCCCATTTGGCCTGAGTAAATAGGATGCCAACAATGATGTGGATCTAGTATTCCTGGTCCAACAATAGGAGTCAAAACTCAATATGATCAAAGTAGCACGAAGCATGTCTCTCCATTTGAGATCAATTCAAGTTGGCTGCAAGTGAAGAGACTATACAAGGGACCTACGAGCTAGAACACATGAATTATTATATGGAGAGTCTTGATTGAAAGAGAGGATAGTGGAAATGCCTACATGGCCTGAGAGCCAACAGTACAAAGTTCTTCCAGCCATCTTGTGGCCACCCGCTATCCATCTGCAAGCAAGTTATGATTGCGGCAAAGTTGGAATATAGCAATGCAAGATCTAGCTGATAAATATACAGGAGAAGAGAACTACCGAGATGGGTCATTCCACCTACCTGGCGAGTCTGAGCCACATGTTAAGTATGTATGCTATCTTGCCTTGTGCCCAGAGTGTGGTGTAGGTATTTAGGCCTTTGGTGGGTCAGGCTCCGCGGATAGAGCTGGATGCCAAACTGAAAGCCATAAGGGAGATGATTGGTAAAAGTGGGAACCCCACACCATGGGAGTAAAATAGCTAATGGCTCAGTGAAATTCTGCTATGAGCCTTGGTTTGGTGTGTCAGGAGAAGGCATCCAGCCTGCAAACTGGTCTTGCGGAATTATGTAACAGTGAAATGTCGCTTAGTATGTATACTCAGATTGTTACAGCTAAAGAGTTACTGATTTGTCAGTGGAGACCTTAGTAGTTGAAACCCTGCAGGCGAAGTAACAAACATGTTGTTACCAATACCCAGCACTTACTATATTTAAACTCAAGAACCACAAAATTGTTATCCGTACTAAGCGCGTAGAATTGGGCACTCCAAAACTAAAATAATTCCACTTCCCAGAGGGCATCACTTACTTCTATATACATGATAAGTGATACTAGGTTAAAGTCTTCTTGGACTTGGGATCCAACCTGTTCCATATCAATAAGCACAGAGTTGAAGACCTTCACGTTCCTATTGTTGACCGCAGCAATGTAGTTGATATTTTAGGCTTTGATAGATCATTAGCCACCTCAGGAGGGAATTGTTATACACGACCTATAAAGTTGGAGATAGGAAAAAACAAGCACATTCCTGACGTGTCGCGTGAAGTCACTAAAGCAGGGAATTATGGAATGATAATTCCTTTTGTTCGCTGGCATTGTAAACACCTAGTGTATCGCATAGAAGATACAGAAAATTGAACATTATCTGCAAAATGTTGTGAAAGCCGCTAGGGAGAACAGGAAGGAATAGCAGATATGTTTGAATATGATGAACTAGTCGCTTGGGACCTAAATGCCTATTGCATCTGCAGAATTTAAACCATGCAAGTTAAGGAGGAACTCAAATCGTGACCAAAAGAATACCAGCATTATAATCATTTGTTTGATACACCGACAGCTGGAAAACCTCCCTCCAGATTAATCTTGGATCATGAGATTAAGTTGATTCCCGGATCAAATCCTCCGTGGGGACTAATATATCTACTATCTGAAAACAGGTTTAGGCATTAAGAGAATACTGGGAAACAAGGAGTAAGCTGGCAAAGATTACGGGAAGTCAATCTCCTGCAGGAGCACCTATATTATTCGTACCCAAACCTGATGGAAGGTAACACGCAGTTGTGGATTACCCTAATCTAAACAAGATTACCATCCTCAACAAATATCCCCTTCCACTAATGTGCGAACTCTGAGACCGAGTCGCAGGTGCTAAAACCTTTACCAAGATAGACATTAAAAACACCTACCCCTTGATTAGGATTAAGGAAGGAGATGAATGGAAAACAGCTTACCGGACGAGATATGGAGACCAAAAATATAAGGTTATCCCTTTTGGATTTGTCAATACTCAGGCAATGTTTCAAGATATAATGAACCAAGTACCAAAAGAATACTTGGATGTAAGAGTTGTGTGATATCTTGATTATGTCCTGATATATTCCAAGGATGAAAAAAGAACATATTGAAGCTGGGAAGAAAGTATTACAAGGTCTATTAGACTTTTAATTAGCGGTATTGCTAAAGAAAGAGACCTTCCGCGCTAAAGGAGTATGATTCCTCACTTACATTGTGGCGGTCGATGCGGTGTCTATAAGTGCACACAAGGTAGAATATATAATAGTTTGGCAAGCACCTAAGACGGTCCGGGACATGCAAGTCTTCTTTGGATTCGCTAACTTATACCGCCAGTTTATTAAAAACTTCTCCGCTATTTGAAAACCTATAACCGTAACATTACCTGGAAATCGTAAGAATTGCAAATGGGGGGAAGAGGAGAATATGATGTTCGAAGAATTAAACCACTGTTGTACTACAGCTGCGATACTGCGCAACCTTTTCCCAGAACGAGAAACAGATGTGGAAACCGATGCTCGTGATCTGGCACTCCGTTGAGTCCTTTCTCTATACATTGGGAAAAATTACATCCAGTAACATTCCAATCACTAAAGTTAAATTCAGTGGTGCCTAATCACGAAATTGATGATAAAGAACTTCTGGAGATCCTCGCAGCATTTGAGCAATGGAGAGACTACTTTATCGGAACAAAAAAACTGCTTATAGTCTCTACCAACTATCAGAACCCACAATAGTTTTTTACCGTGACTGTCAGGAGTGGTTGTCAAATTCAATATGCTCAGAAGTTAGTGGAATAAAATTTTCGTATTGTACACCAACCAGGCACGAAGGGCAGAAAGCCAGACCGATTAAGCAGGGAGCTGGAGTACTATCCTAAGGAGGGAGCTTGGCATCGTGAATCGAAATTTTGGAAACCTGAAAATCTCTGGGTATCGCTAGTAGAGAGGGTAGGCAATGAAGGAGAAGACAGGGATGGAGATAAGGATTTAGATTTGGGACTGAAAAGAGGTAGAAAGGAAAACCCATCATTAGGGTCAAGGGATTGAGCAAAAAGGCATATGTACCAACAAAGGACTCAAGAATGGTGGCAAGACATGACCTCTGCACCAGAGAGAGTGACAGTGTCCCAAAATATGGACTAGCATTAACAAGGACTATTATAGTTTCAGGGCTAATTAAAGGAACTTAGAGAAGAGTTGCTGCAAGCACCGGATTAGCAGTTGAAAGCTGAATGTTCAATGGAGTTGGAGTAAGCGAAGCCGATTACAAAGGCGAACCCTAAGTCATACTTTTGAACTATTAAGACCTTGACAGCCAGATAAGAATGGACAATTGCAGTGGACAACTGGTTGCAGAAAGCTTTAACACTACAGACAAGATGGCAGTAGACAATTTGCAAGACACAGGACATGGAAAGGCGGGATTTGGCAGCTCTGATATAGCGACAAGATACTTGATCTTGAAAGAGTAGGAACCTGGCATCAGCTACCTGCAGGTATCGGCTAAAGCCCATGAACCTTGGTACGACATTTCCCAAGTACCAGAAAAGGTTCTAAGGTCAGACGCCATTATCCTGCAAAAAGGTATGAAGCAGTTTAATCTGGAGTTCTTCCGCAAGATACAGGCGGCTATTGGAACAGATGTAGCATAGAGTCAATAGAGGGAAGGACTGATTAAGTTACGAGACAAGGGAAAAGATTTCCACAAGGATTAGACCTTAACCAAGGATCTACTATACTATGAGCAAAGACTGTTTGAACCAAATAGTCAGGCACTATACAGCAAGATCGTAGAAGGATGTCACAATGCAAAAGTAGCGAGAGATTTTGGACAGGAGAAAACCTTGTAAATCATCATGCGAGGCTTCTACTTGAAAGGACTGCGGGAATGGGTCAACAATTACATACGATCCTGCGATCAATACCCACATAATAAATCTCGTACACATGCTAAGTATGGGTTGTTGCAACCATTGCAAATACCCTATGCAGCATGGACATCCATCTCAGTTGAATTTATCAAACAACTACTACTATAACGTAATAAGGATGTACTCAGATTATAGTAGTAGTTGATTGATTCACAAAAAGTAGCAAATTTAAATGGCCTAGAGATATGTGCTACAGCCACAGATGTTGCTATGCATTCCTTCAAGAAGTATGGGGGTAGAATGGCCTGACCATCAAATCGTCACGGATATGAACAGAAGGTTCCTCAGAGAATTCAGGGAATTCCTTTCCCATGCATACCAAATAAAGTGCAGAATGTCAACTGCATGCCACCAACAAACTGGCTGAAAAACCGAATGTACCAACCAAGTACTGAAAGGATACCTGTAAGGTGTTGTCAACTATGATCAGCCCTATTGGTATCAACTACGACCAATCACTAAACATGCCTATAACAACTTCAGAACCAGGGCTCATGGGATGTTACACTTTTGTGCGAAATGCGGATTCCATGCATAGTCAGAGTGAACAAAGGATCGAGAAGCACGAAATCCAGCAGCGACACTATATGCGCACTGGATTAAGGCGACATATGAGCCAGCACTAGGGTCACAAGAATAGACCATGGAAGGGAAGTCAAAATATTTTGCCCGCAATGCGCAACAATAGCCCGACTTCAAGATAAGGGCCCAAGTAATGTTAAATACAATGATTATTCATACGGGACGGAAATCAAAGAATCTAAGACCAAAGCTGCACAGTCATTTCCAAACCGTGGAAAAGAGCAGATCAGGAGCCTTCTACATCAATATCTCCCATCAATAAAACATTCACACGGTATTCCACATTACACTATTGGAGCCCTATTGCGCAGCAGTTGAGGATAATCATCAGCAAACCTCTAGAAAACGGGAAGACATTGACAGCAATCTATAATCGGAGGTTGAAAAAATAGTAAGAAGGGATATTCACTCTTATGGAAAATGAGTGCAGAGGGGCTGTCAAGAGAAGTGGGAACTATGGTACTTCATTAAAATGGCAAGGGTGTTCAGAACATGAGAATACCTGAGTACCCTCTACCTGTATGGAAAGTGTGGAGGAAATTGTGGACAGTTTTCATTATGAAAATCTGGACATGCTTGGAAGGGCAGAGGGAACATATTCAGGCAATGGATTTCCTACCCTGGCTAAGTCAATGCGGGACGTTTTTTACACAGACTATCTGAGTCGTAAAATGTATTTAGAAGAAATATAAGAAGTCATAAAAGGAGTTGAGGCAAAGACTATAAGGAGAGAGCTCATGTTAGGCATGTTGAAATCTAAGACAAGAAGTGCACAGACTTCACAGTAGTGTGACTACGCAGAGACATTCGATATGGTCGAGAAGGCAACACACCTTTTTTTTCTTTTTTTTTTTTTTTCTTTTTTCTTCTTTTTTTATCAGCATGTATTTGTTGATTTATGGTACAAGAACTTGCATGCAGCGCTAGCTATGCCATAAACAAAACCTTAATCTCAAAAACTCGCAAATAACAAAGGAAACTCTCGCACCAAGCTTTGAAAACCTCCTAAACGTGTCCGATAGCCGACACAAAATCCCTAAGGAAATAAAGCAATAAAATGCACAGTCATAACGAAAAACTTTCCCCCACCAAAGCAAGAGAAACATAGCGGACCGAGGCTGGATCCCTCTCAGGGAGCGAAGCCGTGGATCGGAAGAGCAGACGGTTCAGCGTCTGGGTCGTGTAGGGGGTCCCTTTCTGCCGGGGGCATTCCAGGTGGGAAACCCGTCGCCGTGACTTTAATGTATCTAGCGAGGGAGATGAGAGCGGAGGGGTTCGACCAGAGGGGGCTGTCCTTGTCTAACGAAGTGAGACCTTGGAGGTGGCGCTCACGAGGTCCTTTGTGGGACTTGCAGCATAGGATTGCGTGGGCGAAGTCCTCTCCGTCCTCCTCGCACAATGGGCGGAGAGGAGAGGGGTTTTCAGTGAACCACGATGGGTGGGCAGCTAGGTAGCTCTTACCAGAGCACATTTGGTGGATCCTTCCTGCCATGAACCTCCCCAGGCCCATGAAAGGGTGGGGCGCCAGGGACACGGGGTACGGGTAGGTAGGGGGTGGTGGGAACTGGTCGTTCCAGTCTTTGACAAGCACCGATCTGATCCTGAGCTTGACCGACTTGTAGGAGGTGGTGTCCTGTCCAATAGAGAGACAGGCGGGCGGGAGGAGGTCGGGGGAGGCCACTGGCAGAGGGCCAGAGATGGGGATGAAGGGGAGGACTCGGTGCGCAATGGCATCGATTGGGAGGTGTTTCCTGATAGGTGGGGAGGGGACAGCGGTTCTCCACGAGAGGGGAGCATAGACTGACGTCAGGCCACGCGTGTGGTGGCGGTGGTCATCGAGGGCCCTGAAGGGGGACGAAGCTGGGAATGTGGGGTGGAGCCTGGCAGTTGCTGGGTTGGCCTCTGGCGGGAGGCAGACCAGCCTTATGGCCGCAAGTCTCTGGCGGTGGTGTAAGAGAAGGGGCATGGGGGGCAGTGCTGATTCGTAGGCTAGGATGCCGACGCGTGTCGACGAGAAACAGTTTGTGACCCATCTCTGGACAGCTCTCCAGAAGACCGACATGCGGTCGAGGAGGATAAGGCTTAGTGAGAAGAGGTCCCCGCCGTAGAGGAGGATTGGGGAGATCAATGATGATGCCAGACGGTGGCAGAGGTAGGGAGGGAGGCCTTTGCCCGGCCTAGACAGTCTTTTGATGGTGGAGAAGGAGCCCGGGGCCAGTCCAAGTCTTCTGACGAAGTGGGACGTGGTACCCCATGTGCCTGATGTGGAGGAGGGCTCGAACCAATAACAGAGCCAACGTATAAGTTTAGAGGGGTGGAAGACAAGTTCATCCAGCTGGACCGGGATCTGGGGCGGGGGGACTTTCTGAGAGGGGGTCTCCCAGTGCATGAGCTCAGTTTTCGGGATCGAGAAGGACACACCCAGCCTACCAGCCTGCCGCTGAAGTATTCTGGTGATGCCCTGCAGCCTTTGGATGTTCCTCCGGTAGGAGCTAGAGGCAACCGTGACCGCGAAGTCGTCCACGTAGGACAGGATGAGCCCCCTAGGGACTGAGAAGTGGAGGGTTGAGACGTATATAACGAAAAGAAGGGGGGAGATTGGTGAGCCCTGTGGGGTTCCGACTAAGACAGGCGAGAAAATTTGAGGCGCTCCCGGGAAGACCAGGTGGCAGGAGCGGCCGCGGAGAAAGGACCTTATCCACGAAACCATATAGGGATTGACCGCTTTGGTGGCGAGTCTGTTGCAGAGGATCGGGGCTGACACGTTGTCGAAACCACCCTTTATGTCCAGGCAGAGGGTCGAGACCTTGAGTTTGGGACGCATGAACAGTGGAACCTCGTGGGAGAGGGTGGCCGCTGCGTCAAAGGTGCTCAGACCAGGTAGGGAGCCAGTCTGGTTGGGGGAGAGGAGGCCTAGGAAGCGAGCCAGGGCCGAGAGCCGGTTTGCCATCACCCTTTCGAGGATCTTAGAGACAGTCTCCAGGAGGACGATGATGCGGAATGATGAGGGGGTGTCGTATGAGGGTTTGCCAGGTTTGTCCAGCACTATGCCGTTGGCCTTTTTTAGGGAGGCGGTGTGGTGCCCATATCTAACCAGTGGGCCTAGGAGGGATATGAGGATGGTCGGGTTTATCAAGTGGACTTTCTTCCAGACCGAGTAAGGTATCTGGTCCGGCCCGGGGGCAGAGGATGAGGAGGACTTCCGAAGCGCCCTTGATATTTCTTCCGCCGACAGCTCCGGGACGTCGTTGAACTCTCGTAGGATGCGAGGGGGGCGGGAGGATCCCTTCTCGGGGAAGAAGTGCTCTAGGAGGGCCTTGTTGATCTCGTTGGGGGTCTCCGCCCCCGGGATCTGTGGGAATCTTTCGGGAGGTTTTCCGAACGCGAACTTCTTCGCCGTCCAGAGGGACTGGGGGATAGCTGTTTGGAGGAAGTTCTTCCAGTAATCGTTCTAGGCCTTTTTGATGGCCTTGAGGTACAGGAGGCGTGCTTCTCTGCATAGCTCTTTGGATGAGGGGAGGGGGTCTCTTCTCGCCGCCCGAACGGAGGAGTGGAAAGCTGACCTTTGTGCTGTTAGGTTGGGGGTCCACCAGGGTTTCTACCTATGGGAGGGTCTCTTGTCGCGGGTGTGGCCTTTGAGTTGGGACCTTAACCTGTCCAGGGCTGTATCAAACCAAATTGATAGCGTCCTTGGCGTAGGGAGCGGGGGAGGGCGGTGAAACGTCATTTCCTTTAGCCCTTCCTCGAGGGCGGGCCAGTAGGTCTTTGTCCATGAGGGAGAGGGGGGAGGGGGGCGAGCCAATGGCTCCGAGAGTGTGATGAGGATGGGGACATGGTCTGATCCCGTTGGAGGTAGGGGAGTTTCCCAGGAACGGAAGTTAGGCGAGAGGGGGGCATTGGCGAACGCCAGGTCTATCACCGAAGGACGGAGGTTTGAGTCGAAGGGGAAGTAGGTGAGGGTACCGGGTGTGTTTAGGAGGCAGAAGCCTTCACCAGCAGCTTTTTCGAAAAATGAGGAGGATGTCCCGAGGTCTTGGATCGAGAAGAGGCGACCCGGGTCAGCTGAGGGGTGGTGGATGTTGAAATCTCCTCCGACCAGCGCGGGGGAGGGCGTGGAGGGGAACGCGGTGTCAGGTGAGATGGTCCTTTTGAAGGGGGAGCCGTCCCAGGTGCTGTAGAGGTTTATCACACGCAATCTGGTTGTAAAGGAATCAAAAAATCCAACTGACGAAAAGAAATCCATCGCCATCCAGTCTCTTGCTGCGGAAAATACGGGAAGAACCGAGAACTGTAGCGTGGCGGGGAGGTTGAGGTAGCAAGCCACTCTGGGCTTGCCACCGTTAGGGCAGGGGGGCTGAAAAGGCTTAAAATTTGCGAACGCAGGGGGCTTGCCCCTGTACAATGGGGGGTCCTGAAGAGCAAGAAGTGTGGGGGGGGAAACCAATAGTGAAAAGGAATTAAATAAGGAAAGAAACACATCCCAGCTTCCCAAGCAGTTGTGTTGCAGAATGGATATGGAGTTATCAGAGCCCGTCGCCAGCACGGAACTCGCAGGGAAGGTGTGACCAACCATTACACGCCTTCCGGCGTCTCAGGTTGTGGGATAGGAGTGGGAGTCGCCTGCCATGCGGGGTTGGGCAGGGCGCCTCCTTGGGGTTTCGGAACGTTTGTGGGGGGACGTGTCGGGGGGGCATCACCCCTCCCAGGACGGGGTGTTTCAAAATCGATGCGGGGTAGGAGGCGTCGTGCACCAGTTGAAGGACCCTCGCCGGAGTCGTTCGACGTGTCCATTCCTTCCTCATCCGGCGATAGAGGGGGTTCCCTACGGAGAGCAGGGGGGGTGGGTCTTGATGGGCAATCTCGAGCAAAGGCCGGGTGAGGCCCCTTGCAGACGGCGCAGAGCGGGGGAAAGGTTGGGCAGCAGTTTGCGACTGCTCTGAGGTTCCCCCCCTTGGGGCAGGTAGGGTTCTGGCACCTGTGTGCCTGTTTCCTGTGGGAGAGGGCGCAGATGGGGCAGACCGGATGGTCAACCTTACATCTAGCTGAGTGGTGTCCATACTCATTGCAGTTACGGCATTGAGTGAGGTCATTAGCCGAGTATGCCCGCTCGATCTTACATCGAGTGGAGAAAAGGTAAGAGTTGCCCAACATTGTGGCCTCATTCTCCGGGGCCACTGTGACCACCACCGAGGAGGCTTTCTTCTGGACACAGGAGCTGCGGTCGGGGTTTAGGTATCGGGCAGAGAGGATTTGGACGTTTTTGACGTTGAGGATTGTGTTTGAAAGGGATTGGAACAGGTTGCCGTCGTCCTCAGAAGAAGGCAACACACCCCTTCAGCCCCCTTATATGGCCTGCATGTCATTGGCGAGATTTCGCGCATTGTGTCCTATAACTAAAATGTCATGGCAATGGAGCCCACATCATAGCACCATGTATGTCGCCGCTGTCCATCCAACCACATGCTGTTCAGAGTATCTATGTGGGGAGACCTTTGGTGACATCTGGGAAGTGAAGAGGAGGAAATCCGTCCGAGGCCCATTGAGATAGTAGGCTTCAAGGTTAGGCTTCGTAAGCGATTGACCAAAGCTGGGGAGATGTTTTCAGCTAAGTACTTCAAGAGGATGTCCCAGTACCCTAAGCTATTAACGACATACTGAATCTACTCATGCCCTTGTTAGATTAGCTGTATATTAGTTGGTTTTAGTAACAGGACCCCTCTACAGAGGGCAGTGGACCAAGGGGTAGCACTGTGAGAAAGGAAGACCTAGATAAGATGTAGGCCCTTTAGACATCGACACGTTGGGCTGGGACTTGCAATTGGCACCAGGTGACCCTGCATGAAGCTAATCACTTCATGACTGAACAGACTACTGAAACGATAGTCAACAAGAGAAAAGTAATATTATAGTCTATGCAGACAACAAAGTTCATGGTCGCTGTTTGGTATAACAAATAGCAAAGTCAGCACAACAGAGGAATACTATTTCGTAACTGAAAAAGGGTGTGATAAGTTTGAGGGTCAAACGGTATTCGCACTAATAAGATTCTGTACATTTGTATATTAACACTAGAGTAGGACTTTTAAGGCGTACTATTTAGAAGTAGGCTGCGTACACTCAGACGCCGGATATAAATATCGAAGTGCCTCCCTAGCTTTACAGACATCATGAAGCAATAGAGCAGAGATCTTATCAATTTAAAGGTATTTATAATACAAATCTCTACTTTACTTGTCTTATCTTGATGAGCTTTACTCGACTGATTCTCCGCACTAATATTTTGGCCTATGTACCTCAGTTATACTGTAGCTCGGCGTCCACCTAACACGAACATGGAGTGACTCCAAAAATACTCTAATGTACTCCATAGTCAAGGAGTATCATTCTTCTGTACAGATAACTGCCTGATTTGTTTGTAAAACAGCTATCTTTTTTTCATATGACCATGAAGACAATTATAGTACTTTAGTTATATTGAATCTCAGGCTAATGGACTCTTGTATTACAAAGTTAGGAGTTCCATACCAGGGTAGCAATATCGATGGTACGTTGAAGTAAAATTTACCAAGCTCTGGTTGTTCTCCCACTTATCAATGTCATCAACTCGGGCATTGCTTCTCTTGCTACGTCAGCCAGCCTTGAGTGCTTGTATTTCTATGACCAACCAATTTTCAGCTGATGTCAGATAGATCTAGGTGGATTCAGTATGTTCAGATAGATATCTCGGATCATTTTACTCTTATACTGTATTTCGCTGAAATCCACCTGCCACCTTTTGTCCCACAATGGGCCAGCCTGCTTTAGCTGCCTGCCAATTCAACGTGCCTTCTGCAGACCACTACTGTTCTA
Source organism: Tuber brumale (assembly GCA_014065205.1). Lineage (NCBI taxonomy): Eukaryota > Fungi > Ascomycota > Pezizomycetes > Pezizales > Tuberaceae > Tuber > Tuber brumale. The sequence continues at coordinate 10,267 of JACCEG010000643.1, read as the reverse complement.
CTACCCACATATTGTCAAAACTCCACTCAGATATGCACTGAACAGCCTCAAGTCTGGTAAATAGTAGTGACATATGTCATTGTATGAAGTGGGCTGCATTGGGATTACATCTTTGTTACTGGATATGGCTATCAAAATCTCACTCATGACACATGGGCCCTATAAGCGGACTGGGGGGCATTTGTGTTAATATTTCGTTTTCTTGACAAATATTAGGCGTATCGAAATTCGTTAGTGCATATTATCAAGTTAGAGTAATTGCGTACAGACTCCTCAGTCCACTAAAGCCAACGCCTGCATCCAGCCCCTGTGTAGGGCCTGCATACCATTTGTCATACTTCGCTAGTTGTGTCCTGTGACCAGAATGTAACATTCATGAAGGCCACTTAAAAACACCCTATATGCTAATGTTGTCAGTCCAGACATATGCTATTCGCATGGTATATAAGAGGGAACCTTTGGCAACATCTGGAAAGTGCAACGAAAGAGGCCCATAGGAGGAGCATTGTCCTATTACGCTTCACAGTCAGGCTTCCTTATTATGCGGCAAAGGTGATAGGATGTTTTGGGTAACATGCCCTGCCAGGATGTCATAGTTGTGGATGTAAATAAGGGACATATGGAATCCTCCCATATCTATCAGAGATCAGCCATAAGTTGGTAGGTCATAGAAATATGACTACTCTCGGGAGGCATGTGGCCTAGGTTGAAGCACGCGTGGATTGAAAACCTAGACAGGTCGAACACCTATAAGATACTTGCACTTGCGGCACAGACTTCCCATTGGCAATAGGGTACTGGTATAAGACGTGGTCAACTTATAACCTAATAATATGCAAGAACAATACCCAAGATCCCGGAAAGGTTTATACAATGCTCTCTGCGGTCATGTAAATTGAGAACATCTGTTTGGTAAAACACATGGTGCAGATATATCAATGGAGGAATACAATTCTGCGACCATAGAAAGGCATTGTTAGGCATATGGAAATCTGAGACAGGTGCACGGACCCGCGGTAGGGTAACGGTGCATAGACCCTCGATGTTGTGGAGTCCAACACCTCCTTCCAGCCCGCTTATTACACCCGCACATCCATAGCTCAATGCAAGTATCCCACGACTTCTATTGTAAGTTCACGTATTCAATCCATACTATCGTCAAAGTTATTTTGGTATGACATAGTTTCTACCAAGTGGACATACATGTTCGGAGCTCCCTGTACGATGGCACAAGACCTGGGACCGCGGGACTTTCTACCAATAGCATAGAGGGGACTCTAGGCCACAAGTAGGAAGTCACCAGAGAGCAACTGGTCCGTTGGTGGCTGAGAAATTAATGACTGAAGATGGAGACCCTAGCACACATTAGCAAGTTGCAGTTGATGATACAACAGACTGACCAATAATACTCTACCTACTGAGATGAGCTGTATGTTAGTTGGTCCTAGTGACAGAATCTCTGCGAGGAGGCTGGCAGACTGAGGGTAACCATGGTGAGATAGAGGGCCATAGCTGGAGAAGAGTCTATAAGATATTGGTGCATCGGAGGCTTATTCGCAGGAAGCATAGGCAGCCCGACATGAACTTGATCACTTCATGAATGGAAGACATTACTGGAACAATAGCAAATAGGTCCAAGGTATCCTGTGTAGCCTATACAAGCTGAAGATTGGAATCTCCTAACAGGAAGCTGCAACTAAGCCGTAGAGTGGTGTGCATGTTGTCTGGGTCACACTGTGTTCACACTTAAGTTGAACTCAAGAAGAAGGCGAGTTGTACATAGTTGGTGGGAGGATTGGAAGTACCAACTAGTTACTATAAGTAGGATCGACTCAGTCAGAGTTGGTGAGAGATCATCAAGCAATGGAGAAGAGATGTTATCAATACAATATTGTTTCACGCTTTAATCTTTACTTTACATATTTTATCGAGACGAGCCTTCCTCGACAGATTCTCCAATCCAAGACTTTTGGCCTAGGTCCCTGAGTTATATACTTGAGTTTGGCATCTGCCTACCGGTATATTGATAGTTCTCCTGTTACCAATGCTCACTTTATGAACTACGAGTTGACCTCAAACTTCGACCTCAGCTCTGACTCAGATTACATTTTCGAAGCACCTCACTACCTCATTTACAATCATAGCTTCACAGAAATATTCGCTAATGATCTATACGAACTTGAAGAAGAATGCACACAAGAACCCGCATGGATCACTATACCTTTTAGGATCCCAAGGAGGGATCTATGGAACCTCATATATCGTACCAGGAACTGTCCATACTTTGCCCAGAGTTTCATCAAGGTAGAAGATATCGCGGACGGGAGTACACAGTACTCGAAAGACAAGAAAACAGGCACTTTTATTTCTGGGCCAGACGTCCTATTGGCTGGGGCCTAAAAAACCTTTGTATTTACTACAAGTACATTTTGAACCACCAGAAAAGGGAAATTCAGGTCCTGAGTCTTGAATCACATCAACCAAACCCTTTCATACCGGCACCTTTAGAGTACCTCAGATGTTGGATACCTTTCATATGATTCCTTAAATATTTTAAAGGATATCGTGAGCTCTGGTACGAAGTACCGGTAGTCAATCACGCAGGCCTATTAGTGCAATTGGTCTCCCTGGAAAGGATCTCAAGGGCTGACATACCTCAAAACCTAAGAAACAGAATAACAGCGGGAGAATCAGTAGATACCTGGCCCAATATGGCGGAAAAAAGTGCTGCTTCGACGATGTGGAGTCCCTCCCTATTAACCCCTCCTGAACCCAAATTCCACCGTGGAAATCTACCCTCTCACTCATCCTCTAGTGTTGCAAGCACGCTTCACATATCACGTGCCTCTATGCCAAAGCCAGCAGGAGACCATGCTGCAAACCTGGAGAAGCTAGCTACCTGTCTGGGTTTAACCTTCGGTCGAATAAGGCAAGATATAGACAGCTCGCTCCATTAAGCCAATATCCCCTTCACGCATTAGAAGGGAGTCACCTAGGACAACAGCTTAAAGTTACTTAAGGTTCAACAGCCAATTGCGGAAGGTCATGATGTCCATGATGGTGATATTGCACTCTTGTTGATGCAGGTGGCAGGTGTCGAACAGGAAGTAACAGGGATTCAAGATGAAATGCTACGGGAAGTGGCAAACTAGATAGACGCCCAAGATAGGTGTCAACAAGAACATGAAGAGGTAACCACGAGGTTACGTGGAAGGATCGCACAAGAAAGCCAGGTAGCATTAGCCCACGATCAAAAGTTGGAAAAAAGGCTCATCAACCTAAGGGCGGCATTCTTTGAATTCTCAAATCAAAGCATCACACGGGAAAGAGAAGTCAACCATACCTTTGGGCAAATGCGTCTAGATCAGACTACTTGCCAAGCGGAGATTAGCAGGTCCCAAGATGCACAACAGCGGCGGAATAATGAGACAAACAATACCCTAATGGTATTAACAGCGTGAATGAACTGCATGTTGGCTGCCGTACTAAGTCCACAAGCTGTAGGGTACCCATCCATACCCGCAGTCCAAGAAACCAATGACGAAGAGTATTACACTCTGCGTAAACACAGGAACAAAGAGAAAGGCAAGGTAGCCACTGATGCATCCTCCTCAGGTATCCCGCCAGGTGACTCTGTAGATCCTAGTGATGATGACGAGGATAATGATGAGAGAGGAAGAAGGAGATGAAGTTTTAGCCAGGGCAGGAGAGGACAAACAGCAGAACAATCTGGTATAGCAGAAATACTTTCCAATGCGATGGCTCTAAAGATTAAGTGACCATCGGAACCACCCCTCTTCTTTGGAGATAAGTCCTCGGGTGATATATACATGTGCAATTTACTATATGCGGACTATTTTGGAAGAAATTCACGTATCTGGGACTATGCACGGTAACTAGCTATATACGCTCACAACTGTACTCGGGGGGACAGAGAAATAGTACTTGCTTATACTATTTGGTATCGGAAAGCTATAGGCAGACTTCAAGGGGAAACACAGCGGTACAACTGGATACGTGGACTCGCTTTGAACATGATATGATCCCATGATTTACCTCAGTAGAAGCTGAAAGACTCTCACTTCGCGCTATGAAGTTAGTCAAGTATCAAGGTAGTTTGGAACGTTACCTTATGCTGATGCATAACTATAATATTCATGCCTGCAGGACTGTAGAGTCATAGAGGCAGTAAGTGGAAGACAAACGGCCCAAACAAATTGCCCCCAGGTTGTTGGCTTTGTGCTATACCACATATCAAGAATGGGAAGAGGCGCTCAGTCTATCCTGGCGGTCCGAAGAAGGACTTTTCACAAGAGAAAAGATTGCTGAAGACAAATTGACCAAGCCTAAAATAGTCTAAGAGGTCGAAGGAAAAGACCAATGGGACTCTAAACCAAAGCGACATAGGAATACTAAACTGTGCAGCAAGGGAGGTGGAGCCACACCTTGAAAAACGGAAAACGGGACAAGGAGCCAGAGAAGCCTAGGAAACCATGTGGAGGCGCGACTAAAACCACCTAGACAAACTTTGACCGGGCCGATACTGGTATCCCGCAGAGTGTGATAGACACTGGGGGCGAGATAGACATTGTACACATTGTTGATAGAAAAAGCGTACCTATCAGATGCGTTGGGGAGATGCCTATATATCGGCAGCAAGGTCAGGTCAAGAATGATAAAAATGGGAATCCGGCGAGCAGGATCAACTATTGTGAAGCCTAAATTAGCTCGCAAGATCGCTGCTGTCCAGCACCCAGCCCATGTAAATAATGTCTGCAAACCAGGGGACGACGAGGAACTGACCAGGGTTGGTTCATTGGTACCAACCGCGATGGCGATTGGATATTCAGTGTTCAGATGAAGCGGGAATCGAAATGGGAACTCCATTTGGCTGGGGTGTATTGGGTACTGAGCACAACAGGGATCGCGTAGTCTGAGTGCAACTATTGGAGTTGAAACTCGCAATGATCAATGCGGCATGAAGCAAGTATCCCCGGTCAAGGGCAAAGCAAGTAGGCTCTAGGTGAAGGGACCTCACGTGAGACTTGCGAGCTTGAACACTGGAATCAATCTATGTAGAGTCAGGATCGAAAGAGTGACTAGTTAACATGCACACAGGCCGCGGGAGCGAACAGTACCTGGTTCCTCTTATCATGCTGCGGTTGCGGGCTACCCCTGTGCAAGCAAGTTACTATACCGAAGAAGTTGGGACATAGCAATACAAGATCTACCTCATAATAATACATGATAGGAGGACAACTAATGCGAGACATTCTACCTGCCACGTGAGTCAGAGTCATATTATCTGCATGTACTATCTTGCCTTCTAGCTAGAGTGTGGGATAGGGATGAACCGGTTTGGTACGCAAGGTTCCTCCAAGGGAGCTGGACGGATAACTAAAACACTAAGGGAGAGGATGAGTCGAAACGGGAACCCCACACCAGGGGAGTGAAATGGCTAATAACGGCACGAATATCTGCTCTGCACCTAGGGCTGGCGGGTTTGCAGAAGGCATCCAGCTGGAAAACTGGTTGTGCACAATTGCGTATCGGTGAAACGCTGATTTAGTACGTAGAATCAGATTGTTAGAGATAAAGAGTTACTAGTTTGTCAGAGGACACCTCAATGGTTGCAACTACGCGGCCGCAGTAACAAACAACTTGTGACCTATACCCGACACCAACAATGCCTAAACGTTAGGACCAAGAGAGTGTTATCTGTACAAAGTGCACGGAATTAGGAGCACAAAAACCAAAATAATACAACTATCGGGAGGGGATCGCTTACCTCCATATACGCGATAAGCGATATAAAGTTAAACTCTTCTTAGATTCGAGATTCCACATATTCCATATCAATAATGACCTAGTTGATGACTTTCGTGTTCCTATTGTTGAATGCAGCAACGTAGTTTATATTTTTAGTTTTGATAAATCATCAGCCACCTCAGGAGGGAAGTATTATATCCTACCTTTAAAATTGGAAATTGGAAAAAACGGACACATCTCTGTATTATCGTGTGAAGTGGCTAAAGCAGGTCATTATGGAATGATAATTCCATTTGGTTGGTAGCATCATGAACACCCTATATCTCACATTGAAGAGGCAGAAAATTGGACCTTCTCCGCCAAATGTGGGGAAAACTGTGGGGAAGAAGGTCAAGGAATAGTGAATACGTTTGAATATGACGAATCCAGCGCTGTGGGCGCTAATGGATGCCGCATCAGAAGAATTGCAATCAATGAAAATATGGTGGAATGCGAATTACTGCGGAAGTAATACCCGCATTACATACCATTGTTCGAAGCGCAGTTGGCAGAGAAATTGGCCCCACGATAGACATTCGATCCCGCAAACAAGTTGATTCCAAGATCAAATCCCGTTTGGTGACCAATATATCCACAATCTGAAAAACAGCTTAAGGCTTTATGGGAATATTTGGAAATGATGATCAAATCAGGAAAGATTACACAGAGCCAATCGCTACTAGGAGCACCAATATTATTGCACCTAAACCAGATTGCAGACTATGCTTAGTTGTAGATGACTGAAATATGAACAAGATTACTATCCTCAACGAACATCCACGTTCACTAATGTCCAAACGCAGAAATAGAGTAGCGGGTGCAAAAATCTATACCAAGTTAGACTTGAAAGCTGGTTATCATTTGATTAGGATAAATGAAGGAGATCAAGAGAAAACAGTGTTCCGTACAAGATACGGACACTACGAATACAAGGTTATGGCTTTGGATTAGTTAATGCTATAGCAACTTTCCAAGATATGATCAACCAAGTCCTCAAAGAATACTTAGATGTCCGAGTTGTGTGTTATCTTGACGATATTTTCATCTACTTGAATGATGAAAAGGAACACATGGAAGCTGGTAAACGAGGTTTGCCAAGTCTGTTGTACTTTCAGCTACCGGTATCGCTAAAAATGTCGCCCTTCTGTACTAAAGAGGTAGATGTCCACGGCTATATAGCAGTGGTCAATCTGGTGTCTATGAGCACCTGCAAGCTGGAATCCATAGTGGTTTGTAAAGCACATATGTCGCTTAGAGAAGTACAAGTTTTTATTGAATTGGGTAATTTCTAGCAACTATTCATACAAAACTTCGCAGCAACTTGCAAAGCTATGACCACGACGTTACCAGGAAATCCTGAAACTTTCAAATAGGGATTAGAGAACGATACGGCATTCGAAGAATTAAAATCCCAATTCACCACAGGTTCCATGCTTGACCACCTTTTCCCAAAAAGGGAAACCGGGATGGAAACTGATACTAGCTATTTTACACTCAGTTGCATTCTTTCTTAATACTGCGAGAAAAGGTTACATTCAGTAGCCTTCCATTACAGAAAGCTAAACTCGGGTGAGCACAATCATGAGATTTATGATAAAGAACCTCAGGCAATCCTTGCAGCATTTAAGGAATAGAGACACTATTTGATATGAATAGAAAAACCGCTTACAGTCTTTACCGACCATCAGAATCTACTATACTTCCTCCTCTCAAATGTCAGGCAGGGCCGTCAAATTCGATTGGTGCCATAATTTGGAGAATACAAGTTTCGTATTGTATACTGAACAGGCACAAAAGGTGGAAAGCCTGACGCATTAAGCAGACGGCTGGAGTACCATCCTGAGGAGGAAGCTACACATTGAGAATAGAAAACTGTGAAACAGGAAATTTCTGGTATCACTGGTAGCGAGGGTAGGTGATGAAAGAGGAAACTGAGATGGAGATAGGGATTTGGATTTGTAACCTCGTAGAGGTGGAAAGGAACACGTTATTAGGGTCAAGATTTGAGCCACAAGGCATACTTGCTGACAAAAGGCTCAAGAATGGTAGTAGAGAATGACCTGTACGCCATAGAGGATGACATTGTTCCGAAATATGGGCGAGCTTTAATAAGGATGGATATAGCTGTAGGGCTACGCGAAAGAACTTATGGGAGAGTTGCTGGAAGATGTGGATTAGAGGTACAAGGCAGGTTCTCGACCGGAGCTGGAATAATCTATGCCACTTACACCGGTGAACTCAAGGTCCCGCTGTTCTAGCGCAAAGATGAGGCCTGCCAGATAAGAATATGTGATCACATAGCTCAGCTAGTGGTAGAAAAAATCAACACCTCAGACATGACAGAAGTAGGCGACTTGGAAGACACGGAACTGGGAAGGGCAGGATTTGGAAGCACCAATATAGCGACAGTATCCTTGCTCGTGCAGGAACAGGAACATAGCATCAGTTATCTGCAGCCATTAGCTAAAGACAATGAATACTGGTACGACATTTCAGAAGTATCAGAGAAAGCCAGGATGTGGAATGCGATAATCCTGCGCAAGAATACTTAGCAGTTTAATCCGCAATTCTTAAGCGAGATCCAGGCAGCTATTGAGAGGAATGCAGATTGGAAGTAATGAAGGGAAGAACTCCTTAGATTACAAGACAAAGGAAAAGATTTCCCCAAGCACTGGACCTTAACTGACGATCTACTATATTATAAGCAAAGACTATTGGTATCAAATAGTCAAGCTCTATATACTAAGATCCCCAAAGGATGTCACGATGCAAAGGTTGCAGGACATTTCGGACAAGAGAAAACCTGGGAAATGATTATGTGAGACTTCTAGGGGATCGGGCTTGCAGAATCAGTGAATGATTATGTACGATCCGGCAATGAACGCCAACATCATTAGTTAACTAGATACGCCTAGTTCGGGTGGCTGCAACCATTGCAAATATCCTATACGGCATGGGCATCTATCTCCGTAGACTTCATCACACAGCTACCAGAGTCACAAGAGTGTACTCAAATTATGGTAGTAGTTGATAGGTATGCTAAGAGATCACCTGTTATCGGACTACAAACATCAGCTACCACCATTGATGTTGCAAACTCGTTTCTGAAGGAAGTATGGAGGCAGCGTGGCCGGCCAATCGAAATCGTCACGCACATGAACATAAAGCTGGCAGGGGAAATCTGGCAATCTCTCTCCAAAGCTATGGAAATTAAGCGAAGAATGTCAATGGCATACCACCCTCAAACTGACGGACAGACCGAACATACTAACCAAATGCTGGAAGGCTACCTGCTAAGGTATATCAACTATGATCAGGATGACTGGTATCAGCTACTACCTCTAGCCGAACATGCCTAAAACAGCTTCGCAACTAACACTCGCGGGATGTCACCATCCTATGCCAGCAATGGATTCCATCTACCGACAGAGTGGATGAAGGAGCGGGAAGCTCAAAATCCTGTAGTGACACTTTACGTGAACTGCATTAAGACCATGCACGAACTAGTAAGAGGCTTACGTAAAAAGACAGGGGAAGGAATGTCGAAATATTAGGACCGGAAAGTTCGACAACAGCGTAACTTCAAGATCAGGGTCAAAGTTAGGTTAAATGCTAAGAACATTCGAACCCAATGAAAATCGTAGAACCTAACTCCAAAGCTATGGGGTCCTTTTCAAATTATAGAAAAGTGCAGATCACAGGCGTTCAAGCTGCACATATCTCATCGATAGAACATTTACCCTGTATTCTATGTCACTTTATTGGAACTCTACTGTGAGTCAATTCATGATGATCGCCAACAAACCCCAAGAGACCTGGAGGACATTGATAGCGATCTACAAGGGGGGGTTGAGAAATTAGGGAGCAGCGAGATTCACTTTTACAGGAAATGGGTACATGGTCGCTATCAAGAAAATCGAGAACTAGAGGACTTCGTCAAATGGCAAGGGTGTTTAGAAGATGAGGACATATGGGAGCCAGCTACCGGTTTGGAAAACGCAGTGAAAGTTGTGGAAAACTTTCATAATAAAAATCTGCACATACCAGGAAGGGCAGAAGTAAGCTAGTGAGGAAAAGGTTTTCACACCATGGCCAAGTAAACGTTGGAGTTATTTTACCCTAACTACATTGAGTTATAAAATGTATTTAGAAAGAAATTATCAAAAATGTTATAAAGGCATTGGAGGTGAAGCTGGGTAGGAGGGAGCTTATGTTAGGCATATGGAAATCCGAGACATGTGCACAGACCCACAGTAGGGTAACTACATACTGACCCTTGATTTACCGGGGTCCAACACAACCGTCAGGCCCTCATATGGGACCCGCACGTCCATAACTCAACGGAAGTGTCACGTGACTTCTATCAAGAGGTCACGTGCTCAATCCACACCGTCATTAAAGTAATTTTGGTATGAGATATTTTCTACCAACCGGATATACATGTTTGGAGCTCTCTGCA
>JACCEG010000642.1:41810-54898 GCA_014065205.1 Tuber brumale | reverse complement strand
AAAAAAAAAAAAAAAAAAAAAAAAAAAAAAAGACCGTGTAGATAAGGCACGCTCCGCCATCGCTATTTTCCTCCCCTTATATTTCTACCTTGTTCTCAACACCATCAGCGTCCGGTGTGCCCATACCTCTCTGCTACCCTAAGAAGACCATCAGGCCGAGGCCTCCCTGTCACGACAGGTATGGCTTTCGTTCCCCTTCCTCCGTCAGAACACTCCTCTGTATCGGGTGTCCGCCCTCATGTTCCCCTTCTCCTCAAGCTCCTTGAGAGATCCTCGATGGACGCGGGAATCTCCAACCATCTTTTCCCATCCATCAGTTCTGTGGAGCTTAATGACCTATCCCCCAGAGAGGCAATCATCCTCGCCCTCCTCGGCACCTCGCTTTTGGCGTCCAGGTCTATCTCCGCCCAGATTGACGAACTGGCCCTCGAAGTCGTCCGCCTTTCAGGACAGGTCGATGAACTCTCCTCCCGCAGAGAGAAGCCCCAGTGCCCTCTTCCTCCCCCCAGCCAAAATGACGCGACGGCAGCGTCACTTTCCGCCCTCCAACTGTCGGTTAGGGACCTTGCATCCCCGCTGACCACCCCCCTCCCTCAACCAACACACCACCAACAACCCCCACCCCAACGCCCGGCGCCTTCAGCGCCCGCCACCCACACAGCTCAGACAGCTCCTTCCCAAAAGGGTAAGGAGATCGCTGTGTCTCCCCTCACCGCTACCCTCGCCGACGTGTTGAACCCCCCCTACCAAGATGGGGGCGATACGGATATCCCCTGCTACAGCACGAATCACCAGAAATGGTATGGCGACCCGGCTGCGTATGCGGCAAAATTCCCGCGCTCCTGGGAGGCCCAGACATACAGGGAAGGGAAGTACCCCCCCCTCTCCGAGTTCCACCCTGTCCCTTGGATTTCGGCTCAGTCCGGCCCCTCTTCCTATGCTTGGGCCGCCCCCGCTGGTCAGAAGAAGAAGAAGGAAAAGGCAAACAAAGCAAAGAATACCCCCTCAGCTCCCCAGGTGGCATCTGGTTCGGCACCCTCGGCCACCTCAAAAGGTCCCAGGGGCCTCCCCGCCGCTGAGAGAAGATTTTTCGCCCCCAGGTCCTCCCCCATCCCCCACTCCCAGTCTGAACGCCTTGCTGCCTCTTTCCCAGACATTGCTGCCTCTGTCCTCCGCGAAGGTGGCTGCACCCTTCCATTATCCTTCTCTGCCCGTGTTAATGACAGAGGAGCAGTAACTCCTCTCGCCCTCTCCCCATTTGTCCCCTCAACCGTATATGCACCATATTACGAAGCCCTCATGGCCCAGTTGAACCAGTCTTTCCTGATAGGTGATGCCCCGTGGCTCCCTTTTTGTCCGGCCCCCAATAAAGTCCAATTGGCAATCCATTCCCTCCCCATCGCATACCTCCCAGAAGACGACGCGGACCTTCTACAGTCTCTCAGCAATACCATCCTGAACGTTAAGAACGCCCAGGTTCTTTCCGCCCGCTACCTGAACCCCGACCGTGACTCCAGAGTCCTCAAGAAAGCAACCTCGGTGGTTGTGACTATCACTCCTGAAAATGAGGCCACAATGTTGGGCAACGCTTACCTTTTCTCCTATCGATGCAAGATCGAGAGAGCATACTCGGCTAACAGCCTCACTCAATGCTGTAACTGCTGGGAGTACGGTCACCACTCGGCTAGATGCAAGATTGACCACCCAGTCTACCCAATCTGCACACTATCCCTCAGAAAACAGGCAGATAGGTGCCAGAAACCCACCTGCCCGAAGGGCGGTAATCTCAGAGACGTTGTCGACTGCTGCCCCACCTCCCCCTCAATGTGTGCTAGCTGCAAGGGCCAACACCCCGCCTTCGCTAGAGAGTGCCCATCGAGACCTCCCCCCCCCTCCTGCCCATGGGGAGTCCCCTCCACCGACGAATGAAGAAGCTATGGACACAACGAACGACTCTGGCGAGGGTCCTTCAACTGGTTCACGATCCCTCCTACCCCCCTTTTCTCTTGAAACACCCCGCCCGAGGCGTGGTGATGCCCCCCCAACACGTCCCCCCATTCCCGCCCCAAAACCCTCAAGGAGGTGCACTGCTGAACCCCGCATGGCAGGAATCTCCCACTCATCTCCCCCAGCCTGAGACGCCGGAAGGCGTGTAATAGTTGGTCACACCTCTCCTGTGAGTTCCGCGCTAGCGGCGGACTCCCGTAACCCGATTTCCATTCTACAACACAACTGCTTGGGAAGCTGGGATGTCTTTCTTTCCATGTTTAATTCTTTTCCTTTGTTGGATTGCCCACCTACCCTTGTTGCCCTCCTAGACCCCCCTCTACACAGGAATAGACCTCCGTTGTTCCCATGGTTCAAACCCTTTTTGCCTCCATGCCCCGACGGTGGTAAGTCCAGAGTGGCCTGCTACCTCCACCTCTCCTCCACTCAACAGTTTTCGGTCCTCTCAGTCTTTACAGAGGCTAGGGACTGGATGGCTGTTGATTTTCACTCCTCTGTTGGCTTCTTTGATTCTTTCGTTATCAAGTTCTGGGTTGTGAACCTCTATAGCACGTGAGATAGTTCCCCCTTTCGCCGAACCATCCCTCCGGAGGCTGCTTTCCCCCATACCTCTACACCGACGCTGGTCGTCGGGAACTTCAATATCCACCACCCCTCAGCGGACCCTGGCCGTCTTTTCTCAGTTTCAGACCTGGGCGCCTCAGCCCCTTACTTTGAAAAAGCTGCAGAAGAGGGTTTCTGCCTCTTGAACAACCTCGGTATACTTACTTACTTCCCCTTTGACCCCGGGCTACGCCCCTCAGTCATAGACCTCACATTTGCCAACTCCTCTCTGTCCTCCAACTTTCGGTCATGGGAATCTCCGCTGCCCCTGACAGGGTCCGACCACGTCCCTATCCTCATAATGCTTTCACAGCCGTTGGCCCGTCCTCCCCCCCCCACCCCCGCGTGGACAAAGACCGACTAGCTCTCCCTTGAGGATGTGATTAAAGCCATGAGATTCGACCCCCCTCCCCCCCTCCCCATGCCCCATTCATTCTCAACCTGGTTCAACACTGCCCTGGGCAGACTTAGGACCGCCCTCAGACTACACACCCTGGACAAAAGGCCGTCCCCCAGATCCAAGCCCTGGTGGACCCCCAATCTCACGGCACAAAGGGCTGCCTTTCACTCAATGGTTTGATCGTCACGACAGGATCTACTCTCCTCGTCAAAGCAGCGGTACATGGAAGCCCGCCTATTATACTTCAAGGCCATAAAGAAGGCCAAGACCGATTATTGGAACAATTTCCTGAAAACAGCCACTCCCCAGACTCTCTGGACTGTGAAACACTATGCCTTCGGAAGGCCTCCAGACAGATTCCTACAGATACCCGGGGCCAAAAGCCCCATGGACATAAACACAGCCCTTCTCTCCCACTTCTTCCCGGAGAAGCAGTCCTCGAACCCACCAGCGATTAAGCGAGAGTTCAAGGATGTTCCTCCACTGTCGGCAGAGGAAGTTACAGTCGCCCTCCAGAATTCCTCCTCGTCCTCCGCACCCGGTCCCGACCAGATCTCCTACTCTGTCTGGAAGAGGGTCCACGGGTTGAACCCTAGCATCCTTCCCTCCATCCTTGGCCCTCTTGTCCGGTATGGACACCATCCCCCTTCCCTGAAGAGGGCGAACGGGATAGTCCTCGACAAGCCAGGAAAGCCCTCCTACGACATGCCGGCGTCATTCCGTATCATCGTCCTCCTCGAGACCATTTCCAAGATCCTAGAAAGGATTATGGCCTCCCGCCTCTCTGCCCTCGCCCGATTCCTGGGCCTCCTGTCCCCCCACCAAACTGGTTCCCTTCCCGGTCTGAGTACCTTTGACACAGCGGCGACCCTCTCTCATGAGGTGCAGCTCTTTATGTGCCCCAAGTTTAAGGTCTCAACCCTCTTCCTCGACATCAAAGGAGGCTTTGAAAATGTCTCGGCCCCCATACTTTGCGACAGGCTCACCACGAAGGCAGTCAACCTATACATGGTCTCGTGGATCAGGTCCTTCCTCCCCGGCTGCTCCTGCCGCCTGGTTTTCCAGGGGGCCCCCCAAGTGTTTTCATCAGTCTCTGTCAGCACCTCCCAGGGGTCTCCAATCTCCCCCCTCCTGTTTGTGATCTATGTATCCTCCCTGCACTTCTCGGTCCCTCGGGGCCTCATCCTCTCTTACGTGGACGACTTTGCTGTCATAGTTGCCTCTGGTTCGTATCACCAAAACGTCCAGAAGCTACAAGGCATCACCAAGGCACTGCAAGCGAAAGCTGGAAGGCTAGGGGTGGCATTCTCGATCTCAAAGACAGAACTCATACACTGGGTGACCCCAGCGTTAAAGGTCCATCCTCCCGCGATCCCTGTCTTGATAGACGGGCACCTCTTCCGCCCCTCCAAATTAATACGCTGGCTTGGATATTGGTTCGAGCCCTCATCCACCTCCGGCAATAAAGGCACTACCTCCCACTTCACAAGAAGGCTCGGCTTGGTCCCGGGAGCGTTCGCAACAATCAAACGGCTTTCCAGGCCCAGCAAGGGTCTCTCGCCCTCTCTCTGCCACCGTTTGGCATCCTCCCTCAACTCCCCCATCCTCCTCTACGGGGTGGACCTTTTCTCACCCAGTCTCACCCTCCTGGACAGAATGTCTATCTTCTGGAGGTCTGTCCAAAGATGGGTTACGAATTGGTTTTCATCTACTCCAGTTGGCATCCTGGCGTGTGAATTGGCCCTTACCCCCCTCCCGCTTCTGGTTCTCCACCGTCAAAGGCTAGCAGCCGGAAGGCTTATTTGCCTCCCCCCTGAGGCCAACCTGGCGACGGCTAGGCTACACCCGTCCTTTCCTACCTTCTCCCTCTTTCAGGCCCTGGAAGACCACTGCCGATACACCAGGGGGGTGACATCTGTCTACGCCCCACTTCTCTGGAAAACCGCTCCTTTCTACCTCCCCATACGAAAACATCTCCCGTTGGACGCGATTGCCCACAGGACCATCCAATTCATTACTCCCTCAGGCCCAGTTCCAGTGGCCTCCCCTGACCTCCTTCCTCCTGACCAGCTTCCTTTAGCGGCAGGGATCCCGTCTTACCAATCAGTCAAGCTGAGACTGCGAAATGCGCTCCTTCGGGACTGGTCTACACAGTTCCCCCCCCGCCCTACTACCCTTATGCCGCGTCCCTTAGGCCCCATCCTTTGATGGGTTTGCGGAGATTCATCGCGGGTAGGATCCATCAGATGCGCTTGGGCAAGAGTTCCCTCGCTGCCCACCCCTCCTGGTTTACTGATGACCCCTCCCCCCTCTGTCCTTACTGTGAGGAGGAGGAGGAGGATTTCGCTGACGCTATCCTATACTGCGAGTCTCGCAAGGAGCCTCGTGAGCGCCACCTCTGGGGGTTCACGAATGTTGGCAGAGACAGCCCCCTATGGACCAACAAAGAATCCCTCCACTCCCTGGCGAGGTACCTGAATGTGACTGCCACTGGCTTCCCTCCTGGCATGCCGCCTGCATGCTGGCACCCCCCACTCACGCCCACTTCCATTGATGAGGGCCTCCCGATATACGGTTTCGTGCCCTGAACGTGGATGCTCGCCCCTCGCTTCACTCCAACTGGCAGTTGTTTTTGATTTCTTTTTCTTCTTGATTGCCGGTTGGATTTGCTTTTCGTTAGGAGTTTTGTACTTTGCTGCTTTAGTTCCTTGGGATTTGGTATCAGCTATTGGACACCACTAGGAGGATTTTATAGCTTGATGCGGTTGTTTCTTTTGTGATTGCGGGTTTTTTGAGATTAAGGTTTTTCTTTATGCCATAGCTAGCACTGCATGCAAGTTCTTGTACCGTAAACAAAGAATATATGAAGATAAAAAAAAAAGGAAAAAAAGGAAAAAAAGAAGGCCAAGTGGATAGGCTCTTGACGCTTCGTTCTAAGTTATTTCCTTACTTATTACTTTCTGCTTTTACGAATATAAAACCTTTACACTCTTTACCAATACCTGCCTACGAGACGAGAACCCTACTACGAGTAGAGTCGAAGAAAGAGTACGATAGGCGATAAGGACCAGAGACACGAGAGTCTCTACCACCTTATCATAGACATAGGTCTAAGAACTATCGTCGAGAGAAAGGACAAGAGAAGTATCATCTACCCATTGCTGAGAACTGATACCGGTTAGGGATCGTAACATTGCGAAGCACTATACTTTTGAGGATCAGTCCTTAGAGCTACCTGAGGTAGCAGACGA
This sequence comes from Tuber brumale, assembly GCA_014065205.1. Lineage (NCBI taxonomy): Eukaryota > Fungi > Ascomycota > Pezizomycetes > Pezizales > Tuberaceae > Tuber > Tuber brumale. The sequence goes on along the minus strand of JACCEG010000642.1, from coordinate 48,637 downwards.
GTTACAATGAATGGTCTCGCAACTCGGACGAACCCCAAGTCCGACAATACCCGCAGAACAATCAACATACAAAGAGTCAAGCTCGGAAGAAGGAGACAAAAGAATGCAGGGACCAGGACCAATCGGAGGGGAAGGTGCTGGCGCAGTGCCAGCACCAGTACTGGCAACGACGCCCGAGCTGAGTCGCGAACAGATGGCACAAATCCTGAGACTGTCGGGGCAATATAGGCCCAAACTCAAACAACAGGAGACATACACAGGAAACAGACACCAACTCCGGAACTGGATGGCCGAATTAACGATTTACTTTTGTGCTACCAGTTGGCAAGAAGGACACGATACGGAAAAGATCGTTTACGTTTCGAGTCTCCTGAGGGGAGATGCGAGCAAATGGCTCACGCCATACACGTAAAGCAACAAACCAACAAGATAGAGGAGCTGGGAAGAATTCAAGGAAGCAATCAAACAGCAGTTTGGAGAGGTGGACCCGAGGGGCGTGGCCAGGATCTACATTATGAACATGGAGCAAGGGTCTTGCTCCATAACAGAATATTGGAACGAGTTCAGACTCCACCAGACCGAAGCACTATTGGACGATGCAACTGCATCGCAATACCTATACGCGAGAATGTTGGAAAGATTACAGACAGAATTCGAACATTTCAACTCCGAGACTACTGCAGTCGACGCGCTGGCCGCATGAGCCATCAAGAAGAAAACTCGACTAGCAATCCTAAAGAACCTGAAAAAGGACAAGCGAGGGAGGACAAAAGAAACTTCGACACCAAGGAACACAGATGGAATGTTCAGACCGATATCGCAGGCCTACGAAGGAAGTTTCAAACCTACGGTAGATCGCAAGGTGGAAATGAACAAGGCCCAAACTCGGCAGCCCCTCAACGTATCCAATGTGGAATAGAAAAAGCGGAGAGAGCAGAACCTCTGCTTAAGGTGCGGCGAAAAAGGACATCAAATCAGAGAATGCTGCAACCAAGCGGACAATAGACAGAAGACAATGACACCCGCCCTAGGTAACAACTGGATCAGGTAGCAAAAGAGAACCAACTGGAGAGAGATGACCACAGCGGAGGATCAACCGGAAAAAGAGAACGGTCTCCAGTAAGAGATGGTCTGGTGGACAAGAAGGGGAGGAAAACCATTGGGAGGAGGGAGACGGAAACAAATGGAACGAAAAAAATCACCATGGCGAATTACTATATGGCGTTACTGGAAGAAAAAGGAGATCATGTTATGATCAAAACAACACTATATGACACGAAAAAGAAAGGTACCCAGATACACGCGATGCTCAACTCGGGAACAACTGAAGATTTCATCGACAAAGAAATCTGAGACAAATACAACTACCCCCTGATCCCGACATGAAAGAAAAGACAGGTCTATCTAGCGAATGGAAAACCCAGCACTATGAGACCGATAACCCATACAGTGCAAGTACCTATGGCTATAGGCAGACATAGGGAAGAGGCAACCTTCCAGGTGGCGAACCTGAAGAACTACGAGCTTGCCCTAGGGATGCCATGGTTACGACAACATAATTCCACAATCGACTGGGACAACAACAAGATTACATTCGCTAGCGAACGATGCATGACAGGATGTCTCAACAGTTCACCAGTGGTGTATACGACACCAGAAAGAGAGGCACAAGAAGCACACCTGAAGGCACGATTGGATGAACTCAGAGAAGAACCGGATCGGAGAATCAGATTCAAGAAGTTGCACGAGAAGGTGCTAGGACCAACCAAGGGCTTCAGACAAGTGGCAGGTCACGAGCTATATGCCGACCAAGACAAGACGATCCAAGCAAGGGGTCAAGAGACGATATCAACTGGAATAGCGATAGGATTACCTCCCGGTACCTACGGACGGATAGCACCTCACAGCGCACTAGCAGTCAATAAACGACTTATTACCAATGCAGGGGTCATCGATGCTGACTATACTGGAGAAATCAAGGTAGTCCTAGCCAGCCAGGGAGATATCGACCAAGAAATCTGACAAGGAGACCGGATAGCACAGTTGATCATTGAGAAGATCAACAAAGGAGAAATGCATGAAGTACGTGAACTTCATGATACCTTAAGAGGAACGAAAGGTTTCGGTAGCACAGATAGCCCGAAAACCAAGAAAGAGGAATTGGCACAGATTCGAGAAATATCGGCCCACGCATTTGGACGATATCACAAGTGAGGAGACATTACAGGGATTCTCAAATAGAATCCACAAGAAGAGAAGCTGGAGCTGGCGCGAATCAATATCAGCACCAAACTAGCATTACGATAAAAGCAACAACAAAAAGAGAAGGAGTGGTACGATATAATACCACAAGAATACCACCAGTTCATGAACCTGTTCCAGGAAAAAGAAGCAGACTGACCACCACCAAGAAGGCCCGGAGTGGATCACGAGATCCACATAGAAAAAGATGAGAAGACAAAAGCCAAGAAAAAGATTCCTTATCAATACCTCTACCCACTAGGGGAAAAGGAGTTAGAAGAATTACGCGGATTTATCCAACAGAATATGAAGAGAGGATGGATATGACAGTCGTTCGCATGCGCAGGGTCACCCATCCTATTCGTCAAAAAGAAGGATGGAAAGATGAGACTATGCGTGGATTACTGAGCCCTCAACTCGGTAATAAAAAAAGACCGATACCCGCTACCATTGATTGGAGAGGCCCTGGATTGCTTAAAAATGTCGAAATATTTCACCAAATTGGACATCAAGGACGCCTATCACAACATACGAATAAAGGAATGAGACAAATGGAAAACGACCTTTGCAACAAGGTACGGGATGTACGAGTATTTCGTCATGCCATTTGGCCTGACCAATGCACCAGCATCATTCCAACGATGGATCAACCAGGTACTCAACAAGTTCCTGGATATTTGTTGCATCGTCTATCTAGACGATGTACTCATATATTCAGAAGACCTGGAATAACACAAAAAGGATGTCAGCGGCATAATGAACGAAATTCAGAAATCGGGGATGAAGATCAAACCATCCAAATATGAGTTCCACAAAAAGGAAACTGAGTACCTAGGATTTATCATCAACAGAAAGGGAGTGCAAATAGACCCAGTCAAAACAGCGGCCATATGGAACTGGGCAAAGCCGAACAACAAAACTGACATCCTATGTTTCATGGGATTCTGCAACTTTTACCAAAGGTTTATCGAAGGGTTTAGCCGAATGGCAAAACCCTTGTATAACCTAACGAAGAAGGATGTGAAATGGGAATGGGGAGAAAAAGAGCAGAAAGCATACGACGAGATACGAACCAAACTCACAACAGCGCCAATACTGGTGCATTTCGATCCACGAACAGAGACGACAATTGAGACAAAAGCATCGAAATACGTCTGCTCCGGAATCCTGTCTCAGAAATGCGAGGATGGGAAGTGACACCCTGTGTGCTACCGATCAAAGACGATGACACTGGCCGAATGCAACTACGACATGGCCAACAAAGAACTATTAGCCATAGTTCAAGCACTCAAAGAATGGAGAAGATACATACAGAACAATGACCATCAGGTCAGAGTTCTCACGGACCACAAGAACCTAGTTCCCTTCATGACGACGAAGGAACTCAACGATAGGCAAATCCAGTGGATGGAGAGCCCAAGCAAATACAACTTCAAAATCGAATACCGACTAGGAAAAGAAGGAGGAAAACCAGACGCCTTCACGAGGATCGCAAGTGACAAACCACAAGACAAAGAGGACGAAAGGATCAAGCAGAAAAATCGAGTTCTGCTTCCAAAGGAATACTTCGAAGCCATGGAATCAACAGAGATCCAGGACGAGGACAACGAAGAATTGCTGAAAGCAATTAAAGAAGAAAAAGAGTTTCAAGAAATAAGGGAGAGCTTGGAAAGAGGGGACAAAGAAAGAAAAGGGGTGGCCTTAGGCCTCTGCGAATGGAAAAACCACTATATGTGGTACCACTGGAAAGATATGAATACCAGAGGACGAGAAGATAAGGACAAACCTTATCAAGAAACACCACGACAACAAACCGGCAGGACACGGAGGAACGGCTAAAACAACGGAGCTGATTGCATGGAAATACTACAGGCCGGGACTAAGGGAATCAGTCAAACGATATGTCAAAAATTGCGACATTTGCCAAAGGACGAAGGTCATGCGGCATGCACCCAATGGACTGTTAAAACCCGACGAAGCACCAGAAAAACCATGGGCATCCATATCTATGGATTTCATAACGAATTTACCTAAGGCCAACGGATATGACTCAATCATGGTCGTGGTAAATCGCCTGTCCAAAATGAGTTATTTCATACCAACACGAATGAATATGATGGCACGGCAGTTCGCAACAACATTCATCAAAGAAATCTTTCGACTTCACGGACTACCGAAAGACATCATCACTGATTGAGGGTCCCAATTCACATTAGGAATATGGAAAGAGATAACTGAAGAACTCAGGATCAAAGGAATACTTTCCATGGCCTTCCACCTACAAACGGACGGGCAGACCGAACGAACGAACGGTATATTGGAACAATATCTACTAGCGTATATCAATTACCAGCAGGACAACTAGGACGAATTACTACCGATAGCGGAGTTTGCATACAACAACAGAAAGCAAGAAATGATTAAGACAACACCCTTTTACGCAAATTACGGTCTAGACCCAGAATATCAAGCCATAGGTCATACCACCAAAGGACTGATAACAGAAAAGGAAGATATGAGTCAATTATACGACACCCTACGAGCAGAAATGACGACGGCACAATTACGACAAAAAGGAAATTACAATTTACACAGAAAACCGAATCCACACCTACAACAAGGAGACAAGGTGTGGCTACTACCACGAAATATACAAACAACAGGACCATCCAAGAAGCTGGATTACAAGAAAATAGGACTATTCGATATATTGGAAAGGATTGGGAAACGAGCATATAAACTCGACCTTCCCCCATCCATGAAAATACACAACACATTCCACATCTCGCTTTTGGAACACTATCAAGACAAGAAACTTCCTTCACCGACAATTACACCTCCTCCGCCTATTGAATTAGACGCAGAATCCGAATACGAACTTGACGAAATAATCGACTCCCGCTTATACCACGGTAACCTTCAATACCGTGCTAAGTGGACCAGTTACTCTCCAGAACACGATCAAGAGTGGTACCCAGCTACCAACTTTGCAAACGCTCAAGATGCCCTCAACCTTTTCCACTAATGCCACCCACAGAAGCCGTCAGCCGAGCATCGAGGACGTTCAGGAAGGCTTCCAGCTCGTGGGTAGCCCCACGAGTCCTCCACCAGACGCAGCCAAGTGGGCTGTGGCAAAAGAAGAAATCAAGATCAAGAGGGAGGAAGAGGAAAAGACAATCGAGGCCAAGTGGGCCAAGGTGGTCAAAGATAACGAAAGAAACCATGCCATCTATCACTGGACGGCATGCACGGACGACGGGTACCCCGTGCACCTTGACAGAAAACAACGAAGCAACTTCTTGTTAAGCAAGAAGTCAGCGACAAAGCAGTCACCACCAACCACCCCGATCCAAGCCGAATGGACAACACAACCACAACCTCCGCCCACCAGCCCCTCACACCACAAAATTTCCTGGCAGAACTGCNACAGAAAACAACGAAGCAACTTCTTGTTAAGCAAGAAGTCAGCGACAAAGCAGTCACCACCAACCACCCCGATCCAAGCCGAATGGACAACACAACCACAACCTCCGCCCACCAGCCCCTCACACCACAAAATTTCCTGGCAGAACTGCGTATGCAGGGACTGCCCTTATCATCGAAGGCAACAATGGGAAGCCAGGCAGGCGACCCAAAAGGTTCCGAGGACGGAACCTAAGAAGGGGGAGGATACAAAAACTCTTGTGTCACAGGAAGAACTGCGCCAAATGATCGAACGGTCGCAGCGAGAAAATGATCGGCTAGTGGAGGAAACGAAACGATAACAAGAAACGGTCGGACGCCTGGAAAACCAGGAATGGAGATACCAGCAGACGATCGACGGAGCAAGATGGGGGATGGAGATAGTACGGGCTTCTTACAATGACAAGATAGCGCAATTAGATGAAGCGCTAGGAAAGGAAAGACTCAAACGGAGAGCCATCATCGACGAAGTATGCGGATTCTGCCGCGAGGCAACCGACAGCTCCAAACGCTTCAGGAGGTTCGCTGACCACCTCCACGATGAAAGATTCTAAGCTCGAAGAGACACGAGCTTAGCGAGGAAGGAGCTAATGTGACGAATGTGGCTTAGCGAGGAAGGAGCTAATGTCACGAATGTGGCTTAGCGAGGAAGGAGCTAATGTCACGAATGTGGCTTAGCGAGGAAGGGGCTAATGTCACGAAGGTGGCTTAGCGGGGAAGAGGTTTTCACATGACTCATAATTATGAGTCATAGGTATGTTATGTTTCGCACATGACCTCATTAGAGGTCATGGATTTCACACATGTGACCACTTCGGTCATATGATATAGTTATGATGATATGTTATGTTTCGCACATGACCTCATTTAGAGGTCATGGGTTTTGCGCATGTGACCACTTTGATCATATGACTGGTTTATGATGTTTTGGTATGACTCACAGTTGTGAGTCATACGTGGCGCGTGACTTGAGAAGTGAGTCACAAGGGCGTGAAGCGCAACTATATAAGGAGGCCATTAGGGCTGAGTAGATAGGCCATCCTCCGTCTCCTCTACACACCCGGCGATTGAAATCAACCCTCAACGCTAGGTATTCACGAACCATCCACCCCCCCTCTCCTCCC
>JACCEG010000642.1:13722-38668 GCA_014065205.1 Tuber brumale | reverse complement strand
GATTGAAATCAACCCTCAACGCTAGGTACTCACGAACCATCCACCCCCCCTCTACTCCCGCGATGGCTTCGGCCTAGGAGTAACGGCCACCTCCCCCTTTCCCCACTGCCATCGCTTGCTCTTTTACGCGGCGTGGCTTTCCTTCCTCTGGGTTCCAGTACTGCCTTTCTGCTGCCCATTCTCGCCCCTTTCCTCGCTTAGCGAGGCCCCTCCTCACGGTCGGCGACCGCTCGCTTCCCATGCTTCCGACGGCTGGGAACACGGTTTCTGCGGTACGCGAGGACTACTCTTTAGGCCTGATCGTCGACCTCGCTCCTCTCCTTCCTTGGGGGGCCTCTCTTCTTCGTTTCCGTTTGGCGTTGGCTGTGGTGGACGCCTGTCTCCCTGTGTGCACGAGCACCGCGGGGGAACGCCTCGGCTAGTAACTTCGGGGCCTGTCTCGCTTGGAGATTTGGCCATACCCTTCTAGTCTTACGGTTCAAGTTGGGACCTCTCTTGTTGGAGACCGCCTAGCAAGACACGAACACGATTACCGATAGTCGACACGGTCGCGTTCGGTTTCTGTCCCGTTCTAGCGGTTGGATTGGCTTGCACCCTACTGCTACTCCCTCCCTCGGCTAGCACCCTACTGCTCCTCCCTCTCCCGCCGCAGCCCACAGGCGGCTCCCTTTCTCAGTTACGTCATGTTCTGGGATAACTTCTACGGTTTTCTGCTGCCAGCGCGTATCTCTGGCTTGGTTGTTGTGGGGCTCACCCTGGTGTGAGTTTTCTTTTGTTTTTTTTTGTGATGTCCTGGGCGGTTACCTTCTTATGTTTTCCTGCTTTCTTCTTAGTTAGGCTTCTCCTATTCTCTGAGTTCGCTTGCGAGGTAGGGACGGGTTTTTCTTTGGGGCGAGATGTGCGGTTAGGCCCATACCCGAGGGTCTTGAAGATACGGTCGGGCCAGGCGCGGGGAGGAATGGGGATTGTTTATGCCATAGCTAGCGCTGCTTGCAAGTTCTTGTACCCTAAATAACAACGAATACATGATGATAAAAAAAAATAAAAAAATAAAAAGGCCGCGTAGATAGGCTCTTCACGCTTCATTCTAAGTTATTTCCTTACTTATTACTTTATGCTTTTACGAATATAAAACCTTTACGCTCTTTACTAATACCTACCTACGAGACGAGAACTCTACTAAGAGTAGAGTCGAAGAAAGAGTACGATGGGCGATAAGGACCCGTGACATGAGAGTCTCTACCACCTTATCGTAGACATAGGTCTAAGAACTATCGTCGAGAGAAAGGACAAGAGAAGTATCGTCTACCGGTTGCTGAGAACTGATACCGGTTAGGGATCGTAACATTTAGAGGCATAGTAGTTAGAGGTAGTCTGCAAACACTCAGATATTGGATATAAATATCAAAGTACCTCTTGAACTTTACAGACATCATCAAGTAATAGAAAAGAAATCTTATTAATATCAAATTGTTTATACTTTAAATCTTTACCTTACCTATTTATTGAGATGAGCTTTCCTTGGTAGATTCTTTGAAATATTTGACTTAAGTCTCTCAACACATATTAGAGATGGCTTCCACTTAACATATCTTTACAAGCCCTCCTAGATAAATCTCTGTTTACAATAAAAGTACCTCCGCCCTACTAGTAACTATTCACACTTCTTCAGAATATATTACCACCTGACAAGAAAATCTAAAATTAACTAATATACTATAATAAATATGGCATTATAATAAAATTATCACTCTTTGAAATAGACTAAGCTCATCCAACTATGATCTGCACCTGAACAAACTATATAATATTATTATATTATCATAATATTTTTTTTAATTACCAATTACAAATGATAAAAAACAGTTCATAAATTTAATTTGAATTATAGCTATTTTTGAATTTCTACATACTTTAAGTTCTATAGATGTTACCTTTTTTTTTTAATTTCAGCTATTATCTTCTATAATTTAAGTACTATTTCTATTCTCCCTTTATCTACCTTTTAATTAGAATTCTACATACACATTTTTATGGATGAAATAATAGTTAATTGTGATTTTACTGGATTGCCAAGAATATTATTGCTTTCCAGGTATAACTGTACCTACTCGGCCAGGCACTCCCATTCCCACACCTGACTCACCAGTAACATATGATAGCAGCAGTGTGAAGATAAGATCTTGATCTCACAAGTATGGCTAAAAGAAGATCTAATCCGGTGTGATCAGCCTAAAACTTTACCAGTGAATATTTCCTGCAAGTATCCACACTCCCCTATGGTACGAGTAATACTATCCATATTGAAACCTCTGCCATCTGTACCGCTCAGGCCTTTCTCCCCTTTTCTCCCCTTCCCCCATCACTACCATCCTCAAGAACATTTTACGAGAATATTTCCCCTCTACCTCACCCCTTCTGGTAATAGGGGGTTTGAGAAGTTCTCAAGTCCCTCTCCCTCGAGGTCTCCTGCATGCAGTAAGTTACCATCTACTCACGAATTCAGTTCACCCATGAAATGTGAGTGATCTCTTGTGACGACGATGAACTCATAACCGCACTCGCCCACCACCATAACAACCACGACGCCGACCACCCAAACACAGCAACCACCCCGCGGGCATTCCCGACGAATGGTGGTTTAGCTTATAATATACGGCCAAGCTTACTGACGCTAAGAGGGGGATAAAAATTCTGAAAACGCTTCGCGACTTCTCCTATATAAAAGCGTACAGTACTAGCACAGCGTCTAAGGGGAATCGGAACCAATACGGTATCATCTCCTGATTACCCATCCACCACCCACCACCCTTACCACCCAAACGCTCTAATAATACTTGAGTAGACTATCCAAAGAATCGCTCTTCAATCGCTAGCCCGCACCGTACAGTATCTAAACCCACTCGGCCATATTCCGCTCCGCTGCCATGGCTTTCGAATTAGCTCTGTGCAGGTACGGAATACCAGTACTCTTTACAAGTACAACGAACGAACGGGAAGACAAACCCTGGCGGGGAAGTGCGAGTGCTGTACAGTACAACAACTCCCGCACAACTCGCACCGAGCCGGAGCACCTGACCAGCGAGTTCTGCTCAAGGACTGTTTGTTTAGTCATGGAGTTAGCGGGGTTCCGTGGTGTCGATTGAGTCTTGCTAACAGTCACCAAAATCGTGCGGTTTCGAGACCGAGCCCTTGGTTGGTTAGGGATCACTTAAAATCGATAGAGTCCGGGCTGTGGAGGAGGGCTACATCGTGATGGGGAGAATAATGGTAAAAAAATGGGGTGACAAAAGTCATCGTTGATAGCCACTTTTACACCAAGAATGCCGTTTTTCACAGCATCAGGACTCAACCACCTATTGTGGAAGCAAGTCAATTCTTCACAGAATAGTGATCTTGGGTATTTTGAGACTGGTATTTAAATTTTAAAGTATATGGTGCAATATTGCCTGAACCATGGCAATGTGAAATTGGTGATTCTCAAAGCAAGTATCTTTTTGCATGAGAGCCCATACAATTTCCCAGTTCTTGAGTCCAGCTTTGGAATCATACTTGCCAATTGATGAGAGCTGCCCACAGAACAGCCAGACTTGTCATAGGAATATTAATTTCAGAACCACTAGCTCTTCAGCTATCTATTGATATATATTGATTAAGAGGTAGTGATGCAAATCACAATTTCCATGACCCCAAATTCTGACCATTTTGCTTAGATTTGGCCAGTACTTGGGCCCACCAACGATGACTTTTGTCCAAGAACTACCTGTACTGTACTCGTAATGTAATAGGGGTCGTGTTCACAAACGTCAGGACACTACAAGCATACCATATACTGCAAAAAGCTGCTCGAGTACGAGTACAGGATGGGAAAGAGGAGGGGGGGGGGGGTGCACTTCGTATGATAGTCTAACGGGTTTACAGTATAATAGCTACCGGGTGTCTTTTCGGGGTGGCTACCGGTACTAACTTTAATGGCCTGCTCGGTATGCCTCCGCCGCCCAATCTTTTGCTACAGTCCTTCACCAAATATCCAGCTCACGGAGGGATTTTTTTGGCAAAGACGTACGAGTAGGATACGGTACGGTATTAGTCTTCTTCTATCATACTCCTATTTCTTCCGAAGCAAGTTCTTGACCTGATGGCGTGAATTGCCGTATCATACGATAGCTCTAGATGGGCCCTTTTTTTTTTTTTTTTTTTTTTTTTTTTTTTTNCCGCTTTCTATTCCAATGCCTACCATATCATACTACCGGTAGTGCTGTACTCGTACGGTATTTTCGCCCGACCTCCAAGGCATCTAGACTATCTATCATACCATGTCCTCTCATCTCGCCGAGCGCAAAATAAAATAAAATAAAATAAAATAAAATAGACCCCGTTCGGTAAACCGCAATATAATAATAATAATAAAAAATGCCATATTTCTGAGAACAGCATACTCGTATTTTCTAATATTATAATAGACCAAGGAGAGGATTAGCATAGCGTAAATGGGATTTGAATATCATGATCAGATAGATAGGATCCCTGCATTTTATTATTATTATTATTATTACTATTATTACTATTATTATGGTTTGCCGAAAAGGGCCTAACTTAATAATAATAATTCAGACTATCAATAGACAATAACATCCAGCACCAACAAACCATATAATACAATCCACTTCCCAGGGAAAAAAAAAAAAAAAAATCCCATAATGGAACCACCATAACTTAAACTGAAACCCCCCTCCTCCACCTCCGCACAAAAACCGCACTTCTACGGTCATGTCACAACTAGTACATGGCACACATATCCTCCCCCACCCAACGAATCTTGCGGTGAGGATGCCTTCCTCCTCCTCCACCTCCTCCACCTCCTCCTACTCTTCTCTCCCCTCTCCCCCCCTCCCCCCCTCCGGTAACTGTGCAAGAACCTGCACTTTGTGGTCCCCACCCACCCACACCTTTTGTAGCGACCGCACCCACCAACCAACAAGCACCTTCGTTTAAGCATGAGTCTCGGGAACGCTGCATTGTACCTGCTTGATGCTTGATGCTTGATGCTTGATGCTTGATGGAATGGATGGATGGATGGGGTGAATGCATGGGGGCGGGTATGCGATGTAGAATTGTGCTGCACGACGGAATAAATGCACCGGTAGAGTTCCGATGCAATTGTAAAAAACCACTGCATGCATATGACCCCCCACCTTTCACTGCTGGAGACGGGTACCCACCGCTCGATCCATCATCTCATTGGCTTCAAGGCGTTACGTGAGCTTCTGACGTCGTTGGTTGGTTGGGTTCATTTGTTTGTTTACCCATTTACTCGTATTTTGTGTCGGTACTTATTTTAGCTACAGTGCTGGTAGACGAGTTGCTCGTTCATTCACTCATTCATGTCCTGTCCTGTCCTGTCCTGCCCCGTGCTATGCTATGCTATGCTATTGGTGTCGGTATTAGGGTAATAGAAAGGATAGTAGTAGCATGCGGCAGGGTGCGCGTGTCGAAAGCACTCTGACAAGGTTTAGAGTAGGAGTAGGAGTACAGTACCGCACAGTACCCTAGAGTAGGAAATTGTAAAGCGGGAATACACAAGATATCATCATACCTTGGCATGGTGTGGTACATTATCAGCACCTCCATAGTGCCAGGTGCCCCATGGACCTATGAAAGGAGATGGTGGATGGCTCGACAGCAGTTCGGGGGTGACCGGGCTCCCCTCTGGCTTCATCGTGTGAGTAAGCAATGGGCAGAGGATCATACGGTATGATACGAACATGCTCGCTTTGCTCCTCGCCCTAGCAGGTGACGAAAGGGGGGGGAATGTGATACAGTGCCTTGGGCCTGCAATGGTAGGATACCGGTACCGTACCGTCCGGCCTCGGAAAATATCGGATGAATGGATACTTATATCATACTCGGGTATGAAAAAAAAAAATTTCGCGCTCACAGATACGCACGGATTACTGAGCATGTTTTTCCGATCCCAAGTGTTCGGGTATGTACCGGTATGATACTTCTTACGAGTACGGTACTGAGTATCGGTGCCTGGGACGAGCATCATACGGGTGGAAGATGGAGATTAGAGTTATCAGATCATGTCCGGAGACAAGGGTACCGGTAGTCGTCCCTTTCTTTCCTTCTTTCCTTCTTTTTCCTTTTCCTTTTTTTCTTTTTTGTTAAATGCACCATGTGGCTATCGGGATACGGTTATTGCCGTACCGGTATTTGTTCTCGTACTCGAGTAACGGGAATCACCCTGCTAAAACCACAATCGGCTTAGCAGAGTACCCGTACTCGTACTCGAGTAGGTTGGTCTTGGATGGAGGAATGTCACTTTTGGTCCCCCTCTGGGTGAGTATTGTACTCGTACACTCGCATCCGCAAAGTTCTCGTAACACCCCAGGTACCCCACCAATTCCTGCCCAAGATATCAGGATAGGCAGGACACTTTCTCGAGAAACATTCCTTAATCTAGTAATAGCAAATCCCATAGAGAATATTCACATTTTTTTCCCACTGAATAGCTTCTGCAACTTCCCAGTTGAAGGCTGCCAAGACTTTGCGATACTTCAGGCGTTACGAGAACTTTGCGGACACGAGTGTACGGTAAGTTACCGGTACGGTACCCGTAATTGGGAACTGGGAAACTTGGCGTGAGCCTGTAAGGGCAGGCCAAAAGTGGTTACCCCATCCAAAATTCTGATAAAACACGGGATGCCGGTCTGGGGAATCCAACAAACTCTGCCCGCCCGAGAACCATCCCCTCTCGAGACGTTTGGCCCCTCGATTGCGGAGCTTGGCGGGAGGCGGCCTTGGGGGAGGGTGGATTCGATCAGTTTTCACAGTCGGGCAGGGTAAGTTATGAAACATACCCGAGCATGATAACGCAACCCGGCCGGCATGTTGGGGCTGGTTAGTGGGCGCGGGATTTATCCGATGGTGGGAGCAGCAGGGGCGCTGCTGTATGGCACCGGTACGGTAGCTTACCCTGGCTGACGATAATAATTAATTATAGACTGGAAGTCTCCCTTCTCCCTTCTTCCTTGATCTTGGATGATGAGAGATTGGGAATCTGTACCGTGCGAGTGCAATGCTGTGCAAGGGTTACTTAGGCTACTTAGGCAAGCGGCAAGTATGATGCCGGTATGCAAGTAAGTTATTGCAGGCACGCGGGCAGGTAAGGCTGAAGCAGAGAAGAAGGGCACAGCAGGCAGAAGTGAAAGCACGAAGGAATGGAGGAGGAGGGAATGGTTGGTTGGGTGGGGGCGATGATGCTGTCAATCAATTGCTACCTGGGCTCGGTCGGTTACCAGTAGGCGGTGGTGCATACGATGCAAACATATGGTTGAAGAGCGAACTCTGTGCCAGATGGGTATGTACTATACTCGAGTACGCACAATACTCGTAGGCTTTCCTGCTCGGAGGTGATCTTGAGTCTCCGTGGAAAATGTTTACGGGATCGGAACGGGCGAGAATGGGCAGATGGATTGGATGCGATGGGATGAGGTGTTTCTTTTTGATAAAACATAGGAGGGATTGTGCCGTACGAGCGGTGTGGAGTATGGTATGATAGGTGATGTGTGTGTTTCTTCTTCTTCTTCTTCTTCTTCTTCTTTCCTTCTCTTCTCAATCGATTGATCCGGTGAAGAGGTGGAGGGGGGGGGGGAAGGGGAAGAGACGACTCCACAGTACCGATACGGTACTGTAGCTACAAATTGTTGCCCACTTTTTGAGCACTTTTGTGGTCTAATCATGGTCTATTGTCACCGGTGATATGTATGTCTGGGAAACAGGTATCATACTTGTAACTTGCAATGCTGTGTCTCACCCATAACACAAGTTAGTGGGGATCAAGCAAGCAAGAAGCATGCAAACCTGATCAAGGTTGGCAGGTTGGTGGCGAAGAAGAAGGTTCGAGCTATCATACAGAAAAGTCTAGCTAGAGAACCCCCCTTCTCTTCCCCCCTCTGGGGTTTGCTTCCCTCAACAGACGCCAGCGTTGCACTTGTTCGTCCATTTTAGGGATCAATCAATCTTTGTTTCCGCACCGACTGACCACACTTCCTGTCAATTATCACTCTGTTCCTTTTCTTTTTCTTCCCTTCTCCCTTTTTTCGGCTGACCGCTTGCTGTCGGCATCAGCTTTTTTTTTTTTTTTTCTCTCTCCCTCCCATTCTTTTTCTGATCTTCTTCTTTAAGTTCTCCTCCTCCTCTTCATCTTTCACCTTCTTTCTCTATCCCCAGCGTCCCTCGCTCTAGCCAAACTTTGTGGCCGCGATTTCTTTTCGGATTCCTACTTTATTGACGCTCTGGTGTGTCGCTCTTAATTCAGGATGGGTGAGTTTGTTGCCCTTATTCTCTTATTTCGTTATTTTATTTTTTTCCGGCAACCTATTTCAAGCGAACTCACGTGCCCTTACCTTGTGTCCCCGTCGCCGCTGTGCCCTCTCCTCGTCCCTTTCCCCCACTACACTTGCAAAACCCAATGCAACGCAACGCAACGCAACGCCGCTCCCCCTGTTCTCATCTAAACTTGAAATCCTCAACTAACAATTTTCTACTCGCTAAGCCGAAGTTTTGTCTTCCCCCAGACACCACCATATCCACCTCCCCTCCTCCTCCTCCTCCTCTCCAAACACTCCTGGAAACTCAATGGCTACCACCACTGCATCTTTGGCACCCAACAACTCCTCATTAGACATTCTTCTTCCTACCCCTTCTATCGTTAATATGTCAGAGGAGGATAAAGTTACTACTGAAAAGGAGGTGGACCAACTAATTCAAAAAATGAAGGCTCCAATTCTGGGAATCGACTTCACTCGCACTGGGCGCCCGAGACGTGCCTCTACCCATTTACTCACGGTCGGACCGCAGAACATCTGTGACGTGATTAACGATTCATCTGCAACTAATCTTGTCAATAGTGGATGCTGCGGTGGAGGTTGCTCGCGTCTTCCGCCTTCTGCGGGGAATTCTGTCTCACTTGGCACCCGCAGTCGCGGTGTGTCGGAGTTTGTCAAGGCCCCGGACAACGCCGCATTCAAGAGTCTTAATTTGAAATTGTCCCCTTTGACTTCCAGGGATAGACTTACTGGAATCACAGCCCTCCCTGCTCAGACTATTTCCATCCAACCTGCCGATGAGGAAGAGAAGCATGAATCTACCGTCTACGTTCACCCGCCCAAATACGTCACGCCTCACCCGCCTTGGGCCGTTTATTCAGCCAAGATCGACTCTGCACGCGAATTGACCAAAGCTGAGGCGCCCAAGAGGACCTACCACTTTGATCTTGACGTTACCGACTACCCGGAGGAAATCAGCGGTGTTGATTTTCGTGTTGGTGGCGCCATTGGTGTCGTCGCTCCGAACGATTTCAAACTCGTTACCGAGGTTTTGGACATTCTTGGAATCGATGAGGACGAACGCGACGCCCCAATCCAGTTGAACACCCAAGGCGGCAGATGGCCTACTATTTGGGGAAAGGCAAAGGAACGTGCATTGACCACCACTTTGAGAGAACTCATGGCTTGGACCGTGGACATTCAATCATATCCTCCTACCAAAAATCTAATTCGTCTTTTGGCTGAATATGCTAAGGATGAAGTGGAAAAAACAATTTTGCTATACTTATGCTCCAGACAGGGCCAAGCGGCCTTCTGCGAGTGAGTATTTGCTTTTTTTTTTGTCCCTTGCACATCTGTTATCTGATCGTATGATAAACTAATCACCAGTTACTGGTATTATTATTAAGGTTACGCACGGGTCCTTACATATCTCTGATTCAACTTCTCAACGCTTTTCCCTCATCTAAGCCGCCGTTGGATCACTTGCTGTGCAACCTTCCAACTTTAATGCCGAGGTTTTACTCTTTGTCCAGCGACCCCCGTGAATCTAAGAGTAAAGACCGCCGCATTATCGAGATTGCCGTTACCATACACGAGCATGAGGAGGGATGGCGTAAGGGTAGCCGTACTGGTGTCGGCTCCGGCTTCTTCGAGAGATGTGCTAGAAGGATAATCGACAAAGGTGCCGACGACGTTCGTATTCCGATGTTCAGAGGTCTCATGGCCAATCCCCTCGCGAAACAATTCCAGGCGGATGGTCCTATGTTGCTTATCGGTGCTGGTGTCGGTATCGCTCCGTTCAGAGGATTCGTTCAAAGGAGACTTCAGAGCGCGAATTGTGCTAATAAAGTCTGGTGCGTCCATTGCTAATTCGATCTAAACCATCACCAGCTACTAATAATTCAATACAGGGTCATCCAAGGTGTTCGCGACTCTCTTTTGGACGAGTTGTACTCTGGTGAATGGGGAGAGCATGAAGACAAGATCCGCAGCGTCGTCCAATCGCGTGTCGGCACGGGCCGCTACGTGCAGGAAGAGGTCTATGCGCAGGCCGATCTTGTCTGGTCCGTCGTCAATTCCCTCGACGGTCGCGTCTTTGTTTGTGGATCTTCCAAGGGTATGGGTGAAGGTGTTCATGAGTCTCTTGTCAAAGTGGTCATGAAGAAGAGCATGCTCGGCCGCGAACAAGCCGAAGAGTTTTGGCAGCAGAAGAAGGAAGATGGACAGTACATTGCTGTTTGTCCCCTCCCCCCCCCCTTTTGCGATTTACCGTGGGTTTGTCTAATTATGGTTGCAGGAAACTTGGTAACTCGCAGCTGTACCGTCAATCATGTTGGGATCTGTTCTTCTGCTGCATTGATCCTTCCTCTCGACCGACCTCATAGAAATTGTGGCGGTTTTTATTGTGTGCTGGACTAACATTTCCTTTCCCCCTTTCCTTGTCTCTTCTCTTTTTTTTTTTTTTTTNTTTTTTTTTTTTTTTTCATTTCTCTTTTTTTCATTCTTTTCATTCCTGGCTAACAATTTTGCTACTTTTTCACACGTTGTGGATATGTTAGAGGTGGGAACTAGAACCGTAGAAGTTTTCTTCTTTTGCTTTTCACTTTCTTTGCTTTGGATAAACTTCTTGCTTTTCGCGGTTATATACCAGTGGGGTTGGCTATACTATGCGCAGGGGGGGGGCCGTTTTCAGTTGTGGTTTTTCAGGCTTGTTATACGGCGTTGGAATCATCACCATCATCATCATCATTATTGCTCTGTCATGTTCATAAGAGGGGGGTTTTTCTTTTCTCTTTTAGCTATTAGATATAGCTACTTTGCTCGTCACACACAAGTACAATTTCTAACCATATTCAGATTCAAATCCAAGTTCAAATTCAAACCAAGATATGACTATGGTTATAACAATAAGGGGAAACATCGATATCAATGACGTGATAGAAAACAATGAGGAATAAAAAAAACCATGTACAAACACCACGATTTGGAAGAGAGAGAAAAGAATAAAAACCCCTATTACATAGCATTTTTTCCACATGCATATCGATAATGAAATGACAACCGTTTAGCACTAGTGCCTACTGCTACTCCCCCGCTTATTCCTACCCCAAGCCTCTACAAAGGCGATTTTCTCCTTGACGCCGAGGTTCAGCCTCTTACTTCTCGCGATCCTGGCAAGGGCTTCGGAACCACGCTCGCTGAGTCTGCTCTGCTTATCCATACCCTCCTTCTCCCCACCGCCACCACCACCACCACCGAGCCCATCGGTAACCGTATCACTACTATCCCCCGCCAACTCCTCCCTATCCTTCTCCCCTCCATCGTCATTCCTCAACACCTCCCCAATCCTCACACGAATGCAATGCGTTGGCCTAGCCAACAGCGCAAACAGCGTATACCCGTAGGTCCCAGGTACAGGCGTGGTCACGTCCGCGGGGGAGTACCTAAGACTAACAGGAAAGATCTCCACGTCCCCATGCAGCGTATCCAAACACGGTGCGAAGCGCAACACCCCGCGACCATTCGTCGTCGTAGCCTCGGGAAAGACTGCGATGATTCTACTATCGCCGTACCTTTTGCAGAGTTCCGCTAGGGTAAGCGGCGGCGCTGCCACTGCCACTGGCGATGGGCTGGTAAGTCTCGGCGGGGCGAAAGCAGCCATGATGGCCCCCAACAAGCCAACCACCTGCACACGCTTACTCCCCGCTGCGGAAACTGTAAATACGGGATCGAAGATGGCGGATAGGTAGAGCGCGTCGAGAGGACTCGTACTCGTGCATATCAGGATGGAACCGGGTGTGGGCAGTTTTGATTTCGGTTGACGGGAGAGGGAGCCTTTTTTTACGTTCTCCACTTGCAGGTCTATCCACCAGATGCCCGAGGTTAGGAGGATGCACCAGAGGATCGACTTCCGTAAGAGGGCACCAATAGGCAGGTGTTGCAGGACCAGGAGGTAACTGAGGAGGAGTGAGAGGAATATTGGCAGGCGGAGGGCGAAGAGGAGCAGGCCCACTAAGGTTTGGAGAGTGGTCCGGGGGGGGGTAATGGGGAGGAAGGGGGCTATTTGGGTGCCTGTGGTTCGTGATGATTAGTCTGATGGTTTTTGGTGATAGATTGCTGGGATGGGTACCTCGATCACGGAATTGGGAGAATTTCTCCATCGTGAATAGTTGGATGGATGGTTCGTTTGTTTGTCTGCTGAACTTGGTGGTTGCTTTTTTTTAGGTGTTGTAGCCCACCACTCAGCCTTCAAAGTAAGGATGAGAAAATGTGTCGTGTTCTGTTCGCGATGTGTGTGAGTTCTCACATGTGAATGTGCCCACACCCCCCACTCACTTGAGCATGAGACAAGGGCACCAACAGAAGTCCCTGGGTCGACTTCGTTACCCGGCTCCCTTCCGCCCAGCCCGTTGTATTATCAACACCCCAACCTCATTCTCCTTGGGACGAATTCCAGAAATAACAAATTTTATTATAATCCCTCTCCCATCTCTTTTCTATACATTGCTCTCTCCAGCACGTCATGAGCAATGGCGGAGGCGGAGGAGTAGCCGGTGGAGGGGGAGGAAGCTCACAGATAGGCGGAGGAAGTCTTCTCCGAAGAATTGCTTCGACAGGCGTGATTGCTGGAACGGTGCTATTGTCGAGGCTATTCCTGCACACAACGCAGACGGTGGAATACGAAGGTTTAGACAAGTTCCTAGTGTTGTTAAGGAGTCGACGGGAGGTTTCGGGGAGGAGGCAAGGGCTAGTTACTGGTAATTCTCTCTCTCCCCTTCATAGCATTCCTACCGTATCGCTCATCCATCCTTCTTTTACCTTCAATTCCACTTCTTCGTCGCCAATCACTCAAAAAGTTGCTAACTCGAACTAAAGTCTCAAACCACATCAGCGTGTACCACCCCCACCCCCTGCCAAATCGCAACTAACTAACAATATTACCCCCCCACAGCCTCGACGACCCCCTCCTCTTCGCCCCCCTCCCCCTCCCCCTCCTCCTGCACCCTCCATCGATCCGCTACTCCCTGGGCTCCCACGACGTCTGTTTCCGCAACGGCCTAACCTCAACATACTTCGCCCTCGGGCAAGTCCTTCCAACCTACCGTCTGCACAAGTCCCCTCTCGGCGGCCCCTTCCAACCAGCCATCAACACCTCCATCACCCTCCTCTCCTACCCTCACCACGCATGGGTGCACGTGTTCCCGGAAGGCCGTGTGCACCAGAAGCGCAATTACCAGATGCGCTACTTCCGCTGGGGCGTTAGTCGCTTACTCCTCGAAGCGGACGTGCCCCCGCTTGTCGTGCCGATATTTATTACCGGGCTGGACGAGGTCATGCATGAGGCGCGCAGGTGGCCGAGGTTTGTGCCGAGGGTTGGGAAGAAGGTTCGGATTTGCTTTGGCGATCCGGTCGATGGGGGCAGGTGGGAGGGGTTGAGGAGGGAGTGGAGGGAGGTTGTGCACGAGTGCGGTGGTGATAAGGAGAGGCTTAGGTGTGCGGACAAAGCGGTGGAGCTGAGGGTTCGCACTGCATGGGAGGTTAGGATGGCTGTTGTTGAGCTCAGGAGACGGCTGGGGTTTCCCGAGGAGGAGGATGGGGCGGGTTTGGTGGAAACTTACAAATTGCCTGGGATGCGGGGGGTGCAGGGGGAGTTGTCGGATGGGGCGTGGGAGAGGGATGGTGTTTAGGTTTTTTTTGGGGTTTTTTTTCCGGTTTTCTTTATTGTGTTATACACACACCTGGGTAGATGGATATACTATACATACATAGATGGCTGGGATGGGATAGAAATCAATACTCCAACAGCACCACCACCACCACCACACACTATAATAATCTAGACATACCGACCATCATAGGCAGCGTACATACAAGAAAGAAGAAAAGAAAAAGAAAAAGAAAAGGGGAAAAAGAAAAAAACCCATCATCATATCATTACCACTAACTACCAAAGGAAAACGAAATGCTAACGCCCGAGCATCTAACAAACATTCACACAGGCATTACCATATACCATACCATACCAGACAGACAGACAGATAGACAAGAACCACCCCATTGCGTACCATCATCGAAGTCCAGGCGGAAGACAAAAAAACACGACACACTCAAGACACAAAGCATCAAACAAAGTTTAATAGTATGAGAGAATAATAGAGGGGGGGGGAGGAGAAATCTTGTACAAACGCTCGACTTGAGCATTGTTGAAGAGCCCAGACACGCTCTGGTAGCTACGGTACGATAAGATACGAGGAGGGTAAAGAAATGGACATCAAGAATATTGGGGAAGAGGGCAGAGGGGAGGGGAGGAGGGGAGATGGATAAGGAGAAGCAAGGAAAAACACTACAGTATAGGCCGCACCATCACCACCGCATAATGATGGCTGACTAACTGACATAGCCTAGCCTAGCCTGGCCAAAGCCAATCCACATCCTCCTCCAGAGGCAGACGGACAGCACAGGCACCAGCAAACGTAATGCAACAAAGTGCAAAGAGTAATAATATAAAAAAACAACCCTAGAAAACCCAAATTTCAAAAGATATCGCCAAGAGCAGAACATAAAAGAAGCAAAAAAGACAAAAAAAAAAAAGGGTGAAATATTTATTCCTCACGGCTTCGTTATTGTTGTTATCGTTGGGAATCACCCAGTAATCTTGGCCTGTCTCTTCGCCGTGCCGATGGAGGTGTTATTCACCTTCGTGGCAAACTTCAGCGAAGTGAGCGTCTCGTTCAGGTGCGCTTGCATGGGCGAGACCATGACGAACATGAGGCACTTTGAGTTGCCGCCGAGGGAGTATTGAAGGAGGTATGTGAGCTATCGTGCCACAGTGTCAGTTCCCTATTCTACTAGAACTTGCAGTAGAGGACGTGCGCGGGGGGGGGTTACTTTAGAGTTTCTATAAGGAACATGCGAACCCTCCCTCCCATTGCCCAGCGCGGCAATGACGTCCCCAAGACAGCTCAAGCTTCGATTGATATTCTGCGTCTCTTTGAGTCTTTCTCCCGTGCTCTGACTGTGTGACAACCGCTCGCTGCCGGCTAGATCCACCAGGTTTAGCGTTCCCTCGCTGCGCTCTCCAGTAACAGAGTTGAGCCCGATGAGCTTCAGTATGAACACGCTATGCGATCTGGAGGAGCGCTCGTTCGCTTTGGTCGCGGCCACGGAGCGTGTTTGCGAGGCGCGGCGGAGGATTGATTCGACCTTTGCCGGGTTGTCCAGTGTAACTGTGTTGATGTCTGTTATCGTGGTTTTCAATTCCTTGGGATCGTGCCGGATTTCGTGCTTCTTTTTATCAAAGTCGTCGGCTTGCCCGAGGAGATCGTTGATATTTTCGTTGTAGACTTCTACGAAGCTGCCTTCCATCTTATAGCTCCACCCTTTCTCCTCCAGTTCTTTTGCCGTCGCATAGATCTGGTGCACGGCGCGGGGTATCATGCCGTCTTCCGAGGACATTGTGTACCTATCCATTCGTTAGCAAGGGGAATATGGCGGCTCATGTACCGAGAAGGGCACCAACGTCTTTCCCGAGCCAGTTTGACCATAGCAGAAAATGCAGACATTATACCCATCAAGAGCGCTTTGCACCAGCTGCGAGATCTCCTCGAAAACGTCCGGATTATGGGCTGTAGGTCCGAAAACTTTGTCAAACTGGAAGGGGTAATTCTTGGTAACGACATTGCCCATTGCGCTCTTTTCCGTGGCGCCCATGACCTCAATCTCCCTACTCTCTCCACCAGCATTTGGGAACCTAATATCTGCCGGTGTCTCCGGCTCAGAAGGAAGCGTCGGCCGCACACGGCAAAACACCCTGATATTCCCTTTGAGCTCTTGGACCTGGTTATGCAACTTCCGTCTCAAGGTTTCCTCAGCTCTCAGCTTCTCCTGAGAAATTCTGGTCTCCTCGTATGACTGTCGGAGCTTCTCCTCCAACTCAACATAATTGTTAGCCTGAGCCCTCCCATCACTTTCGAGAACCTCCACACGAGCCCGAAGAGCGCGCGACGAAGACTCGAGCGTAAGGGTGGCTCCGGACTGCTCGGACAAGCTATCCCGCAAACTAGCCGACATCGCCTTCTCCCTCTGGAGCTCGTTTCTCGCATTTTCGAGCTCCATCCTAGTTGTTTCAAGCTCTGCCTTTACCGCCCTGAGATCACGCCCACTCCCATCCATCTCCAGTTCCATCCTCTGCTTTTCCATCGCAGCTTGCATCTTCAACTCTTGTATCTCCCTTGCCCGAGCGGACTTTTCATCCTCCAGGTCGTTCCGGGCCCTTCGCTCCATGGTCTCTAGCGCTTCCCTGTGCGACCGGATAATTCCATCCATCTCATCTCTAAGTCTACGTCTAATCTCGTCGGTTTCGTCTCGCAGCCTCTTTGAAGCATCATCTCTCTCGGCCGCACGAGCCCTCCGCTCGTCGCCCAAGATCCTCTCCAGCTCGGTAGTCTTCTTCCGGTATGACTCCAATTCGAATTGAGCTTGGGTGTTCTGGGTCTCCAAGGTCACACGAGTTGTTTCAAGTTGATATGCTGTATCACCACCGTTAGTGTATACTGCCCTACCAATTCCTCTCGGAGGCTCTTCTTCACCTCTCAGTTTATGATCTTCGAGCTGCTCCTTAAGGGCCATGGTCTCGACACGCTCCTGGGCTTGGATCTCTCGCATCTCCGCAATCGCGGCTTCGGTATCTTCGAGTCTCCCCTTGATATCGGTATCTATACCCCTGTCAGCAAGGCAGACAAACAGACAAATCCCCAAGCCAATGCACGCTGAGCTCACGTTTCCTCTTCACGACAGACTTGGCTCCATTTTCCAATACACTCTCCCCACCGCCGGGATGTCGGAAGCCTTGGGCACTTGCCGGTCTAGCTCCGGTAGGAATGGCGGAACCCTTGGACATTCCCAGAGAGGAGTTCGGCCTGCCTCCAACACTCTTTGAGAAGGTGCTCGTTGCGGTCGAAGCCGATCTCCCAATACCAGTACTCACACTCCTGGCGTGTGTCGGCTTCATCGCCGAAGTGGGTACCGCGCTCCTCCCGCCGGAGCCCGCCCGCTCGGCGAGGGTGATCCGTTTAGAGGTAAGCTGTCCATTCACTACTGTCCGCTTAGTAACGTTCCATGGCAGGGGTCTTGGGGAAAGTGGAGATCCAGGATTGGTTCCATGGTAGGGTGAGGAGGAGGAGGAGGAGGAGGAGGAGGAGGAGTAATGATTGGGAGACCGACCCGAGGCACTATTACTTCTTTGCTTCATTGAATCAGTCACAGCTTGAGACGGTGGGGGCATCATGACGGCGTCGTTTGAAACTCGTGGATTTGAGGGGACTTCGTTGAGAACTTTAGAAAAGAGGGAGGGCGTTGGCGGTGGAATTCTGCTACTACTCCCCGGCCGTGGGAGGGAGGAATGCGGATACACGAACTGGAAAGATTTTCGAGTCAAGCCCGTCAGCAGGGGGAATAAGGGTTGAGGGCAAAGGTACGGTAGGGGGAAAAATGGAGGATGCAGGGGGGTGGAACAGGAGGGCGGGAAGGACTGACACTTCTTTCCGAATTCATAATGACCACTCTAGCGGTTGGTGCAGCAACCGGCGCAAGTGACAGTCGCGAAAAATCTCACGAAGCGCAAAATAGAGGGTTTTAAAAGCGTAAAAAAGGAATGCACAGATCTCGAAGACGATGGCCGGGAGAAGGGAAAAGGGTAGGAAGGATGGATGGATGGTGGGGGGGGGGAGGTTGACGTTTGGGTGGGTTATCAACGGTGGCGGTAACAAGGCGATTCGAAGAGTGGAGGATTCAAATTATCTGTCCGTCGCCCAGATTTACGTGGGGCAGCGTTTTTCTTCTTCCACCCAGCAGCAGCAGTAAACAGACAGGCAGCAGGCGAAGAAGAAAATAATGTGACAGTGAGGTGGGGGGGGGGGACGAGAGGGTAAACAAAAACATAATATTATCATAGATAACAATCGCTTTGTTTCCCTGAATACGTCGGCTACCTAACCCTCTTGCGGTTGCACTGGCAACCATGGATTTCCAGGGGAAACGGGGTTTTAAAGGGTCCTTCCCACCTTTCCATACTTGTAGTATGATATCTTGAATCCCCTCACCAGTATGATACCAAATGTATAGATATGCGGAAGAATATGAGGGAAAAATGTATCCATCTATCTCCCTTTGGACTTCCAAAGTGACTCTTACACGTCGTACTTGGTCATACACCGTAGTTGATAGATTCAAGTATGGTACCATGGTAAAGTACTCGTACAGGTATCGTATTCGTGAACCAGCTTGTGTCCGGCAACCCTAGTCCCACCCTACTCGAGTAGCTGCTATCATACCAGAGAGCTTCAGCTCTGGACAACGTCGCCTGTACCACCATTCATCCATCCCTCTCCACAAGCCATCCTTCACCCGAGCACAATACTGTACTATACCAATACCCTCCTGCTTCCTCCCGAAAAACGTCTCCTTACAAAGAAAAAAAAAAAAAAAAGTTCACCAAGACCTCCAGAATAACCCGCACCATACACACACAATGCCATCAAAAAAGAACCTCTCCTCCTCCTCCGCACAAACTGCCCCAGCGTCAGCGACTCCCTCCTCCTCTTCAACACCAGCCCCGAAATCCCACATCTCACACAACGCTCCCTCGGACCCGCTCTCGATCCTCGGAGGCATCTTCAACAACTACTCCCAGAGCACCCCCCAGCGCACGAAACTGATTGACGCGTTTTTGGGATTCCTGGTGGTCACGGGTGTGCTGCAGTTCGTCTACTGCGTTATCGCTGGGAATTACGTATGTCTTCTCGTCCCCTATCCATCCATCCATCCATCCATCTGTCCTAGGCGACGAGGACTAATGAGTACGTACTCTTTTGCTTACAGCCATTCAATGCTTTCCTGGCTGGATTCTCCGCTACTGTGGGGCAGTTCGTGTTGACTGGTTTGTTCCCCCATCATCTTCTCTTCTGTCACTTACGCTTTTTGCTCATTTCCATTGGCTGATGGATTTGGTGGATGATACACTAGCTTCCCTACGTATGCAATCTAACCCCGCGAATAAGCCTGAGTTTTCGAGTGTTTCCCCTGAACGGGCGTTTGCGGATTATGTCTTTTGTAGTATTATCTTGCACCTTTTTTGTACAAACTTTATCAATTAAGAGGTGGTCCATCGCTTGCGGATCGGTGGGGGGGGCAGGGAGTGGCTTGTACTGTGTGGATGTTGTTCAAAAATCGCAAGAAATAAACTGTTGCGGGTATCGTATTATACAATAGTGCTTCCTATGATGATGGTCGTAGGATCTCGTGGGGGGGGGGGGGAAGTCCTTTCCGAGAATATTGTGCCCATAATTACTATGGTAACTTGCACGAGCCTATCAAGAGTTGCGCTCCACCACAAATTTCTCACCGCTACTCTCCAGCGTGAGACGGTTTCTCCGCTTCTTCTTGTAATCACATATGATACCACGCACACGCACACGCACACGCACACGCACACGATTGATGTCCCCCCGACACTCCGGTTCCTGGGCGAGAGACCCTACCAGCTTCCCCAAAATTTGATCACGGTGCATACAGAAACCGAGTGAGACCTTCTGACTGCCAAGCGCCAAAGCCCAACCGTCAACCACGCAAGGGTATCAAATCATATCGTGCCCTACCTATCGATCATCATCCCATCCATTCACCCACCAGACCACCACCACCACCCACCACCCACCACCATCGCTACAATTCACAATATAAATATATAAAAAATGTCACATTCGAAAAGAAACACCTCCCTCGCATTCTTCACGTTCCTCCCCCCCTCCTGAATTCCCGGCCCGCCGATTACATGCTAACAAACTTCTCACAGCTCCTACGAACGCTCCCTGCTGAAAGGCGATTACGGCAAGCAGCGCACGCGGCTGACGCGCGACAGTTTCAAGCCACTGGACGCGTGCTCGCTCTGTCTGATGCGCGCGCGCGAGCCGGTGGCGTGTCCGATGGGCGATCTCTTCTGCCGGGAGTGCGCTGTGGAGAATCTGCTTAGCCAGCGCAAGGAGATCAAGCGCATGCAGGCCGAGCTGGACAGGCGGAGGGGGGAGGAGGAGGAGGAGAGGCAGCGGGAGGATGAGGAGGTCAGAGGGAGGAGTGTGAGGGAGTTTGAGTTGTTGCAGATGGGGTTGGAGATTGGTGGCGGTGGTGGTGGGGGGGTTGTCGTTGATGGGGCCGAAGTTGTGGAAGGGGAGGTGGAAGGGGAGGGGAAGAGGAAGAGGAAGAGGAAGTTTGAATTGGATGAAGAGGAATTACTCCGTATTGCTCGTGAGGAGAGGACGAAAGCTCGTCTCCTCTTGAATGATGAAAAGGTTTGCATGCATCTCTTCCTCCTCCTGCCTGCTTGTTTGACTAACTCGCAAATCACCAACCAACCAGGCCTTAGCCTCGGCTACTAAACTCCCCTCCTTCTGGGTGCCAAGTCTAACCCCATCAATCTCCCCCTCAACCCTCCCGCCTAAGCCCCTAAAGCTCCACCCCGTCTGCCCCGCCTCGGAAAAGTCACACATACACAATTACTCCCTGAAAACACTGACAACCGTCCATTTTCACGAGGAGAAGGACGAGAAGACGAACCATGGTGATCCACAGCGCGTGTGTCCAGCGTGCAAACGTGGTCTGAGTAATTCCACCAAGGCGATGCGTGAGTCCCCAATTCCCCGGTTGCACTTGGAGGAAATGTTGAGCTGATGGTGATGGATAGTGGCAAAACCGTGTGGACACGTAATATGTAAGCCCTGCGCCGATAAATTTGTTTCCGCTAGTCGGGAGGAGGAAGGAGGGGAAGGGGTGGTTACGTGCTTCGTTTGCGATGAGCTACTTAGTGGGAGCCTGGGTGAGAAGGAGGAGGAGAAGAAGAAGAAGAAAAAGAAGGAGAAGGAGAAGGGTGAAAGAGGAATGGTCCTGATCAAGTGTGATGGAACAGGATTCTCTGCCGGCGGTGGGAATGTCACGACGGAGAAGGAGGGGATCGCCTTTCAGTGTTAGATGTGGCGGAGTGTATAATAGATGGTCTCGTTACATCCCACGGTAGAGCTAAATCAGTCCACCACCAGAGCGCTCACAATACTCATACCTATCACAGTCCATGAAGTACTAGCTAGCTAGCTATCTTGTGAAACGAGCATTCGACCATCCGAATCGCCCACCAAATAAGCCAGTATACATATAAAGTACCAGGTCAAATCGTTTCGTCCGGCGATGCAACGGCAACTCCACCGCTACTATAAATTTACTACTTATACAATCACAACTACCCAGAGTGAAGTGAAAATTAAGGTAGATATTCAGTAGATATAATGAAATTCTCAAATTACAGAATAAAAAAATCAATACTTTGTGTACCATCCTTTTGTATCCAAAACAGCAGCCACTCTCTTAGATGTACTCATAGACTCCAACAGCCTTTCCAAAAAAAAAAATCACCCTCAATATTCTGAGTCCAAATCTCATTGAGGGTTTCTGCTTGATGTCTTCTAAAAGTATCTGGACTATCTTTAGTCTTATGAATATCAGGAAAGTACTGATGTAGTTTTTCCTTTACCCTCTTCTAACAGTACTCAATAGGATTGAGATCAGGTGAATTGGATAGTCATTCCATACTAACCTGTATATTTTTCTCTTCAAACTAAGCTATGGTATCCCTTGCAGTATGTATTGTTTCAGAAAAATGTGATTTTCAACTACTAGTATGTTCTCTGCTTCCTGCCAGGTATCAACTAAACTATCCTCTAAACCTTTAATATATATAAATCTATCTATACTCTTCTCATAAATGGAGATTAGAGGACTCTTATTTTTACTCTATATATAAGTTTAGACTATCAGCTTTATCCTAGACTTCTTTGTAATTGTATAAATATAATCTTTGTACCTGTTATGATCCCTAACCGATATCAGTTCCCAGAGACGGGTAGACCATACTTGTCTTGTCTTCTTTCTCAACGATAGTTCGTAGACCTATGTCTACGATAAGGCAGGAGAGACTCTCGTGTCTCTAGTCCTTATCGTCTATCGTACTCTGTCTTCAACTCTATTCGTGTAGTAGAGTTCTCGTCTCGTAGGTAGGTATTTGTAAAGAGCGTAAAGGTTTTATATTCGTAAAAGCATAAAGTAGTAAGTAAGGAAATAACTTAAAACGAGGCGTGAAGAGCCTATCTACGCGGCCTTTTTTGTATTTTTATTTTTTTTATTTTTTTTATTTTTTTTATCTGCAATTTTATTGTGTGTTTAAGGTACACCGTTGGCATGCAGCGCTAGCAATGGCAGACGCAAGAAACCTCCACCCCTACGCCAGCCCGAAACAGCCGGAAGAAAAACCGTTAACGAACCCGAACAGAAAGGCACACTGGCAGAAAGGACCGAAACCCCGGGAACATGAAACCCCACGCCCAAGCCCCCCGCAGTCGAAAAAACTCCCCCGCCCCGCGACTTGTAGTATATACAAACGGTAAAGACTGTAAAAAGAAAGCCACCCAACCGCATCAGAACAAAAGAAACCACACTTCCAGGCAGTGGTCCAAACCCCATAGCAAGTGCTACCCTAAACGATCTTAACCCGGCCGAATCAGTGCCACCTACGACAATAAAAACGTCTACGGCTAAGGGATATACCCGGCAAAGTGGAAGGGGAACCGAAGAGAGAAAAGCCCAGACCGAGGAAAACAAACCCGTGGCAGGGCACAGGGACTAGTGCCGTCCAGACCGGGAAGCCCAGTGGAGACGCCCGGGAAGCGCAGTGGAGACGCCAGGGGAGCATCGAGGTAAGGCCGTGTAGCAGTAGGGTGCAAGCTGAGCGAGGGTGAAGCAGTAGGATGCAAGCTGATCCAGCCATCGGGACAGGACGGAAACCTAATGCGACTATGGCAACTCTCGGTAATCGTGTTCGTTTCTGACAAGGCGGTCCCCAGGGGCAGAAGGCAAGCGTTTTACCTCGTCTCTCATGTAGTCCCTTGTTCTACGAGAGATAGCGTCACTTAGTGGTTGAGATACCACCGCTTAAGCCAACCGTGGGGAGGAGCGAGATCGACCCGAGGGCCTGTTAGAGAGTTCCCACGTACCGCAAACCGAGTTTCCAGCCGTCTGAAGCATGGGAAGCAAACGGCCGCTGACCGTGTGGAGGGGCCTCGCTAAGCGAGGAAGGAGGCGGGGACGGGCAGCGCGAAAGGCATACCGGAACCCAGAGGGAGGAAAGCCTCAACGCACAAAAGCGAAGAGGACAACGGGAGGAGGTGAATGGCCATCACTCCTAGGCTTAAGCCATCGTGGGAGGAGAGGGGAGGGGTGGGTGGTTCGTGAGATCCCAAGCGTTGAGGGTTGATTTCAAGCGTGAGGAAAATAGAGGAGACGGAGGATGGCCTATCTACTCGGCCTTTTTTTTTTTTTTATCTTCATGTATTCGTTGTTATTTAGGGTACAAGAACTTGCATGCAGTACTAGCTATGGCATAAACAATCCCCATTCCTCCTCCCGCCCGGCCCGACCGTATCTCAAAGACCGTCTGGTATGGGACTAACCGCACATCTCGCCCCAAAGAAAAACCCGTCCCCACCTCGTAAGCGAACTCAGAGAATAGGAGAAGCCTAACTAAGAAGAAAGCAGGAAAACATAAGAAGGTAACCGCCTGGGACATCTCAGAAAAAACAAAGGAAATCTCGCACCAGGGTGAGCCCCACAACAACCAAGCCAGAGATACGCGCGGGCAGCAGAAAACCGTAGAAGTTATCCCGGAACGCGACGTAACTGAGAAAGGGAGCCGCCTGTGGGCTGCGGCAGGAGAGGGAGGAGCAGTAGGGTGCCAGCCGAGGGAGGGTGTAGCAGTAGGGTGCAAGCCAATCCAAGCGCCAGAACAGGCCAGAAACTGAACGCGACTGTGTCGACTATCGGTAATCGTGTTCGTGTCTTGCTAGGCGGTCTCCAACAAGAGTAGTCCCAACTTGAATCCTAAGACTAGGAGGGTATGGCCAAATCTCCAAGCAAGACAAGCCCCGAAGTTACTAGCCGAGGCGTTCCCCCACGGTGCTTGTACACACAGGGAGACAGGCGTCCACCACAGCAAACGCCAAAGAGAAATGAAGAAGTGAGGTCCTCAAAGCAGGAAAGGAGCGAGGTCGACCATCAGGCCTAAAGAGTAGTCCTTGCGTACTGCAGAAACCGTGTTCCCAGCCGTCTGAAGCATGGGAAGCGAGTGGTCGCCGACCGGGAGGAGGGGCCTCGCTAAGTGAGGAAAGGGGCGAGAACGGGCAGCAGAAAGGCAGTACCGGAACCCAGAGGAAGGAAAGCCATGCCGCGTAAAAGAGCAAGCGATGGCAGTGGGGAAAGGGGGAGGTGGCCATCACTCCTAGGCCGAAGCCATCATGTGAGGAGAGGGGGGGTGGATGGTTCGTGAGTACCTAGCGTTGAGGGTTGATTTCAACCGCCGGGTTTGTAGAGGAGACGGGGGATGGCCTATCTACTCGGGCTTTTTTTTTTTTTTTTGGGTTTCCTTTCTTTTTTATCTTCATGTATTTGTTGTTATTTAGGGTACAAGAACTTGCATGCAGCGCTAGCTATGGCATAAACAATCCCCATTCCTCCTC